>CM049831.1:2596807-2961807 GCA_027422435.1 Schizopygopsis pylzovi | reverse complement strand
AGCCTGATATGATAAATAATAAAACACATATGCACACTTTCTTGTCTAAACGTTCACTATACCATCATAATAAAAAAAGAAAATATTATTCGAACTATTATTTGATGTCAAGCTTTATAGGGTTAATAAATAAACGTCTTCTCTCTCTTTAACCGTGAGAAATAGTTATTTCACTGGCCTCGGTTCAAATACACGTGATACAATACACTAAATAACACGTTCTTTCATTCTTGAGCAGTGTATGCTAATATACTGTATGCATAGACCTACTACACGTACCTTATATAACTACACTCCCTTTACAAAGCACTCTTTTGTGTACAAAGGTTTGAAAAGGTGCCGCCCTGGTGACCTTCTGTCCTGAGAGAGGACACTGCATGAGATATTTCCCACAATGCAGTGTATTTCTTGAAAAAATCTCCCACAATGATATCTTCTAAGATAACCATGGTCATGTAGCACACTACTGTTGAGTTTACTGTTGCATTGTTGTGTTTTTTTCACAATATATTAGAGAAGTAAGCAGTAGGCAGTATGCATTATATACCGTGCGGTATTCAGTAACTGGTGCACTGGTGTTTTTTACTAGTATTTGGGTCTACAGCAGCACGTGCACTGAAAACAACACAGTGTCGTGCCTCTATCTACTGTACAGAGCGCGCTACTGCAGCCTTCCGAGCGACGTCATCCAGCAGGCGGAGCTACATCTCCATATATGGTCCGTGGCGTTACTGCAGAGGGCGGGACCTCGCATCCGATTGGCTCAACTGGTGTCCATCACCTCAGGTCGATAGCAAACGAGCTAACTAGCTCAGCCAAAATACCGTGAATGAAGCATAGCGGCGAGAAACCCGCGGGTTACTCATTAATAGTTATTTATGTTTATTTATATTTAAACATTAAATCGGTTATTTGCAGAAAGCGGGACGGAGGGAGAGGTATGTTGATTATTGTGCGAGTAACGTTACTAAGTTAATTGGAAACCGTTTACACGCTAACGTTACTACATATACAGAAACACATTAGCTGAATGTGGATGCAAATAACTACACACGACATTTCTGTAGTATTTAACACGTTTAGGTTTAAGATATTAGTATTGTTTATTATCTACAGACTAATTAACTTGATAAAGTTTATTTTATATTAGTATATCCTTGCTAGTTTAAACTTGCTAACTCGTGCCGTTGCTTTTACGTTTAATTATGCTAGCGCATAAAACTAACCTACCATAACTCAGTATTTTCTCTAAATATCATTATTAACCTTCAAGTTTGAGTGTAACAGGTCTACAGTTAACCTTTCTTGCATTTAAAATAACGTATACAAAGATTAATTAATATTAGTAACGTTAATATTTGCTTGTGTAGTTTTTATATTTAACAAAAGCAGTAATTATTGAAAAAGTTGAATACTGTTTAAACTAAAATTGTACTATTTATAAAGTTTTTATTTAATAGGTATGTCAAATCCAAAATAAAAGCTTACATAATATATGTGTGTACTGTATATATAAATACACACATACAGCATATATGTGCAAAATATATGTATTTATATTCATATAATTTATATCATAAATGTATTTAATATCTAAACATTGCTTATATCTATTTTTAAATATATACATGCATGTGTGACGAATACAGAACGATTAACTGGAGGTATGTATTGGAGTGCATGTAAAATAAGCTGCTAGGTAAAGTCCCAGTAAGAAGCTTTGAGAAATGCACTTAGATGTGTTTATTTTTGTGTCTTTCCAGGAGTATGGTCGTCCCTGATGCTGTAAGTGTCATGCAGCCAGCGGACCGCGCCGATGCAGACGAGCTGATGTCCAGCGCCGAGCTGGAGTTCGGTCCCAATCTGACCCCGGTGGAGCTGGAGGAGGTGCGTAAGCTGCAGGAGCTGGTGCGCCGTCTGGAGGTCCAGAATCAAGCCCTGCGTAACAGGGGCAGCAGCAAACTCTCCACCAGAGATAACAGGAATCACCTGCACGGGGCCATGGACACTTCTCCCGGAGCAGAGGATGCTGGGAACCTGGCGTGCAGCAGCAGCAGTGAGGACATGTCTCCGCTGCCCGACGCCTCCAGGCCAGAGGAGGATGGACGACGCTTTGACCCGGATCTCTGTGAAGCGGACACGCTGGGAGCGAGTGCTGCCGCGGGTATGGACCAGTCCGCCCTGGACGAGGTGGATGAGCTTGACTTGGAGACGTGCGCTCAGGCCGAGGATGAAGACCGCTGGTGGGTTTATTCATCTTTTTATTATAATCTCACGTAGCTAGGGATGTAGCGGTTTGGTGATAAATCATGGTTAAATTCCCCACGGTTAGTATAACCATTTCAATTATCACTAAAACTGTATTTGAATACATCGATTTGAACAGCTGAGGATAAATAAATAATGTAGTTTAGTTTTGTTTTGTGTGAAAACATGGTGTGAAAGCTGGGAGGAAAACACTCGATGGCTTTTTGTTTTCATCTTCCCGCCGTGTATAAACGAGTGTTTTAATCGCAATGCTGTTGAATCCGTGGAGGTTATGGGAAACTGCTGTAATTCTGCTGCTCCACCAGCGCCACCTGCTGTCAGAGACTGGCTTTATAGACGTTTATATTATATTATGTGCGGTTTCTGTCTGGACCAAAGACAGACCGGATTTGCATGCGCTGCTGGGAATATTGACCGGTTCATGCAAAAACTGTCAGGAACGAGACCGGAATCCAACAGCAGGTGAAAAATAAAATGTATTTATACAACGACAACCAAAAACTCAGTCCCAAAAATCAACCAGCTGGCATTCACCGATGGCGAGAAGTTCACTTCCACGGCGTGCCGAACAGAGACCGGCTTCAGGCGGGGCAGAGAGGCGGCGAGAAGGCAATAAACAGCCGCCGCTGAGATCCAGGAGAAGCGCTGGATGCGAGCAGAGATGAGCGGGAGGGATGTCGTGAAGAGACGAGCACACGAACAGTGAAAAACCAGGGCAGAGAGCCGACCAGAGTACTATAGAGGCAGGTGAGTGTATAAAAGAAAGGATGCAAAAATAGTAGCGCCAGACCGACAGGACTAGAAAAATAAAGCAAAACGAAGTCAGCTAACACAACAGCAGAAAGATAATCGGAGCTGCAGAACAAATGCTTACGGACTGACAAAAAACAGCAGACACGAGGGCATTTTAAAAACTGGAGATAATGAGGATAGAATAGAGTGCAGGTGGGAAGGAAGAATTAGCAAATAGAATAACAAGGTGGGCGGAGCAAGACCGTGATGACAGCGGAGCACATGGCGAGCTGTCAAAACAAAAGGCCATGTGCTCCAGAACAACAAAAGCAAGACAGCCCCCACCGAGATCGTGACAAAAACAAGCTTATGTGGATTCTACACATTTAAACAATTCAGATAAGGTATCTAAAATTAATCACGGTGCAGATAAAATACATCATTTATTAATCAATTATCATATTGACTCAACCCTTTCTTAATTTAAAGGCTGAAATGTGAGGTTAACCATTTTATGGCACTTTTTCTAAGCTTTCTTTGAACATCTCGTACTTGTTATTTTCATTATCGTACGTGGGATTTAAAATCCGGACATCATTGGTAAGGTTATTGTTTCAGTGTTTATGCAAACAAAAAATAATTGTATTTATTGTTCCTTGATTTTAAACACAAAACTAAACTTGTGTCAGTACTTTTTGAACATATCCAGCACATTTTAACAGTATTGTGACCATACTGATAGCTGTGATCATTTAGGTTAGGTAATCGTGATCAGACATTTTCATACCGTTACCGGGAGAAGCGCGATCATTAGACAGCCGATCGTCATTTCCAAAAGGCAAATATTCCCCTTTAGAGTCAGAATCGGCGAATAACATTTGCAACACATCCTCACAGTACAGCTTTTTATTAGTCACTTGCCGATTTTCTCTCAGAATTTACTCACGCTATGAACTGAACTGCTTCCGCATCAATGACACGATCGCTCACTTGCTCTGCTATTTCCTCGAACACTTTTGGTCTAGAATCGAAGTACTACATGTCTGCCATTTAGTGGTAGGGAATACAAATGCGATATTACACCATATTATGAACTACAGTCTATTTCATGAAGCATGGCGTCTTGTCGCAATTTTGCGACTTTGGTGCGTAGAGGGTTAAAATAAAGTGCAACCGAAAAATTAAACGTTTGTAAAACTGAAAGTATTAGTATACTTTAATAAATGTAATTATTAGGCTTAGTTCATTCTGCATTGATTTGTTTATTTAATACAGCATTTCTAAAATGAATGACTAATAACAAGCAGCTAATCTCTGTAATGCAGCTTTAATTTTAATCAGAATAATCCAGCCAGTGATCCTGCAGCAATTAGTGCTGTGTCCATATCTGTAGCGTGAGGTTAATAGCACGGGGGGGTCTTTGGCGAGGCGGTAAGCGGCTTCTGGGGGATTTTAGCTTCATGTGATACTGCTCAATCTGGGCGCTGAAAAGAGAGGATTGTTATGAACCGTATGGCGACCAGGGCAGTTTTTAATAGGATCCGTTATATAAAGCTGTGGTGTGTTGTTTTGTTTGGGATGCTGCTTACATTGTCTCTCATGTCTATTGAATGTGAAGTTAGTGAAGTAAAAATAAGATGTTCGCAGAGAGACTTTCAGAAGACGGTTAAACACTGAAGATGCCCATCTGTAGGGTTAGGTTCTCGTCAGTCTAAGCTGGCATAACATCTCTGGTGATGTTGTTATTACTGTTCATTTGACAGGAGAAGTTTTTGGGAAACCTGTCGGTGAACAGTCATTATTTTTTTAATTTTTTTTTTTTGAAGTGACGTGTGCCCAAGTATGGTGACCCATACTCAGAATTTGTGCTCTGCGTTTAACCCATCCAAGTGCACACACACACACACACACACACACACACACAGTAGTGAACACACACCTGGAGCAGTGGGCAGCCAATGCCTCAGCGCCCGGGGAGCAGTTTGGGGTTCGTTGCCTTGCTCAAGGTCACCTCAGTCATGTATCGAGACTAGAACGCTCATTATTCACTCCCCCCACCGACAAATCCTGCCAGACCCGAGATTCGAACCCACAACCTCATCCATTAGGCCTCGACTGTCCCCCTTCTTTTTTTTTTTTTTTTTTTATATATATTATATTTGCTCTTCCAGTTGTGTATGCTGCTAGTGGTCCAGCATTAAACATGCTTTAAATGCTGAGCGGTCCAGTCTCTGCTTTCAGGTAGCATCAGGGATCATGTTATGTTTCTCTCTAAAGGAACCGAATGTTTGTCGTGTCAGTCTTAGAGAGAACGGGCTCCACCAGAGCAGCATTTATTGACACAGCTGCTCACGATGGATGGATGGATGCCTCACAAATGAACTTTAAGTGTTTGTTCCTGTAAACACTGCCCATCCCACATTAAAGACCGTTTGACTCCCCTTGTATTTACATTTGAGCAGCAGTCATGTAGAGGAGCAGGTAATTAATCTCGGTGATGAGTAAACACAGAAGCGCTTTCTTCAGGTGTTCAGGCATGAGTCCAGTATCATGTGAAGCACAATAACACCTTACCGAGAGACGCAAGAATGTGCATTGCTGTAAATAATTGATCTCAAACAATACAATATAATAACATAGGGCTGTGCGATATGACGATATATATATCGGATGGACAAAATAAAAGTCTATCGTTTTAATATTATGCTCTGTCGTTTATTTCGATGCTTTTTCATAATTTGGATGTAATGTTTTTTCTAAGCAGGTTTATAAAATTACTTGAATGTCCTAATTGAACTATGATCTAATCCTGGTTTAGTCTGAGCCCTGTCTGTGAAACCGGGCCCATGTGTTTAGTGCTAATGGCCAATCCAATTATTAATTGGTAATTTTGTATTTTCACAAGTATCGTTTTAGGCACCGTTACCATTTTAAAAGTATCGATTTGGCACCGGTATCGAAAAAAACGATACCCAACCCTAGTGATAAGCTGCCTGACAGACACCTAAAATACAAATGCAACGTTTTGCATTCGAATGTGGATTTAATTTTTTATTTTGACAAATTCTAATTTTATTTTGATAGCCCTAATGTCGTGATGCATATCGTTATCGTGATATAAGATTTTGGTCATATCGCCCACCCCTATATTAACATAACAGTGATCCCAAACTGATTCGGCTGTTACCACAGGTTCAGTTACATGTTCTGTGTATTTATTATTTTCTCTCTTTAGGTTGTACGTTTCACCAAAGAAGCAGGTTGCGGCTGAGCTGGGGCCTGATTCTCCGCTCAAGTGGTGTCGAAAAGTTCTCGATCATCCCAGTCCGGAGACCGAGGTCGCCTGTCGGACGCTCATCAACCGGCTGGACCAAAGTAGGGATACTCGTGAATACACTGAACTACAGAAGCTCTACCGATGTTCACTTTCCAGGGAAATATTGTCCTGTGACACGTTTCTGCTTCTGTCTCAACATGAATCTGCCCTTTAAGTCGTGATGAAATATTAATATATATTTTCTTCTGTATGGTGGCATACATCAGAGTGAAACAGATGATCGAAAAAGAAAATATATAGATTGGAGACGGGCTGCTCAATTATGACTAAAATCATAATCACGATTATTTAGGTAAATATTGTGAGCAAGACTATTTAACACGGTTATTAGTTGGCCATATCACCAAAAAGATTTATATTAATTAATGCAAGTCTAAAGTATTCAGTTAACAGCCTACTATAGAAATTGAATAACCAAATGTAAAATAAAACAGTCTTCACTGTAAGAATTAATCTTATTAAAGCTACAAAAGACCTCCAGTCAAGAGCAGAGAGTGATTTAGTCTTTTGTTGTTTGATTATTAATATAAAGCACACAGTCGCAGCAGGAATATAGCGTGCTGTCTCTTTAAGAGCCGCACGGATCCTATTTACTGTTACACAAGTATTTGTTTGATTATTAATATAAAGCACACAGTCGCTGCAGGAATATAGTGCGCTGTCTCTTTAAGAACCGCACGGATCCTATTTACTGTTACACAAGTATTTGTTTGATTATTAATATAAAGCACACAGTCACTGCAGGAATATAGTGCGCTATCTCTTTAAGAGCCACGCGGATCCTATTTACTATTACACAAGTATTTGTTTGATTATTAATATAAAGCACACAGTCGCAGCAGGAATATAGTGCGCTGTCTCTTTAAGAGCCACGCGGATCCTATTTACTGTTACACAAGTATTTGTTTGATTATTAATATAAAGCACACAGTCGCTGCAGGAATATAGTGCGCTGTCTCTTTAAGAACCGCACGGATCCTATTTACTGTTACACAAGTATTTGTTTGATTATTAATATAAAGCACACAGTCGCTGCAGGAATATAGCGCGCTGTCTCTTTAAGAACCGCACGGATCCTATTTACTGTTACACAAGTATTTTCATACTCAACTCTTTACGTTCATTCATTACATAACCGACGAGGGTTTACATGAATAATCACTAAGCACCACATTTTGACACATCTTGCGTGTATTTGAGCATTTAGGCATTAAAAGATGACTTTATAATCCATGCTCTGCTCCGTCTCTGAGCGCAAGCCTAACGAGGAACAGCGCAAGTTCTCCGTCATGCTTTTAAAAACATTCATAAATCTAATCAACTTTAATAACTCATGCGTGTCACATTATGCAAAAGTCACATTGCACGGTTTGACTGATTTGCGCGTGAAAATGGGCTTTTATGGAGGAGTGAAAGCACTCCGCTGGAATGGGGCGCAATACTCGTTTTATCTCGATTACTTTATTTTCATAATCGCTGGAGGCCGAAATCAAAACTGAATTTGATTAATTGCACAGCTGTAGAGACTAGTTTCTGTGCATCTTGGATGTTGAGATGTGAGCGTGGCTCTGTAGACAGATGAACACGAGCTTTAATCAGACTAAATAATTAGTAAAGTCCTGCATACGCTGGCAGATGTTTCAGCAATTAAACATTTCCAGGTCAAAAAAAGTTTGCATGAATGAATTGTTCACAATGAGATATATAACATGCATTAATAATGACACCATGTTGAATTATGGCATTACTGGTTCTTTATTGTCTAAAATGTGTATCGTCTTTATAGCTGGATAGCTACAACTGTATTATGTTACTGTATTTAATTTATTACTGATATGCAAGATTCCCCTTTTATCAAATACAGTTACTGTTATGTTGACTGTTAATAATGCAAATGTGCAGTAGTTTGCTCGTCCTCTTGTTGATATCACATTCATTCTTCTGTGGGACATGTTTATTGTATTTGTTATACTGCAGTATTTTTTTAATTGTACTTGCCATGAAAATAGCATAAGATGCTGACATGGCATTACATAAAAAACTCCTACTACTCTTCTGTGGGACATAAAAGAAGATATTTTGAAGAAATATCTCAACTGGAGACAAAAACGAAATACTGAGACATGTTTCAAAATATCTTGTTTTGTGTTTGACAGGAGAAAGTGAAGGTGATGGGAATTTTGAACAATATGAGGGTGTATAAGTAATATTTTAAATTCAGTTAGACTTGCTATGCTATATATTGCCAGTTATATATAGCTATTGCATTATTGTTTGATTTGTGTTTTGTAGCATCTCGATGGAAGAACGTGTACAGTAGCCCATCTCAGTCCAGTGAGGCTGGCGTCTCGGCGTCCTCGTCTGCTGGGTACCTCAAAACAACTAACAAAACACTACTAACCTCTGGCAGCTCAGGTATGGCATTAACCCCATTCACTGTGCAACACGCACAGACACAGACGCGCAGCCACACAGGCACACACACACTGACACAGACGCACACACAGACGAGCGCACACACAGATACACAGACGCACAGGCACACACACACACAGACGCGCAGCCACACAGACGCGCACACAGACGAGCGCACACACAGACGCACACACAGACGTGCAGCCACACAGGCACACGCACACACAGACGCGCACACAGACGAGCGCACACACTGCCACAGACGCGCACACAGACGAGCGCACACTGTCACACACACACAGACGCGCAGCCACACAGACACACACACACACACACACACACACACACAGGACACAAAGCAGATGACAGGATCAGATTCATGCATGAGGTATCTAGCAAACATTTCTGGCTGCACACTCCTCTTGCATTGTGTTTTTATGTGTTTAAAAACCTGTTTGGTGTGCGGTGTGACTGCTTCTGCATGAGTTTCTGAGGTTTAATGAACCTCGTTAGTAACTGGAGATCATTTAATTGCTTTGCTGCATCGGTGTGACTCACTTGCAGTATTAGGGCTGCGTGATATGCAGCAAAAAATTTAGACAGAACGGCGGAAGAGATAGGACATGTGCAGACGCAATTAATCAATCACATTTGTTGACAATTTATTTTAGGTAACGCTTTAATTTAAGGTGTCCTTGTTACGCATGTTACATGTGCTTACTATTGTAATTAGGGATGCGCCGATACCATTTTTCAGAACCGATCCAATCTGATACCGATATCAGAGTATCGGATGATATTTTCCTTAATGCGTAACTTATATTTCACAGGTAGCTATATTCTCCTTCTGTAAATGTTAGAAAGCCATGGACATATTTCCATTTTGCTGTCAGAAGTGCACAAGCATTTGCTTTGAGATTCTCTGATCAACTTCACCGACTTCGTTCAGAACGAGCCAGCCATGAGAACGAACACATGGAGCGCAATAACTCTGACTTATATATATATATATATATATATATTACTTAAACATTTGTAGTTAACAAATATATATAGTCAACAATAAATGTGACGCATGTAGAATTTTAAACCTAGAAGTAAGTGTATTTGTATAAGCACTAACAGTAATTAGGTAATAAAAATAGCATTTTTACTTAATTACGCTGTACTTTTTATTATTTTCATTTTTAGTTTAGTAAATTTAACTTCTGCTTTAAAAGCATTTGTTTTTGTTTTTAGATTGCAATGTTTTCATGCAAAATATATGCATACAAGCTTAAATTCACTTGTTTATTTGTTTAATATAAAATACTACGATATATATATACCATAAATCAGCCAAAAATATTAAAATATGCATTTTTCCTCCTATCGCCCAGCCCTAATTTCATGCAAACCAAACCCTAACCATGTAGTTAATTAATATTACTCAGTACTTAATGTATTACCTTAAAATAAAGTGTAAGCTCTTTACACTATCCTCAGTTTGACTGATTAGTCGTTGCAGCTCTGTTATCGAGTGCATGCTCTGCTGTTCACAGGTTGCATGGCCGGTCCCTCGGCTCTCAGCTCACAGTCGTCTATTGACAGCGAGTTAAGCACCTCAGACGACTCCATCTCCATGGGCTATAAACTTCAGGACCTAACTGATGTTCAGATAATGGCTCGTCTGCAGGAGGACAGTGAGTATTGTTCACCTGACACGAATCCAGACCGCGAGAGGCTTCACCGCCGCATGCAAAATGCAAATCAATGTGCGGTATGGAAATGCTTTCTGTTCTTGAATGTCCTTTGTTTTTTTTAAACTCAAGGTCTGGCAATGGTTCAGGCAAACCGTAGCTCTTTTGTTAAACACTTTTGGGGATTTAACTCGAGTTTGTTGTGTAACTATTACACGGAAGTTAAGGGTGAACGCTCAGGAGTTTCATTATTTGACAAACATTGGGTTTTTAAGGCCTGTACTCGTTTCTCAGCATTTTCTGATGGACAAAATAAAACCCTGCCTGACATTTTTCCTGTTGAATATAAGTTTTCATCTATGAAAATATGTGTTGCAGAGATAAAATAAAATCAAAGTTCATAAGCTTCTTTTACAACTTTAATTAATTATATCTTAATTTTTGCAATCTTTATTTCTGTTTGCAAAACAATTTTTCTTTTGCTCAATACTCTATTTTCTGTTACAAAACTTTATTGTTGTGCATATTAATGTGGCATTAAATTGACTCCATAAGTTGCACGTCTTTCATGCTGAACATCTCCTCATGTGTGTTGCATAATGATGCATTTAAAAGTTAACAACCAAACGTATCTTTAATAAAAGGTCAGGCTTGTGTTGCGGATAAAAGACAATGCAGGTAACACTGAATCTGTTTTTGCATTGGGTTACAAATGCATTGATCTGAACCTTTATAATTAACTCTTGGTCTTGTATATCTGCCATGTTTGTAGTTTTTATTTTATTTGTTTGTAGTTTGAAAATTAGTCATCCTCCAAAGCACAATTGGGACACACTAGTTGTAATTATGAATACTATTTAGGTGAATTTAAACAGCCTATATCTTCTCTCACTAATTGGATTTTTGACAGACTTTCATATGTTTTTTTTCTGTAACACTTTTTAGCGCCTTCAAGCTGTGTAGTACTGAGTACAGGCTCTGTTTGGTACCTCTGATAGATAGGCAGCTGCTTTCTGTGTATGCAGGTGTTCTGTGAGGAGAACTTGTGCTAGGGCTGTCAAAACGGCTCAAACTAAATTCCAGTTTTGTACTTAAATATGATCAATATTCAAATTATGTTCGAATTTAAAAGGCTTAATTTCAGTTATGGGTAAGAAAATAAAAAGCTTTTGGATTCTCTCCTTAAGCCACAAGAGGGTGCATCGAGCAAAATATTACTAATGCATAGGGTTGCAAAAAGCTGGAAACTTTCCGTGATGTTTCTAAAGTATCGGTGATTTTTCTAAAGTATCGGTGATTTTTCTAAAGTATCGGTGATTTTTCTAAAGTATCGGTGATTTTTCTAAAGTATCTGTGATTTTTCTAAAATTTTTCTAAAGTATCGGGTATTTTTCTAAAGTATCGGGTATTTTTCTAAAGTATCGGGTATTTTTCTAAAGTATCGGTGATTTTTCTAAAGTATCGGGGATTTTTCTAAAGTATCTGCAGGGCTCGAAATTGCGACCATTTTGGTCGCATATGCTCCCGAAATGTAATCTGTGCGACTCCAAAATATATTTGGGAGCATTTGTGCGAGTGCAAATAATTGCTGTGGTGCGACCTCTACAGTTCTCTGCTAAACGTTCAAGAATTACTGCACAGCATGTGCCACGTGACCGGGAGCTAAAGCAGGTTAAGCTTTTCATTCGCACGCTGGTCTAAAGTGTGCTTTTTCTGAGCCCGTGCACCCGAAACGCGCGAACTAAAAAGCCTGTCTAACAGCGCCTGATTACTCAACTAAGTTATCTTTTGAGCCAATACTGTCAAAACACAGGGTTTACATATAGACTCAGTTGGTTATGTTTAAAATGAAATTAAACCGGTGAGTGGAACCGAAGCGTGCCTGTATATTAGATGCATGCAGCTCTTAAAGGGACAAAACTAAACATGCAGCCGACTGGAATTAAAGGGATAGTTCACCCTACAATTTTATTTCTGTCATTATTTACTCACTGACATGTTGTCCCAAACCTGTATTGATTTATTTCTTGTGGTGAACACAAAAGAAGATATTTCAAAGAATGTGGGTAACCAAACAGTTGCTGGTCCACTTGATAGTAGGATATAAAAAATACTATGTAAGTCACTGGGGACCAGGAACTGTTTGGTTTTCCACATTCTTCAAAATAGCATGTATGTTCAGCAGAAGAAAGAAACTCACTCAGGTTTACAACTAATTTTGAGTGAGTAAATGATGGTATTAATATAAAACACTATGACAGAATCGACAGACAGATGACCGAATTTATTCTTTAATGTTAAAACAACAAAACCATAGAGAAAAACATAACTCGCTACTCTTGACTGAAAAAAAACAATACAGTTACTTTAATAGGAATCAATCTACAGTGTTTTATTTTTATTAATTGTTCATTCAATTTCTTGAATGCTACTAAATATGCCTATTGTACCTGATAATTAAACACTGTTTGTATATTATGTGTAGTTGTAATGTGTATCTTTGTTCTTATTTTTTCATAACAAAGATAAAATAATGACAAAGATTTTTTATCTTCGCCCACTTTGGCCTAAATATCCACCATTCGTATTTATATTTTGTTTCTTTGAAAGGCTTTGTCTTTATAATATGGAAATTAGTTTGGCAGTACTGCTCAGACAAACTGGTAAAACTAACATGACAAAGAACTGTGATAAAATCGTGAAATGTCTAAAAAATACAAATTTATATGATATTTTTGCCATATCGCCCACCCCTACTTGGAACTGACCGGTTTTGTGACCGCACTTGCACAAACTGCATTGAAATCATTTTCCAAATTTTCATTTGTGTGGAAATATTACCAAGTCTGTAAACAGCCATTAACAGAAGCCAGAGACGCTGAAGACGGACACAAAGAACATAAAATACTGTAGCAGCCTGAGCAAGCTCAACATTCACTATGCAAAATATAGAAAGGAAATCCTAAATATTGAATTGGGAGTGGGGGTCTATATGAATGTATTTCTGAGGGGAACTGTTTTGAGAAAAGTTTAAATGACATTTTCTTCTCATCTTGCATGTATAAAAAACTAAGCACTGCAGCTTAAGGATCAGGTTCAATTGATGAAGCTTTTAATCATCAGGAAGGATGTTGCCCGCCCTTCCGCTCAATTGGCGGTTGTGTTGCTCCTTAATATTCAGTGGGTGCTCCTAAAACATTTGTGGTGCTCCTAACTTCTTGAAGTTGGGAGCACCAGTGCTACCAAGTAAAAAAGTTAATTTTGAGCCCTGTATCTGGGATTTTTGTAAAGTATCTGGGATTTTTGTAAAGTATCGGGGATGCTTGTAACGTATCGGGGATGCTTGAAATGTTTTTGGGAACTTTTTTAAAGTATCCGGGATTTTTGGAAAGTTTCCGGAAGTTTACCGTAAATGTTCTACCCCTTTGCAACCCTACTAATGCATAACTATCTTTGAGAAAAGTGCATATTGTTTTTTTTAAACCAATTTTTAAAAACAATGTTTATAAACCATGCATAGTTTAATACAAAGGACCGAAAACTAGGGATGTAACGATTCACTCAACTCCCAATTAGATTCTCATGATTTTTTTTAACAAAATGAGATTAAAGACATAATACAGTAAATGAAAAGGTGTTTATTTTATTAGGCTATTGTTGTACGTTTCTTTCTGAAATTAAAATATAACAAAAGTAACTTGACATTTTAAAACAAACCCCAAATCAAATAAGCAAGTTACACCAATAAAATAAATCTCTTCATATAAACAAACCAAGGCTTTGTCTGTCCTCTTTCCATTAAAAACATTAATAGAGGCAACCGCTGCATTATAACGTTTTTGCATTCAAATGTGGATTTTTATATTAAATTCCACAAATATTCAAAATTCTAATTTTTATTTGACAACCCTAACTTAGAGATATACTCAAATACACTTTGAAATCCTAAATACATCAGTATTATACCAACTTCAATGCTTTAATTTGTGATATTCAGGTTTGCTTTGACCTGTCATAATAACACTGATGTTATTATTAATTAATAACACTGATGTTACAACATCTGCAGTTTCAAATTAAAGATGCAGTCCATAAGTTTTGCCTCTTTGTCGCCATCTATGTTTGAAATCCTGCCATTGCAGTTATTTGCTGAATTATCATCTTTGCATGGGTTGTGCACCGGCGCGTGTGTGCATACTGTACTCAGGAATCACAGATTATAGCCTGTGTCTTGGAATATACGACCCAAATCTGAATTTTCATTGTATATTGCATCTGAACAAGTCTGCCACTTTTGTTCTGACCAACTGAGGAAAAAAGCATTACAATAAATCAATGGTGGTTCAATCTAATTAGCTCATGTCATATCAAACCGTGCATATTATTATACTTTGTTCTCAAGTTGTTAATGTTGACAACATCAGCATTGCGTTACTGTGTATACATAGTGTGTATTAGGTGTGCAGATTTTAATTTCTATACCATTCGAATTTCATAATAAAAAAACAAAATTTTACCCAAAAGGCTAAATTGTCTTTCTTCGAACTGGTTTTCTTTAAAATACAAATCTTGTGTAATCCCAGGCTGTGATCTGTAATCAGAAGCACAATTAAAACTGGAATATAATTTAATTTCAGTCACATGTGTTTCATAAACACACAATTTCTGGACCACAATGCGCCATCAAAATGATAAATTAATTATTCCAGCTGCTGTGAGAAAAGGCTAACGATCCTCACATGAGATATAGTCTAGTATCCGGGAACACTTCTTTGTTTACAGCTGTAATGACGCAGTGCCATGCTCGAATCTCCCACGAAAACCACTCAAATTAGACAAACACATTATAATAAGCTAACCGGTGTTTTTCAGGTCTCCGGCAGGACTACGCCTCCACCTCGGCCTCGCGCCGCAGCTCCTCCGCCTCCCTGCAGTCTCTGCGCCGAGGCACCTACAGCGACCAGGAGCTGGACTCCTACAGTCAGGAGGACGAGGAGGACGAGTGCTGCTCTCTGCCGCAGCGGCTCCAGCGCTACTCGCCCTCGCCCCACGGCTCGCCCCGCTGCCGGTCACCCAGCACACTGCCCGAGTACAGCCGCCCGCGCACGTCCCGCCGCTCGCTGCAGGGCCCGGGGCCCAGGACTGAGGGTAGGCCACTGTCCATCACAGAATTGATTGTGATGCTGATTGATCAACTAAACAATGAATGCACTCATCATCCAGTGACTTTAATGCTGTGTTGTAGAACAAATAATGATCATGTAATGGGGTCGTGAAATGTGCTTTCTAAACTTTACATTGTTTCTGAAATTAGCTAATTACATTTTTGCTCTAAAACGTTCAAATATGTGACCCTGGAGCACTGAAGCAGTCTTAAGTCGCATGTATGTGTAGCAATAGCCAAAAACACATTGTATGGGTCAAAATTATCAATTTTTATTTTATGCCAGAAATCATTAATATATTAAGTGATGAGGATCCATGAAGATATTTAGTAAATTTCCTATCGTAAATATATCAAACGTAATTATTGATTATTAATATGCATTGCTGTGAACTTCATCTGAACAACTTTAAAGATGATTTTCTCAATATTTAGATTTTTTTGCACCCTCAGATTCCAGATTTTCAAATATTGTCCAAACCATACATCAATGGAAAGATTATTTATTCAGCTTTCAGATGATGTATACATCTCAATATCACAAAAATATACACTTAAGACTGATTTTGTGCTCCAGGGTCACGTATATAAAACTGAAAGTCTCAAATGATTTTCCACTTTTGGGGTGGTTAAAGCTACGCTGTATTTATTCGGTACACATGCGTACCGGACCAAAAAGACCCGTACTGAAGATTTTCGTACCGCTACACCCTTTCTAAATACTAGAAGAACTAAATGGAGCTGAATCACTGGAGTCTGGTCTTGACGCCTCGAGCGGCACATTTCAGCACAGCTTTGAGAAGATGCTGTTATTGACCGTGTTGGATCTGACAGCAAAGCACTGTGACTAATGCCACATATGAAGAGTCCAGTTCAGAAATCATAAAGGCTCTGAAACAAACAAACTTTAGGATGAAAGTGGACCTTGCATGACGCGACCCCTTTAATGCTGATTGCACTCCTGTGGAGAGGTCTCTGCGTGAGTGTGTTAAGCAGGCCGTGTGTGTGGTTTCAGAGGAGCTCAGGCACAGCATGCCTAACCTGACCCCGCGCAGCAGCCTGCAGTCTCTGGAGGCCGTCAGAAACAGCCGTAGCATGGAGGCTAACTTACAGAGCTCAGGCAACCGCACGTCCCGTCTGCCCCAGTCCCCCACAGGTTGGTACCCCGCTCCTTCACCTTCAGTCCTCAGGACCATCACCCACAAATTACAGTTCTGTCATTAGTTACTCACCCTCGTGCCGTTACATACCCGTAAGACCTTCATGATCGGAAAACTGTCCCTGGAGCACAAAACCAGTCATAAGTCGCTGGGGTATATTTGTAGCAATAGCCAAAAATACATTGTATGGGTCAAAATTATACATTTTTATTTTATGCCAAAAATCATTAGGATATTAAGATCATGTTCCATGAAGATATTTTCTACCGTAAATATATCAAAACTTAATTTTTGATGATTAATATGTCTTGCTAAGAACTTCAGTTGAACAACTTTAAAGATGATTTTCTCAATATTTAGACTTTTTTGCACCCTCAGATTCCAGATTTACAAATTTTGTCCAAACCATACATCAATGGAAGATTATTTATTCAGCTTTGAGATGATGTATACATCTCAATTTCTGAAAATGTATATTTATGACTGGTTTTGTGCTCCAGTGTCACATTTTTATTAAATCCGAGCGCTCTCTGATCCTCCATAGACTACAATGCAGCTGAAATGTTGCCAGGTCCAGAAACGCATTAAAGACATCGGTAAAACGGTTCATGTGACATCAAGGGTTCAACCGTAATTTTATGAAGCTATGAGAATATTTTGTGAGCAAAGAAAACAAAAATAACTTTATTCACACAAAAACTTATTCTCATAGCTTCGCAAAATTTAAGTTGAAGCACTGATGATGACACATGGACTGTTTTACCGATGTCCTTGCTAAGTTTCTGGACCTGGCAACATTTCAGTTGCATTGCAGTCTATGGAGGATCAGAGAGCGCTCGGATTTAATCAGAAATATCTTAATTTGTGTTCCAAACACGAAGGTCTTATGGGCTTGGAACGACATGATGGCGAGTAATTAATGACATAATCTACATTTTTGGGTGAACTATCCCTTTAACACTCTGAAGATCACCAGCATCCACAGCCGTGTGTGTGTGTGTGTGCGTGCGTGCGTGCGTGTGATCACTCCCTCACTCTAAACCATTGTTGAACTGACAATACACTGCTGGGTCAGTTTCTCCTCCCGTCCCATCCTTTCTCTCTCTCCCACGCCGTTAGTCTGTTCCTAAAGCCTGTGTAACCGGTAGTGGCAGTTTGAGCCACTGTAGCATGTCTTTAATAGAGCCTGCAGCGATGATGGATGTGGCGAGTGGGGTGGGGCTGAGAGCTGTGGGAACGGAGCGAGGCCGGTGGAGTAAATGGTAATGAACGACACCTGTGCCACTCACCGGTCTCGAGTCCCACGGAGGAGCTTCGGAAGGGTTAAATGAGGAGTGACGACAGTGGAAGACGAGAGAGGACCAGGCCTGGATTTTTAGTTTGTGTTTTGTGTGCGGCAGTCGTCTATGAGGGGCTGCCGCTTTTCATTTGTGTTTGTTTATTTTATTATTAAAATGTGTTAAATGTTCGCCGGTTCCCGCCTCCTTCTTCCCGTATCTACGAACTGTGGTACATTGGCTTCCACTGTCGTCACTCCTCATTTAACCCTTCCGAAGCTCCTTCGTGGGACTCGAGACCGGTGAGTGGCGCAGGTGTCGTTCATTACCATTTACTCCACCGGCCTCGCTCCGTTCCCACGGCTCTCGGCCCGCCCCACTCGCCACAATGGATTATTGTAGCTAGCTCTGAAGTTAGCGTCACTGTCACACAAGTTGCCGGACATTCACATTGAAAGCAGAAGGACTCAAGCTCAGCTTTCATTGGTCTTAGAGGTCGTCTGACAGACATGTCACAGTTTTGTTCAGCGTCATGTTTTGGGTTATGAAAATATAAAGTCCTGTCTTCACAGAGTCTGTGCCGTGAAGTTCACATACTTCTGAAAATCCAGTGTTTAGATCATCCTGATATGCATTCATTTTCACAGATGTAAACATTGGCGGCTTTCTTCTTCTGTGAGGGGGGGTTTGGCATCACAACGAGTTATTTCCAGGTGGACTATTAAAGAACACAACACTAGAAATCCTGTAGAATTCATCCCATCAGATAACGACTTTGAAACTCCCAAAGTGTGTCCCATATTTTATTAAATCTCCATGACCAACAAACATGTATGATTCTCACATGTTCAGCATAATCTTTACCAACACGGCTGGGTTTTATCACACAAATAATTTGATTCTGACTTACAAGCATTCAATTCAATGTAGATTATTCTGGATATATCAGGTACAGTACAAACCACATCTTCTCAAGGAAAACTAATACTGTAAACATACATGAGAGTCAGTTGGGACTACATTTATAAATCATCACGGTTAAAAAAAGCTATATACAAATACTTAAATTACACAGATTTGTTTTTTAATAATAGCAAACACATCATATTTCTAATCCAATTTGTTTAAACATTTAAATAGTGGCTGTCATAAAAACATGCCAGATTTATTCAAACAAAAATTAAACCTTGAGAAACAGTAAAAATCAGAATGAATATATTATATCTGACTAGCGAGTTTATGGTCATAATTCTGAGGTGACATGACATTTACATGCACCCTTTAATGCGATTATAATGAGATTTTTGGCAATATTGTGATTAGTCTTAACCATACAAACAGAATATTTTGATTTAAATAAAGCGATTAAGCTCATAATCGCAGCAAGCATAACATATGCTGATTTTAATCTAAATATACGGGCATGTAAACACCTTAATATTGCCGCTCTGACCAAAATGCGCATGCGCTCGTGATGTACATGAACGACGGGCCGCGCACCTGTAGTAATACTCAGATTAGAAACGATGAAGGGGAAGAAAGCATCACATTTCTATGGCGCCGAATACAGCCATACAAGATCATTATGCATTAGACGTAAACCAGTAAACACACCAGCTCTTTCCGAGTCCATCATTTGTGCTGTGCAGTGAGGTTTGTGAATAAAGGCAGTAAAAACAATTAACCACAATTCTTAGCGAATAATATAAATTGCATGTAAACGGGAGTAAGAGGTTTCATCATAATGCGGTTAAGCCCTCCTTACTCTGATTATTGGAAATAATCTCATTATTCGCACGCATGTAGACGTAGTCATTGTCTACGAGCCGTTACATTGACGTCGTTCTGCGGTTGAAACGCTGATTGAGCGATTACAGGGATTCAGCAAGCTGTAGTCTGTCTTTTATCATAACTTCAGATACTCACTCATGTTTATATTACGCTGTTACTGCATTAACGCGGAGGAGAAACTGAAGCGCTACGGTGATCCGTCACTCAAAACAACATTTGTTTGATGTTAAATCTGAGATTTTTCATATCAAAAGTAACAAATCATAAAGCTTTGCCAATTAAAATGCAATTTATTGGATATGAGATGCTCTGTTCATTAACTGTAAACAGGTTAAACTTATTAATTCTTGGGATTTACGAATCAATATCGTGTCGTATCAATCAAATAAAATCAAGAAATCACTCTTTTTTTTTTTAACCCAGCCATATTCACAAATGAGCTCAACTTTTTTGTATTTTAAAGCCTAAGTACAATTGCCAGAAGTAAAAATGCCTAAATGTAGTCTATAAAAGAACACAGTCACATGACTTCAGTGTCACCTGCATTGAGACCCAAAATAATCGTGATTATTTGATCTAAACAACCGTGATTATTGTGCTTTTTATATGGCACAAGAGGAAGTCATACTCCAAAAGAAACAGAGGATCACCAGTTTGGTTTTCATTAGAGCTGACTCGATACCACTTTTTCAGATACGATACGATACAAAAAATTCTGAGTATCTGCCGATACCGATCCGATAGTTTTTTTAAATGAGTGTATAATTTCTATATCTCCGTGTGTGTTGACCTGCTCATCACTCTTTTGTGTTTTACACACAATCTACTAAATATAGACAACTTTACTGTAAAGAAAAACAACAAATGATTGGATATATAATTATAATCTATGACAAAAATACTTTTATAAACTAGTTTAGTGGATAATTCAGCAGCAAAAGTTACTCTAGAAAAATCACGAGTGCACAATTATTTTATCAAATTTATAATTATTGGGGAACAAAGAAAAGTGATTAAGGACTAAATCTGGTAATAAAGTATACATTGCTCTTTGTATTGTTGTAAAATACATTCATGGAAAACAAGTAATATATATGCTGTATAATTAAAATGCATTTATTTTAAACGTACTGCACAGTAATGAGGCAGCACCATATAAAAGATGAGACGAACAAGAAAGGCTATTAATAATCTTTCATTGCACAAAAATATTATAATACGCAAGGCTCCAATACAGAGCGGCATCAAGCGGTTATGAAGAAGTTCAAAGCACAAAGGAAAGAGATATTAATGTGTAGATTATAAAATATGTGTGACTATTTATTAATTATTTTCTTTTAACCGTTTTAAATGTCAGTTACTGTGCTTGTGAAGAACCCTTCATAGTGCTCTCTACAAAAGTGTTGTGATCTAACAGACACCTGATAGAAAGTCACGATTTAGAAACAGTACGAGGCTCTAGCTAGATAAAATACTTTTATGCAAAACCATTGAACTGTATTTACCCATCAAGTATAATAGGAACAGTGGAGTTTATCATCTTCACTCTAGTAACCGAACGCGGCACGCAGGCTCAACGCTGAATGAAGGATGAAAGCCAGCCGCAGCGGAGAGAAATGTTTACGTGAACTTAAATATTAATCTATACCTCACATTAAATTATGTAACGGCTTCAAAACACTTGAAATATAGTGTCACTCACACTCACACACTCAGTCACTGAATACACACACACTCTTTCTCTTCTCTCTCTCTCACACTCACACATACACACACTCAGTCACTGAACACACGCGCGCACACACACAGTCACTGAACACACACGCGCACACACACTTGCAGACACTGAACTCACTCACACTCTCTTTCTCTCTCACACACACACACAGTCACTGAATACACTTACACACTCAGTCACTAAACACACGCGCGCACACACACTTTCTCTCTCACACACACAGTCACTGAACACGCGCGCACACACACACACACACACACACACACACACACACACACACACACACACACACTTGCAGTCACTGAACTCACTCACACTCTCTCTCTCACACACACACTCAGTTACTGAATACACTCACACACTCAGTCACTAAACACGCGCGCGCACACTCTTTCTCTCTCTCACACACACACACACACACACACACACACACACACACTCAGTCACTGAATACACACACACACTCAGTCACTGAACATGCGCGCACACACTCTCTTTCTCTCACACACACACACACACACACACACACAGTCACTGAACTCACTCACACTCTCTTTCTCTCTCACACACACACTCAGTTACTGAATACACTCACACACTCAGTCACTAAACACGCGCGCACACACTCTTTCTCTCTCACACACACACTCAGTGACACACTCTTTCTCTCTCACACACACACACACACACACACACACACACACACACACACACACACACACTGTCACTGAATACACACACACTCAGTCTCTGAATACACTCACACACTCAGTCACTGAACATGCGCGCGCACACACACACACTCAGTCTCTGAATACACTCACACACTTAGTCACTGAACATGCGCGCACACTCTTTCTCTCTCACACACACACACACACACTCAGTCACTGAATACACACACACTCAGTCACTGAACATGCGCGCACACACACACACACTCAGTCACTGAATACACACACACAATCAGTCACTGAACACGCGCGCATACACACATGCATTTTCCAAAAGTGTCTCTCCCGGTGTTCTTGCCCAGTGCTGTGCTTCTATGGGTGTTCTGTAGGATGCACCTGAATACAAGTTAAGCTGCAAAAAAGGGATGCATTCAGGAACATTTTTCTAAATTCTTTATAGGAGCATTTTGGAAACCCATTGAAACCCAAACTCTTTTTGTAAAATGGAGACCGTTGGGTAAAAGGCATCATATTGTATATTTTCCTGTGTATTTGACAGGCGTGTTTGTGATTGGCTGCTCTTGTAGGTGCATCATCTGCGAGGATGAGGGCTGATGGCCAGTCTTCTCTCTATCTGCGGACTCCCATGAAAGCCCTGAGCCCCATCTGCTCTATGTCTGCGCTGCGACAGCAGGCCAAAGGGCCAGCGAGTGCCCAGGGAGGGACGAGGAGGGTGCAGTCGCCCGGTCCCAACAGTGGGGCGTCATACTCCGGCTCCAGGAATGCTGCGGTCGCCCGGCAAACAGCAGGACGAGGCTTGACCCCCGCTTCACCTTCGTCCAGAGGCAGACTGCCACAGACGCCCAGGAGGTCAGTCAAGATCAGCCAGGGTGCGTTTCCCGTACTGTACGGCTGTCCTCCACTAAGGATTATTCTAAGGACTAGTAGCCGTTCATTTTAAGCATTAGTTGACTATTTTTTTATTTTATTATTAATAAACCATTTAAATCATTATTATAAGCCTCTAATAAGCTCTCAACAATATTACTCTAAAAATTGAGTATTTAAGATCTGAGCCACCGTTCAGCTCCACACAGACACCGAATAGCACACGTTTCTCTGGGTTAACGTTAGATTGAGCGGCCATGTAAAGTTGCTAATACTATATTTCACATGATAAGCTGTATTTTATGTCGATGAATGATAGTCGATCGTTTGTATGCCGTTAACGATCTATTCATCATGACCTGCATGATTTCACCTATTTATCTAAGCGACTAATACAATGTTAATCGACCAAGCCTCTTCTGGTAGACTAACGATTAGCATGATGCATTGTTGTGGTAACTAACTAGCTAGTCAAACATCTCCGTCGTTTGAACCACGTTAGTTCAATGAGCCATTGTTAATGCAGTAATAACTTCTGCTATTTAACTAATTAGAGATCTTTGAGATGCTGCTGTATTGAATATGACACCTGATGACTAATTTACTAAGTTTCCTGTGATTTTGCTTTATTTGATTTATTGCGGGTTCGCTCTTACGTCATACTCCGGGGTTGCCTTAAGTATTCATGCACAATCTTCAATAATGGCGCTTATTGAGACCATACTAAAATACATTGATTAAAATGCATTTATAAAACAGATAGTTCCGGTCCTTGATTCTGATTGGGTGAGGCTTTGTTTACTTTGTATGTTGCTTAGCAACCATTTTGTTCCAACCAGGGCTGAAAGATTAATTGAATTTGAGATAATATCGCGATATGAAAAAACAAGATTTTCAACCGCAGAGGCTGCGATTACAGTTTGCCGCGGGTTGTTTTCGTGTCTTTCATAACATGCGGAATTGACGCGCTACATTTAAACGATATCCTTTGTTGTATTTTTCTGTCAAAATGACGGAGTTCGTTTGGAAGTCTTTAGCTTTTAAGAACTGCCGGTTCTTCTGTAGTGGGCGGAGCTAATGCGCAAACGGCGATCTCATTGGCCAGCGTTCACCTATCATCGTCTCTGTTTTGATTTCAGCGAATCAGTTCGAGCGAATGCAGACGACCTGATTAATATTCATGAACCCAGCAGCTAATCCTTAGTGCGTTTTATATGGTTATTAATAGTAGAATTTGTGGTAGTTTTGTCTTATCAGCATTATTTGCCCTTTTTTTATAGAAACACTAAATGACAAACAATATCTTAAGCACCCCCACCAGTCCTAAATGGCATGACAAAACATGACAAATATGCATTCATAATGCATATATAAGATCATCAATATTAATCTGGTGAGTAAAAAAAAAAAAAAAAAGACAAGGTGTCTATAGAGGGTTGATAATATTTGCAATAATCAATTGAATTGTCTCATATTGTCCCACAGAAACATTTAAATAGTGTAGATTAGTGTAATGTTTTATAATAATTTATGCTATTTAGTGACCATTTCATTCATTTAACATTTAATATTGGGGCATCCAAGTTATTTGACATATTTGAACCCTTTTTTTAAAGTAACAATAATTAATTTCCCTTGTAATTAGATTATTTTATAATGATGTAACTATTTATGAGAAGTAACTAGTAATATAACTAATTAATCTTTAAAGTAACGTGCCCAACACTGCACACTGTGCAATGACTTATTGCTTGTCTTTGTTGAATAATAAAGAACATAAAGAGCTTTAAAAAAATCGATTATTAAATCGCAATCGCAAATTAGATTATTTTCCAAAATCGTTCAGCCCTAATTCCAATCACAATGGTTTGAGGAACTACATTGTTTGGTGGAAGAATACTGTTTTTATTCATATCATTACACTTATTTGCTCGGTTTTATTTTGTGAAACCTTATTACTTATATGGTATAACCGTGTTTTAAAAGCAAAAAGCCCAGTGAAGCACTGAATTTATACCAGCTAAAGCCTCTTACTGGTTATAAATTCACTGTAAACCACTGGTTATTGCTTTATTATATTTAGCTTGTACACAAGAGCATATGTATTTAAGCTCATAAGTCATATTAACCAGAAACTATGTTTCTAACCACAGCTCGAGCTGTAGTTCAACCACGTACGTTTGCGAATGTTAGTTCGAGCTATGTTTCAGTAAACACCGAATCGTTGAACTATGTTGGTAACGACGGATCTTGTGACCATAAACGATGCTTTTGGGAAACGCACCCCTGCTGTCGTAGCCATTGAGAAAGCTCTGTGTCACTGAGACTGCTTTTCCTCCGTAGCAGATCACTGGGAATGACCAAACCGTGCGCTCCCATCGCTGATGAAACCTGGAAAGATGGATGTTACTGAAGCCCTGAGGACTTCTGAACCACAAAAGACATGCAGAGAAAAATCAACATGAGGTCCTAAAACCGGAGCCTGCGTAATGAGATAATGAACTGACTCTGTCTGCGTTCAAAGACTACAGCAAAGTTTAATACCTGCTTGATTTCGGATACCAATATACTTTGATTTTCACGCCAATGGGGAAGTATGACAATACTAGGAGAACTTGAATAATGAAAAAGGGTCCTGTAATACTTGTTTTTGTGAAACAATGTGTGGAATTGAATTCCTAAATGCTGTGGAGTAACCTGATGTTGATTGTGCATGTTTATCTATTTTTAGAAATGAAGGATATATGATTTTTATTTGTGTGGTGGGGGGAAAAAAATAGTTTTTAATTTGATGAAGGAATTGTTGTGTTGTGTAAAGCAAGAAATGTGTCTGTTTTGTATTGCCAAGACATAAACAGCAATAGTTTTCACAAAAATTGAAGAAAATAATAAAAATAGTTTATTGTAATGGCAGCAATGTGCATTACTACTGCAACACTGTTCCTCAATCCAGTGCGTGTTACTACACTTACACTCAATCTGACAGGTTTACTGATGCCTGTATAGTCTAGGTTTAAACATGCACTAAGCCAGTACAATTGGAAATATGAGTATGCAATGATAATGGAGTGCCTCGGAAAATCAATAAATCATTTTCAGCAATAAACCGAAAAGAAGACCCTTCTTATTCATTCCAGGGAACCTCCTTTGATTGGCAAGTAACAGACACGGCTTTATTGTTATCAAAAGTTGTAAGTATGTGTTTTGTTTGAAGGTGTAAATACCACATAACGCGAAAGGCACTGTAACTTATTTCGGAAGAAAGCGCAATGTTATCGTATGAGGTGACGTAAAAGCGTGCCGCGGGTTGGCTCTGCCCCTCCCCCTGCTGTTGTCAACGAGCATCCCGATTGGCCGAGGCCTAGAATCGAGTACTCTGATTGGCTGATGCAACGAATCCAGCAGTGTGATTGGCTCAGGCCTGGAAAAGAGCGTTCGGGGATCCTCAATGTACAGGCCGCAGTGGTGCTACCGTTGGAAAATTAACGATAATAAAACACGACAGATTCGCGGGGATCCGAAACTCTTCAACGCTCCGAAGGCAGTCACGGAGCAGGTAAAGCGTTTTGGATTTGTGCGGCAGGTCTGTGAAACGGTCGCCGGCGGCCCTGTCGGCCTGCGCTACGCCCAAGCGCGAGGAAGCGCCCAGCGCTCGCGCCAAAACAAGTCCCTACAGCGATCACGCGCCTCGCTTTTGGCGCAAAAACCAGCCATGTACGAAGTACATGCAGAAAGCAGACCTGGGCGTCGCGTTTTTGTTATAGGGTTGTGTTGTAGTCATTTACGTGTTGAGATATTAGGCGGCTAATGCTATTAGCCGTTTAGCATGTAGTGTAATGGCGGAGGGCAAGATGGCGCAGTAACGCGGCTGCATTTGCGCAAGCTTTTAACTGCGTATAAACTGTTTCTTCGGGTATATTAAAGTGGATTTTACATCCTAATATTATATTTTGTGTATGTTTCTAATTGTATTGAGTCGATGCAACGATAGTAACTTTGTTTCGATGAAACTGTCACGAACGGATCAGTTATGCTCAATCGCGAGTTGCGTACTATGGCGTAGGCTGGCCTCATGAATATTAATAAGGTCGCTCTGACGTTGCGTGGTAGTGGCGTAATTAATATTCATGAGTCAAGCCTTTGTCGTAGTAGGATTAGTAAAATATGCTTTGACTAGTTTATCATAATCACTGTCCTGATCGAAAGCACTGAAAGTGATCATCACACACTTTCTCAGCCACTACAATCGTTTTTTGAAAATATTACATTCATGGATCTAAACTTATGTTCAAATAGATATGAATGACGTCATGCTGGAAATCCCCCCACAGCGTTGTTATATTTCGCAAGTTGTTATTAATAATTTCTAATGTAGTATTAACCGTATATAGTTATGCCCAACCTCCTTACTGTCAGTAATTAATTTTTTATTATACTTAATCGTAATAAAAGTGTTATAATGGCTAGAATTCATTGTGACATGAACTTTCAACATATATATATATATATATATATTAGGGGTGGGCATAGATTAATTTTTTTAATCTAGATTAATTTTGAAATTAATCTAGATTAAAATGGCTCATTTGAATTCTGCCGAAGGCATTCAGAATATGTGTGCTACCCAAATAATGGCTAAAAGTAAGTCTTTGAGAACGGGTTTCTCAAGCCAGGTGGCGCATTAGACCAGGGGCTCATCTCCTGTTTCCAAAATGCATCACAAACTGCTTGAGAAAGCTGTTCTACTATGATAATTGGTGATGAAAATAAACTATGTTCAATAAGATGTACTTGTGTTTACTAACTGTTTATTCAGTTAAACATGAATTTTGAACTGTAGGCCTACATAAGAGGTCGTGGTGAACTGTTTACAGTTTCCATTGGGAAGCTTCTTAAAAATAAATTTTCCCTGAAGCAAACCCGGCGGCTTCATAGCTGCATCCATGTTAGCACGTCACGTTTGATGTGGTAATTTCACAGTAACGTTAGGCATACACACAGGTTCGAAGTAGAGGGTGACACGGGAGTGAATTCTCAAGTTCACATGAGACCTAAAGCGCATCCTGTTTGCTTAAAAGCGCAACGTTTCGTTGTTATTCTGAGTGCACACAAATAAACGTAGAGTCTTTACAGGTTCGAAAGATGTATTAGGCTACTTTTATCTGTATGACCAAAAATGACGGAGATTTTAAGAGCAAGTGAACGCACCGGAGCCTGTCCTGCAGCAAACGCGCTTCCACACAAACACTTCAATAGCGCACATTTCTCTAGGTTAACATCATATTGAGCGGCCATGTAAAGTTGCTACTACATACATCTTTCAGATGAAAGCCATATTTGAGGTTGATGAATGATAGGTGAGCGTTTGGATGTCCTGCCGATTGTATTACCACATAGACCAGCCGTTAACAATCTGTCCATCACGGACTGCGAGCCTCTAGTTCGAAGACTCGTTCTCGCCCCCTACAGTGCAATTCGGCTAGGTATACATCCGCGCTAAAATATCAGGGTGAAAGTCATCATAGCTTGCGTAGTATAGACCCAGCTCCCAACCCAACTTTGAGAATAGATTAACGGCGATATTTTTTTTATCGCCGATAAGAGTCTCACGTTAACGCAGCACGTTAACGCCGATAACGGCCCACCACTAATATATATATATATAATATATATATATATATATATATATATGTATACATTCTAGAGGTGGGCATAGATTAATTTTTTTAATCTAGATTAATTTTGGAATTAATCTAGATTAATCTAGATTAAAATGGCTCATTTGAATTCTGCCGAAGGCATTCAGAATATGTGTGCTACCCAAATAATGACTAAAATTAAGTCTTTGAGAACGGGTTTCTCAAGCCAGGTGGCGCATTAGACCAGGGGCTCATCTCCTGTTTCCAAAATGCATCACAAACTTTAATCTCGTCCCGTCCCAATCCCACGAAAAAAATGGAGGAAAATCCCGTTCCACTCCCGGAAGAATGACTCCCATTCCCTCCCACTCCCGTGTTGTTGTTTTTTTTTTGTTTTTTGCCGATAACTGTCAATTACAGTAAAAAATAGTACAGATCACAGCGTGCCCACCTTATTAGTTGAATAAAAACCCAAAATGTCGTTTTTTGTTATTATATTGAACTGAAAGCCATCTTATTATGCACAGTGTTGCACAGATTAAATTTCATGTAAATCATCCATGCTAACACACACGTCTTCTATTTTTTTTTTGACATTTCACTCTCTATAGATATATTTTTCTATGTACTGTATTTTTAGATATATTCGAGTTTCGAAGTTTCTCGCTCAAGTTCACATGAGACCTAAAGCGCATCCTGTTTGCTTAAAAGCGCAACGTTTCGTTGTTATTCTGAGTGCACACAAATAAACGTAGAGTCTTTACAGATTCGAAAGATGTATTAGGCTACTTTTATCTGTATGACCAAAAATGACGGAGATTTTAAGAGCAAGTGAACGCACCGGAGCCTGTCCTGCAGCAAACGCGCTTCCACACAAACACTTCAATAGCGCACATTTCTCTAGGTTAACATCATATTGAGCGGCCATGTAAAGTTGCTACTACATACATCTTTCAGATGAAAAGGCATATTTGAGGTTGATGAATGATAGGTGAGCGTTTGGATGTCCTGCCTGATTGTATTACCACATAGACCAGCCGTTAACAATCTGTCCATCACGGACTGCGAGCCTCTAGTTCGAAGACTCGTTCTCGCCCCCTACAGTGCAATTCGGCTAGGTATACATCCGCGCTAAAATATCAGGGTGAAAGTCATCATAGCTTGCGTAGTATAGACCCAGCTCCCAACCCAACTTTGAGAATAGATTAACGGCGATATATTTTTTTCGCCGATAAGAGTCTCACGTTAACGCAGCACGTTAACGCCGATAACGGCCCACCACTAATACATTCATAAACTATATTTTCTTTTGCTGCCTTGCTTGTATGCATTGATTTATGTTGTAGGATGTTTGTTTTTCTCTCCATATTTTATATTTGGAAACCCAAACATGAATTTGTAGCTAAAATCTCCCCAAGGTAGTCTCTAAATTGCATGGAATATTATAATCATAATGTTTCCTTTGTTTCTTTCAGACACTTTCCTCCCAGATGCCAGATTTGATTAAAATGGTTGTGATGCTTTTACGTGAAGGGAGCTACTGTCGATTGTGAAGGTTTGTTATATATAAATACATGCGTTTACTCTCATGTGCCTGTGTTTTGAATGGAAGAGATGATTAATTATTAGTGAATTGTTTAACAGGGTTTCCAGAGGAGTCTTAAAAAGTCTTAAATTGTACAAAAAAGTCATAATTATGATTTTAAGAGGAAGGGGCGATTCTAGGGTGAGCGTATATCCGGGGCTAAACCAAAGACATTCAAATATGTGTCCGAATACATGGGATATACTTACAAATATAGCTATATATGTTTAAATTATACTTTAGCTAATTGCCTTTATTTTTTTAATGCCATATAATTCAAATGTAAAGTATAATATAAATGATATAAGTATGATTAAACATTCAGCGCTCTATTATAGAGCCTCTATTTAGACTGCACATACCTATTGCATAAATAATGTTATGAGATTTATGTTTTAAATATAAAAAGTGGAATATAGAAACATTAAATGCAGACAACACACAAACATAATGTAGAAATTAAGAAAAGTCTGCCACAGACCACGCTAACACAACATATAATCCCTCTAAATGCGTGTCTCTCCTAGAAAGACCGTGTATGTATATAATATAATACTATATATTGGCTATGTGTTGCTTCAACGTGACAGGGCTCAAGGTGTGTTCACACCAGACACGAGTGAAGCGTTATGCGTGAATGATTTACATGTTAAGTCAATGCAAAGACGCGACAGACAATCCTGCGGCGCTATTCGCGCAAATGAGGAGGCGCGAATTACGCAGCGCGAATTCAGCGTTTGGGGCGTTTGATGCGCTATAGACCCCTTCAATGTTTGTAAACATCGGAAGCCTAGGTTGGGTGCGCGCGCAGCTTGGGGTCAGAAAAATGGCGCGGCTAATAGACCGGCATATTGTGTCAAGGAGAAACAGACAAGCCTTATAGATAGATAAGATACTTTTTTATTATTATTTGTACCTTTCCATTTTTGTCTTAGGTGTCTGGCTTTGTTTTGTGTACACAAACAAGGAGGGCACAAATTCAGGACTACTGGAGTCAAGTTATGCCTCTCCTACAAAAAATAATTGCACACATTGATTACAACACGATCTACTGTTGTCATAGTGAAAACGCTAATGTAAAGCTAGTCTGCGATCTGCTAAGTCTGTAGCATGCCACAGGTCACAATTTATGCCAGATATCAAACTTCACCTAACTATTAAATCAGTCAACAGTTTACAGAAAACATTTGTTTACTTATCATGGCTTAACTCTACCGTTGTTGGCGCTAGCCTGCGGCTAACTACTAGCAGCTGGCTACGTCTGTAGCATGACACAGGTCCATGACATTTACAACACTATTAACTTGCATAGCTTAACGTACAGAAAACTGTTCATGCAATCCAGGCTTTCGAGTTTAAGCAAACAGAAAGGGATGATAAAGGATGACTTTAACGTTTCCTGATATGAAGTGAGCGCTACCAACACGAGCCTCTTTGATCGTAGTATTGTCCCAGTCTGCCCGTTTAATAGCTTGCAGTCACAGATGTCCTCTATTTTTTTAAACGGATGAGATCCTGCAGGAATCCTGAAAAACTTGACTCCAGAACTGGTGCGATTTTCACAGTCCACGACGCAACAAGTAGGCATTTTGTCTAGGGCTGTGATGGTGGCCATGACAACCGCGTCACCGGCGGTAGTGCACGTGACGTCACACACCGGGTGTATTTAACTTTCTCATTTAAGGCTACTTTCCTATTTAACTGTATTATTTATTTGATATTTATTTTATTGTTTTGCAGGCTGAGTGTTCACTGACGTAAGTGCTAAAATAAACACGTATGTTTGTTAATAGATGATTGAGCCTCATTTATTTATTTTTGCGTTTCAGAATTATATATATATATATCACAACACCGCGCCACCTGTAGTAGTTGGTCCATTACCACTGCGGTGGTAAAAATCTGCCACCGTCACAGCGCTAAGTTTTGTCTTGACGAGAAATTCTCTGGTTAACACAATGGGATGGAATGAACGTTCTGACCCCGACATGCGCACTGCGAACTTCTGTGACGTATACCGTGAAGGGGTCTATTGGCCCGAGTTGAAAAATGTGAACTTTGGCATATATTCGCGCCGCGTTAACCAATCAGGAGCTTGCTCTAGCAGTGACGTGATTATGAGCGGAGGCAGAAAATCCGAAACAACAATGGAGGACAAATTAATCGTGGTTGTATGTGGGTACCCGGAGCTGTACGATACTACTTCGTACTTTTACAAAAACAGGAATAAAATTAGCAACGAGACTGGAGCTGCTTGGCAGAAGCCCCTCCCATGACGCGAATTACCATCTGTTGTGAAGTGAATTTCACGCGCGAATGAAGCGTATTTCACGCGCGAATGCACGCACAAATGAAGCGTATTTCACGCCTGAATGAAGCATATTTCACACGCGAATGAAGCGTATTTCACGCGCGAATGAAGCGTATTTCACGCGCGAATGAAGCGTATTTCACGCGCGAATGAAGCGTATTTCACACACGAATGAAGCGTATTTCACACACGAATGAAGCGTATTTCACGCGCGAATGAAGCGTATTTCACGCGCGAATGAAGCGTATTTCACACACGAATGAAGCGTATTTCACACACGAATGAAGCGTATTTCAGGTGAACGCACCTTCAGTAATCAACAACCGAATTTGACAGATGGCTAGATCTGCTGTTACTTCTTATCGATGGTTTGCCAGTTTACTTGTCAGTCAGAAGTACGAGCTTCAGTGGCCGGTTCCTGACGGGAGTAAACTGCGCTTCGTGATTTTAATGCGCATGAAAACTCAGTGATGATGATGCGTACAGGGCATGGTAATAAAAACATTCGGGGCTTTTCTGAAAACATTCGGGGCTTCAGCCCTCTTAGCCCACCCCTAGCGCCACCCCTGTTAAGAGGTCTTAAATTTGGGGGCGAAAAGGCTATGATTTCATTAAATAAACATGAGCGCTGAAAGTTCAAAGTCTGGCACTGTTCTGTCTTTACCGGGAACACTGTTATATTTCAGCCAAACGCGACACCTGCTGGCAGAGAATGAATCCGTTAACACCGGTTAAACTAGTGCACGTACGAGTGCCTTATTCACTGCACCGTTCAGTCTATTAACATGCTTGTAAAATTATCACATAATTTATGATATGAGGGCAGAAATAGCTCCAAACACAGCTACAGCACTGTTTCACGTCTCTGAGCAACATGACGGTGATTCTTTCCTGAATGAATCAACCGTTTAAATGATTCGGTTCAGTCGCAATGACTCACTCATTAACACTGACTTGCTGCCACCTACTGGCCGTTTCACATTTAAAGTATCTTCATTTTTTTTAAATATAATTTCAAATAGAGATCGACCCATATATCGGTTTACCGATATTTTTCTGATATTTAAGCATTTTACCATAATCGGATATCGGTTTTGTCACACACATAATTATACAGAGTATAACCAGCAGTGAAATTTGTTCTCTGCATTTGACCCATCCAAGCACACACACACCTGGAGCAGTGGACACACACACACACACACACCTGGAGCAGTGGACACACACACACACACTTGGAGCAGTGGACACACACACACACACACACACCTGGAGCATTGGAGACACACACACACACACACACACACACACACGTCATGTAACTTTATACAAGATTCACTCGTTTGAAACACGCTGAATTATATTAACATTTACTATAGAACCATTATTTCTCCAATAAACATCTAAATAAATACATCTCTATCTAAATTAATTATTTATTATCTCCGCAAGCGATCGCAGTTTGAGTATAGTTCTGTGTAAATAGATAAACCTGCGCTGTCAGCAGTTTTCATAATTTAGAATGACAAAAACATTTTAATAATTCTGATAAAATGTGCCAGTCAAGAAATGCAATAAAATACGATGTTTTGTTTGTTATAGCTTATTTCAATATTCCAGAGAATAATATCCAGTTAATTATTATTCACTCTTTAGTCTATTAAACAGCGTTATAAACCTAAAACTGTAGTTTAAAATGAAAGCTTGATATGACTTCTGTCCTTTATTTTCTCCATTTGAAAACATTAGACATTCTTTTGCTTATTGTTAATATCAGTGTTGCTGATGATGCTTTTTATAAATAAAATGTTTTTATTATTGTAATTTGAAGATTAAATTTAAAGAAAATTTTAATTTTCAACAGTTTTTTGTTGTTGTTAAGATGACTGAAAGGAGGAAAAACCAAAGCAAAGAATGGACTTCACTTTTTAACAGTTAATAAATATCGGTTCTGCATATCGGTTATCGGGTACATAAACGTCCAAATAATCGTATCGGTTATAAAAAATCAATATCGGTCGATCACTATCAGTTTTGAATCTCAAAACATTATTGATGCATTTGTAACAGCAGGTTAAAGCGTTCTGTGTCCCTCCGAGCGGCTTTAAACGGTGTGTAAATACATCTGTATGACTCTTCAGACGCATTGCAAAGAAAACAACGCATTAATTCGCTTGGGAACGAATCCATAATACCAAGAATTTGACTCCAAAGATGATGCACACTTAAAGGTAAAAATGGCCATAAACTGATTGGAAAATATTCATTTATATCGCTGCTGTGGATTGAGCACAAAATATGAAGTCTTGAATATGAATCTTTCAGATATCAGCACAATAACACGCAGCAAAATATCCTCTAGTTATTGTTATCGATAAAATCCCAGAAAATATCAAGATATCTTATTTTTGTCAATATCGCTCACCCTTAATTCATGGTATTTCATTTATATAATTATTGATAATTGTTTAAATCAATACAATATTAATACTTTTGACTTATCCATTTTCTTAAAAATGCAAAGTTATCATTTTATAAAACTTTTTGTTTTTGTGAAAACTTGTAAATTATGCTTTTTACAGTTTAATATGGTAACTACAGACCTCGCAGTCATGGAATAAATGTTATTTGTGTAGGTCTTAAAAATAAAAAGTATTACATTTGAGTATTAAGAGATTAGGCATATTCATAATAATTCACTGTGATGGGTATGTGTATGTATATGTTTATGGTTAATATTAAACCATAAGTTAAGTTAATATTAACCATATTAATGTAAATAAAACCATATTATTTCTTGCTTTTGATAGTTTATTTGAACTAATTATTATTGCATCATTATGTATTTTTAAAGTAATTTTAAAAGCTATTGTTCACTTCACTTGCATCTATTTTTATTACCACAAAACAATTATTATAATTATAGGACCGAAATATGAAATCCGTTTTATTTCCAAACTGTTTTTTTCCATTTAAATGTTCTATACTCTGTATTAATGCTTAAATAAAACTGTGTTAAATCAATAATCCTGTTTAATTAATTGAGTTTTATAGTTTTATCTGCACCAAATTCTGTTTCTCATTATTTCTGGATTCCATTTTAATGGTTCCATTAATTTTAATAATCAAAAGCATCTCTAATTATTTAATTTTATATTTAAGAAAAAAAATGTCTTTCTTTCTTTCTTTCTTTCAGAAATATTGCACATTTACATTTTCACCTAAATAAATTCTGATAAATAGTATTTTTGCTAAAGTGTTTTTTTGATTATAATTATATTATTAGACTAGGACATGTGGATATGTTGTCATTGTTACACTATAATAATGAACTTTTGATACTTCTTGCACTCTGTTGCACTTTACTTTTGCTTTAAAAAAGGATTTTATAGAAATGTGGTTTAATAAAATATTCGTAAATCAAATGTTTGATTTTTTGCAGGAAATGAATCACGTAGATTAATCGATAAATTAGTCGATAGATTAATCGGAATAACAATAGTAATTGGTGGCAGCCCTAATATATATATATATATATATATATATATATATATATATATATATATATATGTGTATATGTTTACCACACAGCAGTCCTTTATTTGCTGTAATTCTCTGTTTTACAGTATTGCGGTGCAGTCACAGAGAATGGATCAAGGTGGAGGGATCCTGGAGCTTCACAAGGATTTAAAAATGCCCCATACTATGATAATGCCAGATTTCGGTAAGGAACCATCACCAAAATATTGAGTCAACTAATTAGTCAACACATGGTCAGTTTTCAGCCATTGCACCGAATGATGATTTTACACTTGTTTATGATTTAACATAATTAAACATTTTTCAACTTCCAGCTGCTAATGGACAATGCACCGTTTGTATTTTGATGAATGTAAATAAACAGTTCATTTGATTTCAGCAATTTTATGTACTTTTCATTTTGCTCTCGTTAAACTGTGCGGTGTGTAGCACTCATAACTAGTCGTCACTTAAAGGATTAGCTCACTTAAATATGAAAATAGTCATAATTTACGAACGATGGTCCTCTTTTAATAACAATTGCACTTTATTACAGGAGTGACTCGGTTTAATTGTTCCACAAAGCACTCCTGAAATTGCTGATTGATGAAGATTTGCTATGAATATATATTTTTTGTTTTAATAATCCAAAAGCACAACATGTGAAAATAACTAAATTAGGGAGTGGAAATGAGGTAATGAGTGACCCTCTGCTGCCATCTACTGGTTATAGTTGTACTTTCATGTCATTTTCATTTAATAAGTGTTTGTTTTCCATCAGGTGGCAGAAATCATCCACTTAAGCGTGGTATGTTTTTCATGTATTTCCATGAGTGAAAATGAGAAATGTAGATCCTCTATAAAGTCAATTCTGAGAATTGTTTGTAAACGCATTATACATGTTATAAATGCATTGCTGAAACATGTTACAAAGACTGTACACTATGTAGTACTTAATTGTGGAGGTAGACCGTTAAACAGTTTTTCACCGTTTTCATGATCAGGATTTTTTGGGCGGGGCTAAATCAGGGCTCGATGATGTAATCGAGTCACCGAGCACGGCCCCTCCCCCGACACTATAGAAGTGTGTTCGGCTTGTGTGACATCAGAGTACAGTGAGAGCCAGGGATGCTCGATTATGACAAAAATCATAATCACGGTTATTTTGGTAAATATTGTAAGCAAGATTATTTAACAGGATTATTAGAAAAAATTTAAATGTATAATAATTAATGCAAGTCTAAAGTGTTCACTTATTAATATAGAGCACACAGTCACAGCAGGAATATAGCGCGCTGTCTCTTTAAGAGCGGCACGGATCTTATTTACTGTTACACGAGTATTTGTTTGATTATTAATATAAAGCACACAGTTGCTGCAGTAATATAGCGCGCTGTCTCTTTAAGAGCCACCCGGATACTATTTACTGTTACACAAGTATTTGTTTGATTATTAATATAAAGCACACAGTCGCTGCAGGAATATAGCGCACTGTCTCTTTACGAGCCACGCGGATACTATTTACTGTTACACAAGTATTTGTTTGATTATTAATATAAAGCACACAGTCGCTGCAGGAATATAGCGCTCTGTCTCTTTAAGAGCCACACGGATACTATTTACTGTTACACAAGTATTTGTTTGATTATTAATATAAAGCACACAGTCGCAGCAGGAATATAGCGCTCTGTCTCTTTAAGAGCCACACGGACACTATTTACTGTTACACAAGTATTTGTTTGAATATTAATATAAAGCACACAGTCGCAGAAGGAATATAGCGCGCTGTCTTTTTAAGAGCCACACGGATCCTATTTACTGTTACATGAGTATGTGTTTGATTATTAATATAAAGCACACAGTCGTAGCAGGAATATATAAGGGGGTACTTTAAGTAAATAATTTATGTCAAAAACGTTTGTACCCCCTGAAGACAGGTGAGAGAGATGGCAGCGTTCCCGCGAGTGGGCGTGGCTTCAGCGCCGCTGGTGGACACGCCCCCTGCATCTGAGATACGAAGATTTATGATACCTTATTTTATTTACTTGCCGTTTTTTTCAGCATTCAAATTTGTCTTGGTGGTTAATAACACATTTTTCTGTGGTGTGACAAACTCAAAACACTTAATATTGACACGGACTTTAAAGTGATATTTACTGCAGAGTTGGAAAAACTAATAATAAAGTGTTTAAAATAATTATGTATTTTAAGAAAATATACTTAATTTCTCTGAAGTCCAAACATCCCAAGTGTGCACCTGCACCATAGACAACGGCCCTCAGGAGTGTCATAACAACCCAAACTGGGATTGGGGGTCACATTTTTGTCACCTTTTTTGTTCTTCGAGTTTGCATCCCTGCGTGAGAGGTTTCTATCTCTATTTAATATCCACGTAACCAAATCCAAAGCTATCATGTCTCTTCACACGACGGGGGTTAAGCTGCTCAGATTGATTTTAAGACACCTTTATGATTTTTTGAGATTACTTATGCTTTGTTTACCTTTACTTTCAATAGAGGAACAGAAAGCAGTCATGTTTCATTAAAAATACCTTAATTTGTGTTTCGAAGATTAACAATGGGTTTGGAACAACATGAGTGTGAGTAAATGATGACAGGACTTTATTTTATGTTTTTTTGCGTGAACTATCCCTTTGATGGAAAGAAATACCCCAAAATTGATCAACCACTGCATTGAAAGACATTCAAGCCTCACATACAGTCAAACCAAAATGTATTCAGACACCTTACTGAACTATAGTGTCCTGCACACACTAGTAAAAAAAACTGGTGTCTGAATAATTTTAGGTTGGACTGTGCATCCAGACACATGTACTGTGATGTTCCTCTGTGCAGTCGCAGGGATGGGAGGCCTGGCCCACATTGACGGCGAGCACATTGTGGTGTCGGTGCCGGAGGCCGTAATGGTGATGGACGAGGGCATCATGCTGGAGGCTGAGGTGGTGGAGGGGCCAGACATCTGCCACGAGGACGTCATCACCACCGAGGGCGTGATCATGTCCGAGTCCATCCAAGAGGCTCTGGGCGGCACCGCTGACCTGATCGAGGAGACGGTGCCGGATCATGTGTTCGTGGCCGACCTCATGTCTCCTCACGATCAGAGCCCGCTGGACCACGACCTGGTGTCTGCAGAGGTTATGGTGACGGACACGGAGACGGTCATCCAGGTGCACAACGCCATTAAAGCAGACGAGGAGGAGGAGGAGGAGGAGGAGGAGGAGGAGGATGCGAAGAGCACTTCGGAGGACTACCTCATGATCTCCTGTGAGTTTGCTGTTACATGGCTTGATGGATCAGTTACCTGTTTCCCAAGCAGCTGGTTGGTGCAAATGGCCCGCCTTGTTGGCAGAGGCTATTTACACTAACTCCGCCCACTAACGTGTGTTTGGGATAGTCATCGTTATAAAAGACGGCTATGAATCATCAGTTTCAGTGGCACAGATGGTAACGCATGTGCCGTGGTCTCTTTGACGCGATCGACCGCGCTTTTTGATGCCTTTTCAAATCTCATATCACATCGTAAAGGCATTTAGTTTCAATTAAAATTAAGGAAATAACCAAAACGTTTTGTGTGTGTGTGTGTGTGTGTCCACTGCTCCAGGTGTGTGTATGTGCGTGTGTATGTACGTGTGTGTGTGTGTGTGTGTCCACTGCTCCAGGTGTGTGTATGTGCGTGTGTGTGTGTGTGTCCACTGCTCCAGGTGTGTGTATGTGCGTGTGTGTGTGTCCACTGCTCCAGGTGTGTGTGTGTGTGTGTGTCCACTGCTCCAGGTGTGTGTGTGTGTGTGTGTCCACTGCTCCAGGTGTGTGTGTGTCCACTGCTCTGTGTGTGTGTGTGTGTGTGTGTGTGTGTGTGTGTGTGTGTGTGTCCACTGCTCCAGTTGTGTGTGTGTGTGTCCACTGCTCCAGGTGTGTGTGTGTGCGTGTGTGTGTCCACTGCTCCAGGTGTGTGTGTGTGTGTGTCCACTGCTCCAGTGTGTGTGTGTGTGTCCACTGCTCCAGGTGTGTGTGTGTCCACTGCTCCAGGTGTGTGTGTGTGGTGTGTGTGTCCACTGCTCCAGTGTGTGTGTGTGTGTGTCCACTGTCCAGGTGTCCACTGTGGTGTGTGTGTGTCCACTGCTCCAGGTGTGTGTGTGTGTGTATGTGTGTGTCCACTGCTCCGGTGTGTGTGTTGTGTGCCACTGTCAGGTGTGTGTGTGTGTGTGTGTGTCCACTGCTCCAGGTGTGTGTGTGTGTGTGTGTGTGTGTGTGTGTCCACTGCTCCAGGTGTGTGTGTGTGTGTCCACTGCTCCAGGTGTGTGTGTGTGTGTGTGTCCACTGCTCCAGGTGTGTGTGTGTGTGTGTGTGTGTGTTCCACTGCTCCAGGTGTGTGTGTGTGTGTGTCCACTGCTTCCAGGTGTGTGTGTGTGTTGTGTCCACTGCTCCAGGTGTGTGTGTGTGTGTGTTGCCACTGCTCCAGGTGTGTGTGTGTGTGTGCCACTGCTCCAGGTGTGTGTGTGTGTGTGTCCACTGCTCCAGGTGTGTGTTGTGTGTGTGTTTGGTGTGTGTCCACTGTCTCCAGGTGGCATGTTTATGTGGTTTATGAGGACACAAATTTGTATAATGACATGGGTGATCCACTAGGTATTACAAGGTGAAGGTGATTTATGAGGACATTTTCAGTGTCCCCATAATAAAACGCTTATAAATCATACAGAGTGAGTTGTTTTTGGGAAAATAGAAATGCACCTGTCTCCTGTGAGGGCTAAGTTTAGGTGTAGGTGTATGTGTAGGTGCAATAGCACATACAGCTTGTACAGTATAAAACCATGTACGCCTGTGTGAAAGTCCCGTGACCATAAAAACCAAGGTGTGTGTGTGTGTGTGTCCACTGCTCCAGTGTGTGTGTTGTGTGTGTGTGTCCACTGCTCCAGGTGTGTGGTGTGTGTGTGTGTGTGTGTGTGTGTGTGTGTGTCCACTGCTCCAGGTGTGTGTGTGTGTGTGTGTGTGTGTCCACTGCTCCAGGTGTGTGTGTGTGTGTGTGTGTGTGTGTGTGTCCACTGCTCCAGGTGTGTGTGTGTGTGTGTGTGTGTGTGTCCACTGCTCCAGGTGTGTGTGTGTACTTGGATGGGTCAAATACAGAGAACACATTTCACTGCTGGTTATACTCTGTATAATTATGTATGTGACAAATAAAATAAAATAAATAACAAATATCGGTAAACCGATATATCGGTCGATCTCTAATTTAGGCTGTTTAAGAAAGACATTTTCCAGTTTGTCACATGTGTTTTCAGCAAATGTGAGTGAAATACTTGTGTATGGATGGATTGGATCCAAAGCAGAGTTTGATGTTTGTCTTCTGTGCAGTGGATGAGGTCGAGGGAAAGCTGGACATTGGAGACGCACCTTTAAAGATCACCGCAGATGTGGGTGAGGACGACGATGGCTCGAAAGAGGATGAGTTCAGCTCGGAGGTCATTAAAGTTTACATCTTTAAGGCAGATGGAGATGAAGATGTGGAAATAGGTAAGGAACACATTTCACATATGTGCCTCAAGCTGATTGCATTAAGGCTGCAACAAACGATTATTAACCGATTATTCGAATGATTAATCGACTTGCGGTGATACCGGTGTTAAGCCGCAACACCGTTTACATCACTTGCCCACCGCGTCACCGTCGTTTAGATTTGTTTATAGTAAAAATAACGGACATCAGTCGTGCATCACAGATCAGAGTTAATTTATCACGTGAAGAGAGCTGACAAGACGATGGCTAAAAGCGCCTGTTTTAAACATAGTTTGGGTTTTGAAAAGCCTGTTGACTTCTGCCATTAATCCAACACTTTTGTCTGCGGATCTTTTCAAATGAGAAACTCAACAAGTGAAAAGTAAATAAATGATAAAATACATATTAAATAAATAAAGAAAAAGGCTTTTTGGGATGTAATTTTATATTGCGTTAATGTAACAATTAGGGCTGACTCGATACCACTTTTTCAGATACGATACGATACCAAAAATTCTGAGTATCTGCCGATACCGATCCGATAGCTTTTTTAAATGAGTGTATAATTTCTATATCTCCGTGTGTGTTGACCTGCTCATCACTCTTTTGTGTTTTACACACAATCTACTAAATATAGACAACTTTACTGTAAAGAAAAACAACAAATGATTGGATATATAATTATAATCTATGACAAAAATACTTTTATAAACTAGTTTAGTGGATAATTCAGTAGCAAAAGTTACTCTAGAAAAATCACGAGTGCACAATTATTTTATCAAATTTATAATTATTGGGGAACAAAGAAAAGTGATTAAGGACTAAATCTGGTAATAAATTATACATTGCTCTTTGTATTGTTGTAAAATACATTCATGGAAAACAAGTAATATATATGCTGTATAATTAAAATGCATTTATTTTAAACGTACTGCACAGTAATGAAGCAGCACCATATAACAGATGAGACGAACAAGAAAGGCTATTAATAATCTTTCATTGCACAAAAATATTATAATACCCAAGGCTCCAATACAGAGCGGCATAAAGCGGTTATGAGCGTCCCGTGCACCAAATGATGCACTTGAAGCAACACGTGGCACGCAGTCTGAACGCTGAATGGAGGATGAAAGACAGCAGAGAGAAGTGTTTACGTGAACTTAAATATTAATCTATACCTCACAGTAAATTATGTAATGACTTCAGAACACTTGAAATATAGTGCACGAAAACTTTATGCTGTTTTAGGATGTGTTTGTGGCTTTTGTGGGGCTTAATAATTACACAATAGTAGCTATGCAGAATATTGAAAATAGTAGCTATGCAGAAAATGTCTATATCGAAGCGATACGATCCTGAATATCGGACCGGCGCACCCCTAGTCACAATACATTTTTTTAATAATGTTGTATTTTATTCACTATTCACGATGCCATCAGTAAATATTTCCAAGCGGTTTGGAGCGTCTGATGCCCGTATGCACATAAACACCACTGATCCTCACAAACATCTCCAACACCCATTATAAACACTCGCTGTATTTAACTACGTGAATATACTGAGCTGTATTCAAGCAGAAATATGATATAAATACATGCAGGGTTCGTTTGTGCTTCAATTATATCGGACACAATGCACGATCCTGTATGTCACTGCAATCCGCTTTACCTTTATTGCACTACTCGTCCATCAAACTTGTGTGTACTAGTGTGACTGGCTTCTTTTATCCAGCCGAGAGCTGTAGTTTGCGTATTATGATCATACAGCGGTTTTGAGCCGCCGTTCAGTCTTCAACTACACCGGAATGAGACTATAGTTAGCCATATCGGCCTAGAAGCTCACGATGTAACTACAGAAGAGTCAAGCTTTAAATAAGAAAATAATCTTAACTCTTTGGTCATTTTTGAGCGAGATGCTAACGGTCTCATCCGATTCAATGATCTATGCTAAGCTACGCTAAAAGTGCTACCGCCAGTCCCAGAGATCGGCTGAATGGATTTAAAAACGATAAAACTCAACTTTAACTCTTGGGGAGTCATAAAATGACCCCCCCAAAAATAGGGTGCTCCTTTAAAAGAATGGATTACAGGTAATAATGTTGTAAATAGTGTTCAGTTTCTTGCACATACTGATTATTTCACTTCATAAGACCTCCGTATATTGTCAGGAGTGGCGAGTATTAATTTTGTGTTTCCCGTATATGCTTTTTTGACTCTCAATGACTCTGTGTGGATTGTGTTGTAGGCAGCACAGAGGTGGTGGCAGACACTGATTTTCCCAACGGGCACATGCCGCTGGAGCTGGCGGCTTCAGGCCGGCTGCCCAGAGAGAAGATGGTCTACATGGCTGTAAAGGACATCAGCCAAGGAGAGGAGGATATCAGTGAGTTCTCCATCTCTCGATAAGATGAGTAACAGGTGCATGCAGCAGCTCAGAAATGTGTGTTATGTTTATGCTGTTCTCTGTCCTGAATGCAGACTGTTCAGAGATGACTGACCAGGTGTATATGGAGGTGATCGTCGGGGAGGAAGACGCTCCTGCTATCACTGAGGACACACCGGTTAACAAGACCTTTGTTCCTGCAGCCTGGGCGACTGCTTATGGTCCTTCACTTTATTCATATCGCAGGCAGAGATAGAAATGGCTTTATATGAATACTCCACCAAAATTTTAAATTCTAGCTGAACTCAGTGCGTGGTACTCAAAACACGAGTTTTGTGAAGCCATAATAGCTCAAGGTTAGGTTTCAGCCATTTGATTAAATACCTGGCGAACATCAAGGAAATATTTAATTTAAAATTGCACTAATTTAACAATACATTGCATGGTTCTCTGGTGATGGTTAATAGTCACATGACATTACAAGGAAACAATTTTGTTTAGTTATTGCCTTATTTTGATTAAGTAGTTAAACTCAAATAATTTATTTTATAGTTTAGGGCTGGTCAAAAATTACATTGTGATTTATAGAAATATTTTTCATAACATACTGCTATTTAAAATAGTGGCTTTTGAGGATGTTCGCTTTCAATATTTCCAAAAAAACAACACACAGAAATAGTGTTTGCATTGTCTTTGTAGCTTTACTTTAAAATGAAACGCAGCACATTAGACAGAATTGCAATATGATGTGTTTGGGTAGTTGACAAATAAACATTGGACTGTGTCCTGTGGTGTGACTTAGTAAAAACTTAACATAGAAATAACATGAATATTTTTCAGTTGCAAATAGCATGAGAGAGGTTTATCTTCAACCTTAAAGTTTTTTTTTTTTTTTGTCACACCGTAGGACACATTGATACGTCAACTACCCATTTATTGCAAATCTAATCACGTTTTTATTGTCACATCACCACAGCACATGTGCCTCGGTGAGTGAAATCCATGAGAGCGTGCTCCAGACAGTGCAAAAACAATTTACATATAGACAGTACATACTTACAGACTTATACAGAAGACAATGTGCAGAATACACATACATATACCGTGTACTATTAGACAGTTATCAATACATGTTATGCACCGTATGTACACATTCTACATTATGTACACATATATACACACACAATAATATGTGAAGGTGCAGCAGATTATACATCAGGAGGAAGTTTTTACCACTCAGATATTAGGTTTACAAACTCACAAATGGGAAACCCTGCAATAACTGATGACAGAATTTTCATTTTTGGCTCATTATCTACCTTAACATTTATAGAGACACTCTCCTTTGCTTTTAGTGCATTATATGTCCGATCCAAACCCCTTCCTTACCAGTCATGGCTTTCCCACAGGAAGCAGTCTTGAATGTAAGAATGGTGCGGCCACTCCCTACCTACAGATCACTGACAGCATCGGCACAAGCCGAGCACTTAAACAAAGGATCAAGAAGAAGAGGAGAGGAGAGACACGCCAGGGCCAGACAGGTATGATCTGCTGCTAGTGCTAGAAACCTTTAAATGAACATGAACTTAAATTGAGCACACATGTGACCCTGGAGCACAGACGCAGTCATAAGCAGCACAGGTATATTTGGAGCAATAGCCAACAATACATTGTATGGGTCAAAATTATACATTTTTATTGTATGCCAAAAATCATTAGGATATTAAGATCATGTTCCATGAAGATATTTTCTACCGTAAATATATCAAAACCTAATTTATTATTAATATGCATTGCTGTGAACTTTAAAGCTGTGATTTTTTTTGCACCCTCAGATTCCAGATTTTCAAATATTGTCCAAAACCATACATCAATGGAACGATTATTTATTCAGCTTTCAGATGATGCATAAGTCTCAATTTGGAAAAATGTACCCGTATGACTGGTTTTGTGCTCCACATATGTTCCCGGGCTCATCAGTTTATGCTATTTCAAAAACTATTCCACAAAAATCTTCCTAATATTTCATATTTCAGTGTCAGTTGCACAGTATGATTTTTTTTCTGACTTAAGTCATCTAGCAAAATATATATATTGTTTTTAGACTACCGTTGTAGGTAATACAATCTTTATAAAAAGCTGACAAAAAGTAATACTGTAATTTAACCCTTAGCGACCCAAGTATTGATATTAACAATTTATAATTTGTTCCCCTTTAAATGTGTTTTTAGGAAGCCTGCAGTTATTCAAAAACAAAAACACGTAATATTATTTATGCATCTCATATAGGAGTGAATGCTATGCTAGTAGACACGATAAACTGAATGCATTTAACACCCAGTATACTGTATATTGTGGTTAATCATCTTTAGCACAGTTCTCTTTTTCATGCATTTTTTCATAAATGTTAAAGCCATCTTGAACAGATCAAGCACAGTAAAACACAGTTGAGGCATCAATTCGGTCATAACGACCTTATTTCCATAACTATCTTGTGGTACATATCGTTATCGGCTGAACATTTGTGTTCATCTCACAGAAACAAAAGCTGCAGTCAAATTATTGCATGTTGTGAGAAATTGTAAATGTATCACTTAAAAATTGGTGCTATGATACATTTCTGAATGACGTTTAGCTGTAATTTAATTCCTTTCCTTAAAGGGGTGGTTGATTGCGATGTCACTTTTTAACTTTAGTTAGTGTGTAATGTTGATGTTTGAGTATAAACAATATCTGCAACGTCACGGCGCTGAAAGTTCAATGGAAACGGAGATTTTAAAGAAAAGACTGTTTAATGCCTACAATTACGACGGGTAGGGACTACAACAAGCTACTTCCTGGGTTGGTGACATCACAAACCCTGCAATTAACATAAACCCACCCCTAGGAACACACAATAAAGGGGGCGAGGCTATGTTGCATGGCTTTTCCACCGGAGTGCATACAACTATTGTCTGTAATGGTAAGGGGCGTGATGTTTCCGGACAACATGTAATACGCGGTTGACGAATCACAATGCACTGGGCCAGTTAACCAATCTGAGCCCATTGCATGTATTTAGGAGGGAGTAATATCATAGAAACCGGAAGTAAACCAGCCGTTCAAATGACAAGGGAGACAGTGGTGTTGAATAAAGGTAACAAAGCGTAAAAAAAAAAATGAAGCATGAAAAACATGTTACTGCTGCATCTCATAAACACAATCACGCCTAGAGAAAAAGCAGTCAACCACCCCTTTATATCTGAACAGCTGTTGCACTAGGTGTCTGAGAATTAATGTGCATGTAATAGAGCAATAACAGCAAATAATACTGATAGATACAAAAAACAAAGTTCTTGAAGGGGTCAGCGGATGCCCATTTTCCACAAGTAGTATGATTCTTTAAGGTCAACATACTTTGGTATCAAAAGTGGATGTTTAAAAGGGAAGTTGTCCTTTTTGTTTTTCTTGTTGGGTATCCCGTCTCACAACAGAAGTCTATGTCAGCATGCTCTCTTTCTGTTTCAGCTGTAATCATCGGTCCCGACGGGCAGCCCCTGACCGTCTACCCCTGCCACATCTGCGGCAAGAAGTTCAAATCACGGGGTTTCCTGAAACGCCACATGAAGAATCACCCGGACCACATGTTCAAGAAGAAGTACCAGTGCACCGACTGCGACTTCACCACCAACAAGAAGGTGAGTTTCCACAACCACCTGGAGAGCCACAAGCTGATCATCAAGAGCGAGAAGATCCCGGAGTACACCGAGTACACGCGGCGCTATCACGAGGCCAGCCCGCTCAGCTCCAACAAGCTCATCCTGCGCGACAAGGAGTCCAAGCTGCACAAGTGCAAGTACTGCGAGTACGAGACAGCCGAGCAGGGCCTCCTCAATCGCCACCTGCTGGCGGTGCACAGCAAAAACTTTGCGCATGTCTGCGTCGAGTGCGCTAAAGGCTTCCGGCATCCGTCGGAGCTCAAGAAGCACATGCGGACGCACACGGGGGAGAAGCCCTACCATTGTCAGAACTGCGACTTCCACTGCGCCGACCAGTCCAACTTAAAGACTCACATAAAGAGCAAACACGGCTCCGAACTGCCCTTCAAGTGCGGCCACTGCCCGCAGGCCTTCGCCGACGACAAGGAGCTCCAGGCGCACACGGAGATCTTCCAGGGCCACAAGACTCACCAGTGTCCACACTGCGAACACAAAAGCACCAACTCCAGCGACCTGAAGCGCCACGTCATCTCGGTACACACCAAAGACTTCCCTCACAAGTGCGACGTGTGCGAGAAGGGCTTCCACAGACCCTCCGAACTGAAGAAGCACGCCGAAACGCACAAGGGGAGTAAAGTGCACCAGTGCAGGCACTGCGATTTCAAGACGTCGGACCCCTTCGCGCTGAGCCGCCACATTCTGTCCGTTCACACCAAGGACTTGCCGTTTAAGTGCAAGCGGTGCAAGCGCGGATTCAGGCATCAGAACGAACTTAAGAAGCACATGAAGACGCACAGCGGTCGCAAGGTCTATCAGTGTCAATATTGCGAGTACAACACTACGGACGCTTCGGGTTTCAAACGGCACGTCATATCCATCCACACTAAAGAATATCCACACAGGTGTGACTATTGCAAAAAGGGTTTCAGGCGGCCGTCGGAAAAGAACCAACATGTAATGCGGCATCACAAGGAAACCCTGCTATAACGCTCTTTCTTTCTGCTCCACAGCTACATGTGTCATTTAAGGCCCTCTTATTTAATGCAATGGTTCTCAGCTCCAGTCCTCGGGACCCATTGCTCTGCACACTTTGTACAGAGAGGTGCTTGAAAAAACATTTTTGGTTCCACAAAGAACTATTCCGTCAAAGGTTCTTCAAAGAACCATCTCTTTATAATCTGAAGAACCTTTGTTTGCTACAAAGAAGCTTCTTCAGATGTTAAAGGTTCTTAACGGAACCATTTTGATAATAAAGGATCTTCTATGGCATCGTGAAGCTCCTTTATTTTTAAGAGTGTATTTGTCTCTTATATAAAACGCACCTGATTCAGATCATCAGCTCCATAGAAGAGAGATCCATAAACTGAACTGAGTGTGTCAGAAAAGAGAAACATACAAAATGTGCAGAGCATTTGGTCCACAGGACTGGAGTTGAGAACCACTGATTTAATGTGTAAAGAAGCATAAATCCCAGCCGAGGCGGGTTAGAAGTGGCTAACAGTATAGTCTTGCTCAAAATGATAATGTCACACCTCTCACGGTCTCATTCAGGTTCTCAGATGCCTATATTTTTATACCCACTTTGCTTAAATGCTGTTAGCAAATCGTATTCTTTATTTTAAAGGAATAGTTCACCCCAAAATTAAAATGCACTCATATTGTTCCAAACATCATCTCTTGAAGATAAAAGACGTTTCGCAAAGCGTTCTTTCATTAACTATTAGCATCTACTGATCAGGCTTCAAAGGGGATGAAAAAGCACCATAAACGTGTTATAAAAGTAGACTTTTTTGCACTTTTTGTGTTCATTTTGGACTTCTGGTCACTGTAAACGTGTGTATGGAGAAAGCAAATGATAACAGTTTTCTTGTATGGGTGATATATTCCTGGTCAGAGCATCATCATAGACCTTAGTCATTAGTAATTTCACAAAATGAAGCTAAACGTACAGTCTTATGGCATGCACTTTATAAACCTAGATCGCATGTCATCTGAAAGCTGTTTAATGAAGTTTTTGGTTTACTGAAAGCCCTTTAATCAGCTGTACAATCTTTAAACAACATTAGTCTACTGATTCCTCATTAATTAAATCCGGCGCTGTCCTGACTAAAGTCTATCAGGACAGAAACTTTCCTTTTCTCTCCAAAGTCATTCAATCATTAGATGTATTTTACCAGCTTGTATGTCCAGGTTTTACTGTACCTTTTACCGTTTTATACCCATCATGATGTTACTTTGAGCAGTTCTGTTGTGGCATCTGAAACTGCGTTTTTCCAGCGTCTTCGGCCTTCCTCGACTTTGTGAATACCACTACAACATTCAATGTTAGCGTTAAAAGAAACGTTAACAACACGGCGAATGTGCACATACTGCCAATTACTTCTGATCTCTTGAGTCATGCCTTACATGTATTTTTTTGCACTGAATTGAGTATGTATGAATCGATTGTGAATATTTTTAACAAGTTTCAGTTACGCTATAATATATGTATACATTAACAAATGCAAATCACATTAAGAGCACCTTTTGATTTTATAATGTCACTGAGTTATTTCTTTTTAGCCTAAAGCAGAAGCTATCCTTCTATGAATGCCACTGAATAAAAAAATAAAAAAGGGTTATTGCGACTTTTTAATCTCACAATTCTGACGTTTGTTTTTCTCAGAAATGCGTGATATTTTTTCTCTCGCATCTCTGACTTTTTATTCTTAGACGTGTGAGATATAAACTCGCAATTTCGAGTTGTAAAGTCAGAATTGCGTGATATAAACTCGAGTTAAAGTCCAGTTTTGAGGGAGGGGGGGACTGATATGTTCTCTGAATTGTGAGTTTATATCTCACAAGTCTAGAAAAAAAGTCAATTTATGTTAAAAAATATATAAACTCGCAATTCTGAGAACATAGTCTCAAACCGTGTGATATATAATTGTGTGATATAAACTCACAATTGCCAGTTAAAGTCCAGTTTTGAGGGGGGGACAGGTTGAAGACTGATATGTTCTCTGACTTTATTTCTCAGAATTGCGAGTTTATATCTCAAAATTATGATTTTTTTTTAACTAGCAATTGCGAGTTTATATCATGCAATTCTGAGAAAAAGTCAGAATTGATAGAAAACAAAGTCAGAATAGCAAGATATAAACTTGCAAATGCTAGTAAAAAAAAATCATAATTTTAAGATATAAACTCGCAATTCAGAATTTATTTTTCACGCAATTATGACTTTAATTTCGAGTTATAAAGTCAGAATTGCGTGATATAAACTTGAGTTAAAGTCCAGTTTTGAGGGGGGGGGACTGATATGTTCTCTAAATTGGATTATATCTCACATTTAGAAAAAAATGTTCTTAACTTGTGAGAAAAAAAAACTCGCATTTCTGATTCAGACTGAAGAAGTCTAAAGAACTTTTAGACCCCCCCCTCAAAATTGGACTTTAACTCGCTATTGCGAGTTTAAAAAAGGAGAAATGCAAGAAAAAAAGTCAGAATTGCGAGATATAAACTCGCAAATGCTAGTAAAAAAAAACATAATTTTATAAACTCGCAATTCTGACTTTTTTTCTTGCATTTCTGCTTTTTTTCCCCCTTAGAATTGTGAGATATTAACTCGTTATATAAACAAAGTTTTGAGGGGGGGGATATGTTGTGAGTTTGTATCATGCAATTATGAGAATAAAGTCAGAATTGATAGAAAAAGTCAGAATTGCGAGTTAATAAACTGCTAATCAGAAAACTTGTATAAATCGAATTGCTGATATAAACTCGCAATTGCTAGTTAAAAAAAAATCATAATTCTGAGATATAAACTCGCAATTATGAGGAAAAAAGTCAGAATTATGAGATAAAAAGTCACAATAACCTTTTGAATTTGTTATTCAGTGTCAGAAACGGTCTTCTGTAATCCTTCAGCCCCTTCCCAGCAGTACTTGCGTGTAAAAGACCTCAGCGACTCCTGCCTTGCTATCAGGCTCTGTAGATCTGCGCAGCTGTGACTGTGGTTCACTGCGGATCTCGTAGCGCACAGGGTGGATTTGGAGGGGCGGTACTTCCTGTCAGACATCATAATCTGTAATGCGCACTCCAACGCCGTCATGTGTAAAAACCTTCGTCTCAGAAGGAAACGTCTTTTAAGACGTCGCAGTGAAATTGAAAGTCTGGGTGATTTGCAACAGCTTTAAAGGGCTTCAATTCAGATTCTAGAAATTACAAGACGCCGCTTCTAATGGTTCATAATCTGGACCTCTCACTGAAGTTACAGCGTAAATGGATGCTTTATTCATAGTTTAATTGGTTGTATTAAGTTAAAACGGTGTCTAATTGATCAAGTGCTTTCAAAGTAATCATACATTTGATCCCTCAATCCCTCTCATTCATGAACCACAAAGAGAACCGTGTCTGTGTAATTGCGTAAATCGATGTTCATGTAATCGTTTATGAAGGACTCAACTGTCAGTGGTCTAGATATTGCTGTGTTTGTCACAGTTGTGGTTAATGCAAAATAAAATCTGTGCATTGCAATTATTTCTGACAGGTGGACTACTGGTGAGAAGGAATTGAAATAAATATTTATTTCGAAAATAATTAGTTTTCAGTAATGGTTTCACACTCAGGTATTTCCTTGGCGTTTAGCAAATAGCACTTTTCAGATGTAAGAAATTAACACAGTCTAAATGAATCATTCAAGGAAAATCATTTTAACCTGCTTATAAGTGTTGTATTATGCCATTAAAGTGGGTAATTACACATACTGTATTCTGTTACTGTGTGCGTCTCAATCCCTTCCCTAGTTCAGTGTTAGGGCACTCATCAGGGGCTTTCTCCATCACAGAATAATTCTGGAAAATTAAAAATCCCACGATCCACCACAAAAATCAGGACGCTCGCTGTTCCCTTAACAGACGTTTAGATAGACAAAACACAAATTGCGTGCTGCCTACTCAATAAATATGACATTCTGTAGATTTAAAGACAAACCTGTTTAATTACACGGTTTCTGCAGGTCTACAAATGTCTCATTCGCCCTTCCTCAAAATAAATCATTTAAATATGAATTGCATTAAATGTCACATGCACTGCAAAACAATGAACGTCTTCCTCTGTATTTTTATCTTGTATCTAAACATCCTTAAATCAAGATGCATTTACTTGAAATGCAAATTAAACAAGTCTTGTTTTCTGAAAAAATGAAGTAATCCAATGCGTAAAACGAGGACACTTCAGCTTGTTGTCCCTTTGAATTAAGCTAGTCCAGTAGTTTAATCAAACTCAAGGTTCTCAAGTTCTTTATTATTTGTCACATACACAATCATACAGATAATAAGTATGAAATGTTAGTCAGGACGTCCGCTCAATGGAAAGTGCAAAATAATAATAATGGATAAAAAACATAAAAGCACTATGAAACAAAACACGAGAGAGTATATAATAAATATGGTAGAATGAATAAGAAACAAATAATGAAATAAAATAAGGAGTAAGATTGCAATGAGATAAAGTGTGCACAAGAGAATGTGCAAATATTACCGGGTAGTACACATAGCAGCATGTATGAAATAATGGATATGTTACAGTTTATTAAATTGAGTCCTGTATGTTATGATGTTATGAGACTGATTGAGCCTGATGCCTGAAAGAAACTCCTTCAGTCTCTCAGTTTTTGATCATGATCCTGTAGTTGAGATGCAGTAAAATGAAAAGTGGTTACCTGATTCGATCCTTGATGATTTTAGCACAGATTTGATCATGATGCAAGATTTAAGACAAAAGAGAGACAGTGCTATAAAGAACATATGTGACCCTGGACCTCAAATAAGGATCAATAAAGAGAGATTTATACATAAGCTGAATAAATAATCTTTCCATTGATGTATGGTTTGGACAATATTTGAAAATCTGAGGGTGCAAAAAAATCCAAATATTGGGAAAATCACCTTTAAAGTTGTTCAAATGAAGTTAGCAGCAATGCATATTAGTATATTTTTTTAAAATATATTTATGGTATGAAATTATCCTAATGATATTTTGCATAAAAGAAAAATCAATGATTTTTAACCCATAAAATGTATTTGACTGGTTTTGTGCTCCAGGGTTACATTGACTGTATACATCAATTATAAACCTCGCCATAACAACCTCAATAACAGCAAATGCCTGCATTTATATCAATATTTATTTACTTATTTGAGTCTAAACACAAATTGGTTAAATGAGATGTTATATAGTGTACGGAAAAAAAGATAATTAACAAAGAAAATCAAGACCTCGCTGCAGTGTATGAAAAAATTCCCTGTCACAATCGTTATTATTTGATATTTATTTACTGAAAAAATCTAGGTGTTAAACTGCGCTTAGACATTATGCTGACAAAAGATTTCAACAACTCTCTAAACCTCACATCACATGAATACGACTGCTCACATAAGATTTCATTTAACCATTCGCTGAATGATAAGCACCTTTTTATATGAGCCCTAAAAATGAAACACAATCAGGTGAAGTGATGCATCAGCATAAAAGTACATGTAGCACTTTATCTGAAGGTGTCCTTACTTACTATTATAATAACGATACATTATGCATAATTACATGCAAGTAACCCGATAGTAAGTGGATGTAGTTAATTAATATTTCACAGTACTTAAATGTATAATTATGCTGTCATATTGAATACAACACCAAATAAAACTGGGACTGCTTTTGTATTGTAGGTTTGATTTTCTGCTGTGTATTTTACAGTTTTTGTCCATCAGTTAAATTATGTAGTTTAATGTTTTTGGCAAGTGTATTGATCTCATTGATCCCACGAATGCTGCTCTACAGACAGTTAAGTTGCTTTACAAGGTCAGCCGTTGGTCACAGTAGTGTACTGTTGTCAAATCATTACCTCGTCATTATTAATTGTCAATAGTCAAACTCTTGAGAGCTTTTCCTGCCTCTTTTCTCTTCTCTCCTGGTCTTACTGTTGTTGGGTCCACCGTGAATTATCATTATACATCTAAACAGTACCGAAGCAGAACAAACATGAAATGATTTAAAGCAAACAATAGAGGAAATAGCTCAAAATAGCTTTGATTCTGTGTGAGGACGAGCGGGCAAACATTCAATCAAATTAAACTCAGCCCATTTGAGCTCTCTAAGTGAAGCATTACAAGAGAATAAATGCATGCTTGTGAGAAGCGGGTGTTGAGGTGTTATTAGCTGATGCTGTTTTGGCTCCAGAATGGTTAGTCTCAATGCTAGTTAAATCTGAGTCCATCAGGAAAAACTAAACTGAAATCAAGTACTTTTGGGGGAATCTGTGCCGGTCACACAAATGCCATCTCAGATACCTTTCAGACATTATTTTGTATTAACTCGTTAGGGTTAGACCATTTTTCTTGAATTTAGTCAAGTGAATGCAAAGAGTTAGATAATGCTTTATATCCGAACCGTAACGGATGTATGTGAACAATGTATTTTTTTGTAAAAAAAATGATTGTACTTTTTATGTATGTTGATTGCAGACAAAAAAAAAATCTATAATTACGTATCGACAGCATCTTAAACGAAAATCTATATTCGAAAGTACAAATGTTTATGAATCCTTAATATAATTGACCATCAATTGAATAGAATTAACGATATGTAATATTTAGGCCTATAGAAAGAGAGCTTGAGAATTTGTAAAAATATTAGTAATGTGTAATAACATTGTTTTTGATGCTCTCGGCACATTCATATTGTACAATTCAGTATCTATCCAAAAAGTACCTGTACATGTTACATAGGAATATCTGCATATAAATAATGAGAGACCAGTAAAGCACTTGTTAATGGTTCGTGAAAACTTAAAAACGAATTAATATTAAATAAATGTTAATGTTTAAAATGAAGAGATGCACATTTATACTTAACATTGAGGGACACTTACTGTTACTAGTTAATGTTTAATAAAAGTAGGTCTAAATCACTTTCGTTAATGTAAATCCAGTATTATTTCTGTGTAAACCGTTTATAACCATTAACGACTCTATTACTGGTGTAATGCTGTGCATCAGTTATGCGTAGTTAACAGGTGGTTAACAAAGGATGAAAAACACAATCTAACTCTTTACATATGAGCTAACTAATCATTAATAAGTGGTTAATTACAGTGTTAATAAATGAAGAACTCACTATTTGTATTTAGCCTTATTTTAATGCATTACCAATGTAGCATCTACAGTTAATAATCATTGGATGAAATATAATAGATTGCAAGTGATTTAAAAATGCTTTGTTACTGTGCACTTTTAAGTGTTACCACGAAGGGTGTAAGTCAATATATGAATAATATATATATATATATATATTTATATTTATGTAGTTTTCATAGCACTCATTGTGAATTCGATCAGTTGATCTCATAGCCAAAACTAAGCTGAAAATGTTACATTTAATATTCTTTATTGCTTTAAAACATGACCTTACACACAAAAAGACCACAGTGAAGCAAAAACACTGACAAGAACTCAAATAACTAAATATGAACACATACAACAAAAATGAAGCACAGTGACAAATCTTATTTTGGCAGCGCAACTAGTCTTTGACAAAAAACATGTCTGGAAAAAACAGGTATAAACATGAGGATATTGTTTGTACTTTATAAAAATAAACAAGTTCCATGCTATATTATACTCTTAAAATATAGTTACTATTTGTCTCTGGCACATACTACTATAAACCATAAGAGACGTGATTTCTCTTTAAAATAAAAAAGGTATTTTGATAAATATTTGCAATGTTAGTTCTTTTCAGAATGACTTTAAGCTTCACAAATATCTCATGTTCTTTACAATATTTTTTTGTTGAGCGTAGAATTATACTGAAATATTGTAACACTAGATTGTATCTATACTCTTAGTGATCTTTTAATGATATAAATTAATCCAATCCCAGCATTAAACAGTCTATTAGTTGCTGGCTTGACAGAGCCCACTTCATTCGGTTCTATTTTAAAGTAGGTATAACATGCAAGAGACCAAAACAGTGAGATGTTAATTGTTCAAATGTCACAGTAGTAGAGCCTCATATGGATTATAAGACCATAATTTAACCATATATATCCTAGATTGGAAGAGGAGACAGAAAAGGTTTCAGACATAAGACAGCAGTTGGTTTTATTAAAATACATATAAAACTATTCTGTGTGTGTGGATGGGGTTATGTTCTCAAGAGTGCACAATGGATCACATGAAAATCCCAAAAAAATAACGTTTTCTACATATAAGACATTTCAAAATATGGGATAGAAGAAAAACAAAGCAATTTTCAAAAACAAAATATTCTGAAACATTGGTTATCTGTGTACTTATATAGGCTATACTTGGAAAGAAAATGATTTTGTGTCATCTACTCAAGCATTCGCTTAATGATTGCACTAAATCAGCGGTTCTCAATTCCAGTCCTCGCGCCCCCCCGCTCTGCGCATTTCTTATGTTACTCTTATCACTTCAGACGTTTGTTCTATTCGATCGTAAGTGCCCTGCGAAGTGGACATCACACGATATTCCTCCATGATTCCAGTTCAAAGCGAACGTATTCCATTCATAGTTAATTGAAGTGTGCGAGATGTGAATTTAAATTGTATATATTTACAGACGTATATTATGTCACACTCGTCTGTGCGTGAAGATGTTGCGCAGCGCAAATCCATTAATGAATGTTCTGAAGTGAAGTAAACTTCAACGGATTTCCCCTGCTCAGGGAGTAGGGAGCAATGGACACTGTGTAGGGAGCATGTCAATCGGAACACAGTTCATGCACGGAGCGCACTTCTAACGAGCTGATTATATGAATCAGGTGTGTTAACTAAGAGAGACATGCAATATATGCAGAGCGGGGGGGCGCGAGGACTGGAATTGAGAACCACTGCACTAAATTATGCAGATATCATGAGCTCAGCCCACTTCTCCAGTACAAAAAAAATGCCACTGTTTGCCACTACATGTGTGAGGTATGGATCTGGATGTGTGTGTTTGGGTTGAGAGTGGGAGAGGATTGTTTTTGTGCATTAGCAAACAGGAGCGCCTTTTTCATCTTGGTCTCAGCTCAACCATTCATTGTATGCTTTCAATTAATATTCCAGTGAATTTAAATCTGCTACATTGTCTGCCCTTGGCAGGTGTTTCCTTCCACTATCTTGTTAGTGGGCTCTTGTGTTCATAAATATGCATTAAAAAGTGTCAATTCAGATGCTTACAGAGATACAAATCCAGACATTGTGAATGCGATATTGTGAAAAGGTATTTCATGTCACAATGAACAAAATTGAAAAACAAGCACATTACCAAATAACCAGTTCTCTCTCTACCTAATTTACAAAATCTGTTGTCATTTAATTTTCTGTGATACATATATAGATTTGCCACCCTCGGGGCATGTTTTAGATTATGTAGCTATAATGTCTCTACAGTAATTGCAATAATGATAATATAGTTTTTCCATAATATTCTTTATAAACCATTGTTAGGACTCAAAATAACCCCACCAGCCCTTCCCTAGACAGTCACTTTGTTATTTAAATATAGGAACAACTAAATATACAAAAACTAAGTCCACAGTACCCTTTCTCTAAGAACACAAGTTAACAGCACTGTTGTCATCTATAATGCACAGGTATCAGATGTATTTTTTTTCTCACTTCTGTGCACAATTAATGTAAAAGATCCTTTGTGTGTACAAGTCAGCACAACCTTCATGAATAGGTAACAGTAGATAGTTATGCGGCTATGGAATTTAGCAGTAGGTGAACAGAAAGGCGAATAAAATGTAAACCGATGAAAGATCCGAAGAGATTCCTGCCAAAGTGTTGACCAGATGTCTTTCCGGCCTGCCCCAGAATCTCATGAATGAATGAGTCATTACTTGCTGGGCAAGGTTTTGATGGGCCGATTAAGAGAGCCCATGTTGGTGGGTGTGTGGAGTTGAGGACTTACACTCTTATTGGGGAGGCTACTAGAGTGTCCCATTGCCTCTTCAGCAGCACGGAGAAGGAGGGTGTAGTTGACGGCTACCTCCTCGACCTTACGCAAAAGCTGCAGTTTTTGAGTTTCAGATCGTACACCCCTGACCAGCCGAATGAATGTTTGAGTAAGATTGCACAGCACCTGGAAGCTAGCTGTGACAGCACTTAGCATTCGAGAGGGACTTTTCTCTACACTTGCCACACGTCTACATGATGCCCTGAACTCTTTAAAACAGACTGCAAGTTCTTGCTTATACTCTGCCAGTTTTGCAGGAGGGATACGAGGTTCACCCTCAATTTGGGGACTGTTGGCACACTGCCTTAAAATTGAGAGCAGCTCATTGGCATCAAGTTGTGCATTTAGGAATCCGTCAGGGAGCGAGAATGTTATGCCCTGCAAAGACTGTACCCTTGCTAGGCTAGTTTCCAGATTCCCACAGGCCCGCAGATCAATCCTCTGCGTTTGTGGCTCCTCGTCTTCCTCTTCCTCCTCCCCACTGCAATCCTCTGCATCGAGTACCTGAAGTGTTTTGCTGACTACTGGCATTGCCCTTGAGTCTAGGTGCATCCCGGGCAAAACCTGCAGGGGGATGGAATAAGACAGTTCATCTTTTTCACTGCTCTCATCAGCAGCTTCACATTTGCGATAACAAAAGCAGAAGGAGCAGCATTTTTCTCTGTCCTCAGTATCCCCACTTGGCAACCCCAGAACCTCAGCTGTACCCTCTCGACTTTCCTGAAGAAGCTCCTCTCCCTGAATAAAAAATATCCCCTTCTTTGCATCCCCATCTTTAGTATGTACAGGCTCTACTGGAGTTGGAAGTCTAAGTCCAGTGGCCCTGACTCTTTCCATTTCTTTCTCAAGGCTCTTTGCTTTTGTTGTTTTAACCTCAGCATACAGGGGTGTGCTGTCATTATTGTCAATCTCCCCTATGCTATATCTCCTTTGTAGTTTTTTGTACTGTGGTGCGCCCATACTATCTGAAAGGGTAGCGCACGTAGGCAAACATGACGTTTGTATATCTCTGGGTTCCCTTGACTCTAGGCTTGTAGAGCGGATTCGAGTGGTTTTTATTTCCAAAGTCTGAGTTTTTTGTAATTCTCCTTGAGCATGTGGAGACTTTGGAATAGCTGGGGGAGTTTTGGAGACCGTCCTCTCTCGCCCTCTCTGGTCCACCGCAGAACCGACAGCTGTATCCGGGAGACGTATTCCGCGACACATTCTCTTACAATCGCAACTTCGTCGCTGTTCTCGTGAGATCCCAGGAACTTTCTGTATGGGACTCATGCGCAGCTGGCAGGCACATGGGGTAAATGAGGGAACAGGAGAGGATCCTTGTGGTATAAACTCTCCTTGTGATGTTTTGGGTTTTAGAAGCTCTTCTAGGAACTCTAGCTCATACTGCCTGACCTTCTGAAGGTGAGCACGACGCTCATCAGTCTCTCTGCGCAAACGTGCTGGGAAAGTGGCTGAAATTAAGTTCCTAAAACTCAGAAAGGTAGTACTACGCTGGGATTTGACTTTGTTATTTGCCTGTTTCTTATACTCCGCTCCTGGGATAGTTGCACCCTTTTCTGCACAACTTAGGACAAGTGTTTGGTCTACCAGAACAGGCAAACTTTTAGCAGGGTTCTGTGGTTCCACAGGGGCTTTACTCTGGGAGTTCTCTGCCTTTGCCTCTGGCATCTCCTTCCGTTCTACTTTAACAGGCATAGCTGGTGAGTACTTGGTAGGGGGCAGGGTGCTAGACTTAGCCAAGCTTGCATCAGGTGTCTTTGCTGCATTCTCTTTGTTGTTAGCTAACTGAAGTCCTTTGGCACGGAACGCTCATCCGTGGGAGATGATGAGTGAAACACCACCAGTTTTTGGGCCTGTGGATCTTTCAGACGCACCTGTGGGCCAGGCTCTGGTCGTACCGGACAGGTACAGAACAAGTCAGCATCTGGCAAAAGGCCCTTTAAACTTGAAGGCTTAGTGGTCTCATTTGAGGCATTGTCGGCATCTTGGCACATATTTGTCGGACAAATCTTAGCAGATGCAGTTCTATCCACTGGTAAAAGAACAGGTAAGGCTATACTGGTAGTTTCTAGGGTGACTGTACCAGATTCTTTTTCCTGGACACCTTCTGAGGTAACGCTGCTTTTTTTTTCTTCATTAGCTTGAGGCAACTGAACTGTGTTGACTTTAGGAGCACTCTCTTGATCAGATGCTTTAAGCTCCTCAGGTGTCTGTGGTTCAGACTTCTCCAAGGACTCTTTGACAGGGTCTCTTTCTGTTTTTTCTATACTCTGCTCACCTTTTGTTTCATGGCTTTTCCCCTGCTCCACAGAGTTGTCAGAGGGACTAACTCCTTGATTGGGGCATACTTTCAAGGGCAGGTCTTACTTAAGATCACAGATTTTGGTGGACATCCGCCACGGATCTGACTCATTGAAAAAGCTCCTCCACCAATTGCTTGTGTGGTACAGCCAGGGATTGTCAAGGGGAAGTCCCGCCGACTGAAAATTCGCTCTTTGTTGATGTGATGGGCAAGTAGATAGGCCTGGTTCTGATGTTGCTTCATGGCAGACATCATCTCGGACACATCAGTTAGCTCTGAAGAATTCGTCTCATGTCCAGAGTCTAGGGACGATTCTGGGGTTATGGCAGCAAGCACAATCAAGCCTGTAAGGGAACAGAAAAAAAAAAAAAACTCAAATGCTCATAAGAAATCTCATAAGGTAACTTCAGGTAGGCAAAATTATAAGGAGAAAATCCATGTTCACATTAAAAGTAAAAAAATGTATTCTAAAAAAGTGTTAAGATCCTGTTTATTTTATTGATAAGGAGTAGATACCACTGCATTGATGCTTGTTTTGGGACCTTATAACTTAATATGTTAGCCTTCTGTAATTTGAAGATGTACAAACAACCAGTTTTAATGATTATTTTCGATTTTACAGTTTGCTTTACTTTTAAAAGTCTTATTTACTTATAGACATGTAAAGAACCATCACTTTTAATAGTACATAGTCCACCTGCTGTCTGTTGTGTCGGCTGGTGATGGTGTGGGTAATCCTCTGATGCAGCTAGTGCTTCCAGCGCCTGGAGGGTGGACACTAATGCATCGTCTAACTCCTGAGCATGGTCTTGAACTGTCCTAGTGGTCACATTATCAATCAGTGTTACAGGAACATCCTCTCGACCCTCTGCCACTGCAGCAGAGGCTTTGATTCCTTTCCGACTCTTTTTAGGGTCGTCTTCATCAGAGCTGTTGTCACGAAACCCAGGGGGCGGTGCTGCTATTGCAGGAGGGGGAGGCTGCAGTTTTCCTCCTCCATCCATTTCCTCATCTTCCTCATTCCCAGGTAGCGGTAAGCCAATGAGATCAACAGCCCCTACTTCACGGGAAGCACATGCATTTGTGCACTGCTGCAAAATGAGCCTTCCTCTCTCCCCAGTATCGGAGATCAAACCTTCAGCTTGGAGTTTTGCCTTGCAGGAGTCACAGAAAAACCTCTGTGAAGGCTTGATTGTTTTTGCTCTGTTTCTAAAGCTTGAGCTGTCATCGGCGGGACCATCTTGTTCAGCCACTGACTCGGTGCTCTTTAGAGTAGTGTCAGACTTTGTGCGTGAATGACTCTGTACCTGCGAGATAAGGTTCTCATTAATGTCAAGCTCCTGTTCAGCTTGTATCTGAATCTCTTGCAGCTGTTGTTGCTCTTTTAAATGGATGTGACACAGGCCAAGGTGCTGAGATATGGGTGATGCTGGTGTCTTCTGTGTTGCCTCTCTGGACGACCCCTCTCTGTCTTCTTGCCGACTTCCACTTGGCACAGTGGCTCCGGAGCGGAATTGGGTATGAGAGCTTCTGGAATCTAAATGATAGAACTGTCTGAGTAGTTGAACGAGTAGAAAACATGATGGATGGGAATGAGTCCAGATGACAAAGGTGAGTCTGCTGAATAGAGTTCTCAGAGATGGAAAAGAGCCTTGTGAGATGTGATGGCATGCTGTGATCTTGCTCTTTGGCAGACCACAGGAGATGCGAACATCCAATACATGGTTTAGTAACGCAATGCAACATAAACTCAACGTCCAGAAATATGCATTTATCTTGATCAGCATTTCAGTTAAGCTTGCATAAACTGACTCAAGATGAGGATGGAGGGATCAAGCTGGAATTATGAATGATTGCCACGATAACTCCTTATAATATATATCATCAAAGATCCTTTTGAAAGCAACCTGATCAAATCATGCCATGACTGATTCGATCATTTATTTTTTTGTTTGTATATAATTACATTTGTTTTATATTTTAGATGTCACCATGGACATTTTCTCACAATTATTACATCTGATTTATATTGAAATGTCCCAAATTGCATATGCAACTAAACATATTTTAGTGCTAGTCAGTGGAAGATGAAAAGCAAAGCAAATGCACTCTCAGAAAATGACATGCAATGACTTTGTTGTATTTTAATGAAATTGCAACAATAACAAGTTTTCTAACATACCTGCCTTGATCATATAAGGCTGACCAGGTATCCTGCAGTAGATTGTCCTTTTAGGGTCCACAAATAGCTTGTAATAGCCAGATATCAAACAGGCAAAGTTTGATGCATCTGGCCACTCCATTAAAAAGACCAAGGGCTACAATAATTTGTATGAAAACAGATATTAGTATTACATTTTAGGATGTTGTATAATGCAATACTGTTTCAGATTTAGTTTCAGAGCTTTTTCCACACCTTTGCATCCAGAATAACAACCTCAACCCGGGCTACTCCGTGATGCTCTCTGAAGAGCTGGACTTTGGCCACACGGCTGAACTCTGCTAAGACCGTTGTTAGGTTGTTCTTCAAGTCAATCACATGACTGATACCATGTCTCGGCCCAACCAACAACGTAGTGGCTGACTGCTTCTCATCCTTTCAGTAGAAAAGTAAAACAATGAGAAATTCAGTAACAGAAGGACAAGAATTTGTTTCTTTTTTAGTTTGAAAGGTATCGTGGTAATATTTAGAAAATGTTTGTAAAACCATGACATCAATGTAAAAATGTCTTGATTATTGTTTAAGAAGTGATCTCAGATTTTTGTTACCCAGCCAACTGTGTGAAACAAGAAGCCTCCGAATGGTGGAAGGTCATTTAAGACACGCATGTACTGTAGTTTTCCTTGAAAAGGAGAAACCTGCATAGAAACAGATAAAGATAAAATAAGATTGGGGAGTTGTGCAAGTGCAGAAGGTAATATTCTGGCCAGCAGAGGGCAATGTTTTGCTGCTATACGGTCTGCTATGTGTAACAATGATTGGTATGAAGAAATTAAATGCACACTGTTTTGCAAATTTCTATTCCCCATTACACATATAAACTATGCTCTTAGGGCAAAAAAAAATTATGCACAAATACAAAAACATGCATTAGACTGAAGCGATAAAAGGTTTCTTTGTTGCATGTTTCTTGATTCACATTTGACGACAAAGACATAAAAAGAACTGGGAATTTTCTGCCAGGACATTATCTATAAATTCTACAGACATTTCAGTTAACTAAACACAACAGAATCCAAAATACCAGTAAAAAAATAAACGCGCAAAATATTTTTCTAATACAGTACATAGTGCCCCATGTTTAATGATATTTGCCCCACATATACCTTGTTACCAGCTGGTGGAGGATGCTGATACGTCTTCAACAGCTGTGAGAGAGTCTTGCAGACGTTTTTCTCCTTGACAGTCGGCAACAGAGTCAAAGGAAGGAAAGGCTCCAAACCCCATTCTTTCCTAAAGATAATGATGCGAGTTTAGTCTTCAAAGCATGCAACCAGCTACAAGACCTTACAGTGCTCTCTGATGGTTTCACGAGTGTCATCTGCTACCGGTGTAAAACTATATGCTGCTTATGGTGCTCATCCAAATGCTTCTTTGGTTACTCTAAATGCCTGTTCACATAAACACAATGTTTAGCACGAAAATATCATCATTGTTCAAAATGTTGCTAAAAGGACAATACTTTGCATTTTTGACACACATTAACTTCCATTTCAATTAAGTGCACTGAATTTTCAAACATCCGTCTTGGTGTGAAGAGGAGCCTTGAATATTTCAATCAAGGTTTAATATAAATACATGCAATTTCCTCTTTTCGGGCAATCGTGACTTTTAAAGACTTACTCAACATGCTTCAGAGAAATCTTCTGATTGGGTCTCGCAATCGACACAGTGATGAAGATGTGGAGAGCTGCCAACCTAAGCATGATGTCAGACTTCCAGTCCATCCCAAACCGCTCTTTAATGACGTCATTGCGGCTCTGGGGGAATTTAGAACAAATTAAGAGGCTATATAGTAATACCAGACCAATCATGTTTCTTATTATGTGAATATTTATGAGTAATCCACCTGTATGTAGAGGTACTCAAATGCAGCGGGGTCTCTCCTCAATAAGTCAGCAGGGTCTTTTGGGAAGAAGCAAATACGAAAAAGACACTTCATTCCCTGGAAGTAGGTCCTGTGAACTACCTGAAAATACAGAATAAAATACAACAATGCTAAACATTCCTTATGGTAGAATAGTGATGTGCTACTAGCGGCCATATCAAATCAATTTAAATCAAATGTAAAAAAAAACTACTACAATAAAATACTTACATACAATGGTGGCCAAAATTGTTAGAACACTTGGCATATTTAAGAGGTTTCAATTGTTTTTTATTGAATTTGCCATTAAAATAGCCATAAAACGAACTATATCCGGAACTACCTGCGACTGAAGGAATCTGCGGGAACATTGAAAATGATGGACTTGCCCCTCGAAGCCCGGACCTCAACCCCATCAAGCAAATCTGGGGTGCGTTGTAAAATAAACTGGACAGATCGGTTACACATTCAAAGGAAAGCCTTTGGCTTGAGTTGCAGAAGGCAATGGATAACGTTAGTCTTGAAGTCAGGAAATATATTGATACTATGCCAGAGAGATGTTCTGCTGCAAAAGGTGGACATATCGAATATTAAAGTTAAAAGTGGATATAAAAGTATGACTCGCTTCATCTGATATTTGTTGTGCTCAGAGCAACCATTTGCATGTTTCATGAACATTATGAATTTAGATCATGTTTTGGAGACAAAAAAGGTCAATATTTTCAGATCTGTCGGGTGCAGTGTTGGAGAAAGTTACTTTTAAAAGTAATGCGTTACAATATTGCGTTACTCCCTCAAAAGTAATTAATTACATTACTTAGTTACTTTTTATGGAAAGTAATGTGTTATGTTACGTTACTTTTGCGTTGGTTTTTAAATATGAGCAGGGCTTGATTGTTTTTTTTTAATATAATAAGTTCTATTGATAGCAAATGTAAAACCCTTTCACACCAAAAAGTGTAATGAATAAACCTCAGACTGAAGGACGAGTAAATCACGTCTGTACAGAAGAACACAGGAGAAGTTCAACACTCTTCAGCAATAAAACACAATGAAGCACAATTGTTAGTTTATCTAAAGTAATTTTTGCTTATTAGTATGGTTGAACTGGATCATCAAAGGTCAGCAGCAAACACATCGGTTAATAAAATGAGATTAGATATATTTGTGTTGTTTAACATGTTTAATTATTGCAGGTTTGCGTCATATTCTGAGTTAGCATGTCACTGTTTTAATTCATTTTGATGAATAGCCTACTAAATCAGTTTTTTTGAGAGTTGGATGAATGAATGCACATTCACATCTGTGTCCCTGGAGCACAAAACCAGTCTGAAGTCACTGGGGTATATTTGGTCAAAATTATCCATTTTCTTTTATGCCAAAAATCATTAGGATATTAAGTAAAGATCATGTTCCATGAATATATTTTGTAAATGTCCTACTGTAAATATATCAAAACTTAATTTTTGTATTAGTAATATGCATCACTAAGAACTTAATTTGAGCAACTTTAAAGACGATTTTCTAAATATTTAGATTTTTTTGCACCCTCAGATTCCAGATTTACAAATATTGTCCAAACCATACATCAATGGAAAGATTTTTTATTCAGCTTTCAGATAATGAATAAATCTCAGTTGCAAAAAATTGGCCCTTATGACTGGTTTTGTGGTCACATTTAGTCTAGAACTACAGTAACATCATGTTCACACAACGCCTCTGTACTTCCGATTTCTCCCAACATGGAACAGGAGAAATGTCAGTCAATAAATGGAAAAAAATTAACAGGCGTTACTTTTTGAAAAATAAATTGTAACTGAAAAAGTCATCTACGTATCTCGCGTTACGTTACCCCAACACTGGTCAGTTGTTCTAACACCACTGGCCACCACTGTACTTCTACTTGTTTATTGTTTTTTTTAAACTTCATTAGGAATGTTTTCTTTTTTACTTTACTTTTTAGTCATTTAGCAGACGCTTTTATCTAAAGCGACTTACAAATAAGAAAAAGTAACTAAAACTATAAGTTAAAACTCTATAAATACTATATATACACATTTAAGAAAATGGAGAAATTAAATAAAATGACAAATGCATACAACAACATTTCAAAACTAAACATTTAAATGAAAACAAAAAATAAAGCTAAAAACATTTCAAAATATTAAAACAACAAAAGGTATGAGTATAAAAATGACACTAAGCCAAACACCCATATATATATATGATATTTTATTTCCATGTAGTATGTTGAAGTAACGTTACAAAAATAACTCAAATTTATTCAAACTAAAACTAAAGAAAATACCTATAAAGACATAATAAATTCATACATAATTTATCTAAAATTAAAATAGATAACAAATCAAACGTCAGTACTTTATCAGTAACTCTAAAAAAAGAACACTGTCAAAAACACATGTTAACAAACAACAACTTACACATAGTAAGAATTGGTTATACAGACTAAAACAGAAGTGAAACAAGCTGTAAGAAAGAAGATAAATAAAAAGTGATACTTATATCCTTTGACAGTGTCCCTGCCCGGTGGAGTCGCACGGTAGAGTTGACAGTATTGCCAACTTAGCGACTTTGTTGCTAGATTTAGCGAATTTTCAGACCCCTTTAGCTACTTTTTTTTTTCAAAAAGCGCCTAGCGACAAATCTAGCGACTTTTGGAAAAACCTTAGCAACTTTGCAAATGTGGCCAGTACTGTCCTGCGAGTGCGAGATCTTGAGTTACACCTCTCCCTGTGTCTGCTCTGATCAGTGAGCGCTGGCTCCGGCTGAGAGGAGCAGCACGTTCAGTGACAGTGATGGATGTGAATGAGCTGCGCATGTGCACACGGTGTTGCCACGGACCAATCACTTACCTGCTTCCTTTGTTTGAAATAAAACTATTTAATTTGACTGTTTTTTCTTCTTTCTTTTTTCTATACTGGACACTCGGCTAGTATATTAAAGTATATTATGTGAGCACGGATTAGGGAAAACAGTTATAAAGTACCACCATTTAGGCAGAATGCAAAATAGGACGTAATTACGTCATTGATATGCATATGTACGCACGACGTCATCTAGCGACTTTTCGAGCAGACTTTAGCTACTTTCCATTGAAAATAGCTGGAGTCAATGGTCTTTACACTCTTCGGTCTTCTCACGAGGAGGTCTTCACGCGACGGCTCCGCGATATTTAACTAATCTTATTTTAATACATCTAACAATAATATTTACTAACAATTCACTGATTACAACACTTTCCTGTTACATCACAATAAATGGCCAATAGCAAGCGCCCGTACACAAATGACAAGAGACGCCGATACAGTACAGAGACCAAAGACGCCATTTCAGCACGTCTCCACACAATAAACAAAACAAGCGTTTCCTAGCAACAACAAATGTTTGTTGCAACACGCAATAGAAAGCTGTGTAATGTACCTTGTATTCAATATATAAGGCTGCTTTTAAAGCTCTTGAACATTAGAGTGAAGGTAATGCATCAGTCAGTGGTTTTTGGGTGGCATTTACTCACATGAGACAGTGGCTGGTTTTCATGGAGCAGATGCAGCCTCTGATTCTGGGCCAGTCCACCGGACTCCAGCACTAAAGCAAAATGCTCGATGTAGCGCAGAGAGAGGCGATCCTGCAGCGACGATATCACATCCTGGGGCAAATGAGAAAAGGAGAACAAGGTCTGTAGTAACTTGTCTGATCTCTTCAGCAATAAAACACAATGAAGCACAATTGTTAGTTTATCTAAAGTAATTTTTGCTTATTAGTATGGTTGAACTGGATCATCAAAGGTCAGCAGCAAACACATCGGTTAATAAAATGAGATTAGATATATTTGTGTTGTTTAACATGTTTAATTATTGCAGGTTTGCGTCATATTCTGAGTTAGCATGTCACTGTTTTAATTCATTTTGATGAATAGCCTACTAAATCAGTTTTTTTGAGAGTTGGATGAATGAATGCACATTCACATCTGTGTCCCTGGAGCACAAAACCAGTCTGAAGTCACTGGGGTATATTTGGTCAAAATTATCCATTTTCTTTTATGCCAAAAATCATTAGGATATTAAGTAAAGATCATGTTCCATGAATATATTTTGTAAATGTCCTACTGTAAATATATCAAAACTTAATTTTTGTATTAGTAATATGCATCACTAAGAACTTAATTTGAGCAACTTTAAAGACGATTTTCTAAATATTTAGATTTTTTTGCACCCTCAGATTCCAGATTTACAAATATTGTCCAAACCATACATCAATGGAAAGATTTTTTATTCAGCTTTCAGATAATGAATAAATCTCAGTTGCAAAAAATTGGCCCTTATGACTGGTTTTGTGGTCACATTTAGTCTAGAACTACAGTAACATCATGTTCACACAACGCCTCTGTACTTCCGATTTCTCCCAACATGGAACAGGAGAAATGTCAGTCAATAAATGGAAAAAAATTAACAGGCGTTACTTTTTGAAAAATAAATTGTAACTGAAAAAGTCATCTACGTATCTCGCGTTACGTTACCCCAACACTGGTCAGTTGTTCTAACACCACTGGCCACCACTGTACTTCTACTTGTTTATTGTTTTTTTTAAACTTCATTAGGAATGTTTTCTTTTTTACTTTACTTTTTAGTCATTTAGCAGACGCTTTTATCCAAAGCGACTTCCAAATAAGAAAAAGTAATTAAAACTATAAGTTAAAACTCTATAAATACTATATATACACATTTAAGAAAATGGAGAAATTAAATAAAATGACAAATGCATACAACAACATTTCAAAACTAAACATTTAAATGAAAACAAAAAATAAAGCTAAAAACATTTCAAAATATTAAAACAACAAAAGGTATGAGTATAAAAATGATACTAAGCCAAACACCCATATATATATGATATTTCATTTCCATGTAGTAGGTTGAAGTAACGTTACAAAAATAAATACAATTTATTCAAACTAAAACTAAAGAAAATACCTATAAAGACATATTAAATTCATACATAATTTATCTAAAATTAAAATAGATAACAAATCAAATGCCAGTACTTTATCAGTAACTCTAAAAAAAAACACAAAAACACATGTTAACAAACAACAACTTACACATAGTAAGAATTGGTTATACAGACTAAAACAGAAGTGAAACAAGCTGAAAGAAAGAAGATAAATAAAAAGTGATACTTATATCCTTTGACAGTGTCCCTGTCCGGTGGAGTCGCACGGTAGAGTTGACAGTGTTGCCAACTTAGCGACTTTGTTGCTAGATTTAGCGACTTTTCAGACCCCTTTAGCGACTTTTTTTTTAAACGCGCCTAGCGACAAATCTAGCGACTTTTGGACAAACCTTAGCAACTTTCCAAATGTGGCCAGTACTGTCCTGCGAGCGCGAGATCTTGAGTTACACCTCTCCCTGTGTCTGCTCTGATCAGTGAGCTGGCTCCGGCTGAGAGGAGCAGCACATTCAGTGACCTCACGGCAGCTGACTTATAGATGTGAATCAGCTGCGCATGTGCACACGGTGTTGCCACGGACCAATCACTTGCCTGCTTCTCCTTTGTTTGAAATAAAACTATTTAATTTGACTGTTTTTTCTTCTTTCTTTTTTCTATACTGGACACTCGGCTAGTATATTAAAGTATATTATGTGAGCACGGATTAGGGAAAACAGTTATAAAGTACCACCATTTAGGCAGAATGCAAAATAGGACGTAATTACATCATTGATATGCATATGTACGCACGACGTCATCTAGCGACTTTTCGAGCAGGTTTTAGCTACTTTCCATTGAAAATAGCTGGAGTCGATGGTCTTTACACTCTTCGGTCTTCTCACGAGGAGGTCTTTACGCGACGGCTTCCGCGATATTTATATCTAAATTTATATTTCTAAATATAATATTTATAAATCTAATATTTATATCTAAATATTTATATTTATATCTAAAAGCTTTTTATACCCATCTAACAAAATACTACTCCAATTCAGCTGAACACACTTTCCTGTTAATCACAATAAATGGCCAAGCAAGCGCCCGACACTGACAAGAGACGCGATACAGTACGAGACCAAACGCCATTTCAGCACGTCTCCACACAATAAACAAAACAAGCGTTTCCTAGCAACAACAAATGTTTGTTGCAACACGCAGTAGAAAGCTGTGTAATGTACCTTGTATTCAATATATAAGGCTGCTTTTAAAGCTCTTGAACATTAGAGTGAAGGTAATGCATCAGTCAGTGGTTTTTGGGTGGCATTTACTCACATGAGACAGTGGCTGGTTTTCATGGAGCAGATGCAGCCTCTGATTCTGGGCCAGTCCACCGGACTCCAGCACTAAAGCAAAATGCTCGATGTAGCGCAGAGAGAGGCGATCCTGCAGCGACGATATCACATCCTGGGGCAAATGAGAAAAGGAGAACAAGGTCTGTAGTAACTCGTCTGATGGTTGGTGTTTCAGCTCCTAAAGCATGTACTGTAATATCTGAGATTCAGCAGAATTCAAAGTAAATGTAGTGGAAAGCAACAGCATCAGCAGTGTGTGAACTACAGGAGGACAGGCTTGACATTTCCATCAGTGATAGAGCACTGAAATCAACACTCAGTCACTGGACCCTGTGCTGGAGACAAATGAGGCTTTTTACTGATCAGTGGCTTTGCTTCTGAAATGGACGCCAAATATTTAATGAGGTTTCCATGTGACCAAAGCAAATACTGCACTCAAACACTGCTGAAGCACCAATGTGTGCTGGCTGCTGTGATGCATTATGTACTTAGTGTTTGATGACAGTAACTCCAGCTGTGGGAGATAGACGGATTTCTGTCGCCAGGATTGAGATAATCTGGTGATACTGACCAAAGGCTGAAGATATCAGCTCAGGAGGGATTGTGAGAAATGTCAACAGTGCTGAAAAACCCCAAATATAGGAGAGGAAAAAAGCTCACGGGGTGTTTTAATTGTCTGAAACCATCAAACCTCAACTACACATTCAACAATTACAACACATTTTAAGGTTGAATAAAATGCTGTATTGCATTTCTTTCAGTTCAGATGATAGCTCTTGGAATTCATGCTTTTATTCTGATGTAACGTAAGATCACTACAATAACATGTCCGCTATATTATTAACTAACACTGGAACAAGATTATCTAATCAGTAAGTACTGGGGCAATTATTAGGTAATCAATAATTATTGAATGAGAGTAGCATAATTAAGAACTACTAACTATTAGCCATTATAAAGAACTGCCAGTTAGTTAATTACAACATTAACGTGTCTGAGACATGGGCAATTGTAACCCCCCCCCCACACACACACTCTTAACATGGTAATTAAATGCATCACTACTTTGTTGTGTTACCTAGATCTACTAGTGCTCCGAACCATTATTTTGAAGTGGATTTATTTTTTATTATTAATTTGTAAATAATTGTCCAGATCACTAGGAGTTGCTGTACAGTGACTAGGTAATACTTGAGTACTGAGAATAACCGATAACACTTTAGAATAGGGAACACTTATTCACTATTAACTATGACTTTTCCCTCAATACATTCATAATTTGCTGCTTATTAATAGTTATTAAGGCAGTTGTTATTGGGTAGAATAAGGTCACATAGAATAAGGCATTAATATGTGCTTAATTACTACTAATAAATGGATAATATTCTAGTAATATGCATGCTAATAAGCAACTAGCTAAGAGACCCTAAAATAAAGTGTTACCGAATAACCTCTACAAATAGTTATGAAAGAATCTTTTACAAAACCTTTTTTTGATATTCTTTGAATTCTTTAATGACATCACATATTTTCAATAAAAAGTGATGCGTGTGCACTAACAGCACCAAATCTCTTCACCTTGACTGCTTTACTCGGATCCCAGAAGGTTATATTCTTGGTACAATCATATTTCAACTTTATATTAATGACTTACCCCATGCATGTCCAAATGTCAATATTCAAATGTATACAGATGATGGAGCATTAGTTACTCATGCAAATGACATTCAAGAAGCATCCTTCAGTCTCACATCTGCATTGACCTATGTTCTGCATGGCTTACTTGATCATGTTTATTATTTAATAACAATAAATAAATTCATAAGTAAAAATAAAATGTGTATGATGTTTACAAAACTGAAAGGAGAGGAGCTAGTATCTGTTACAAAATATTATTACTTGCCTATAAGGCCCTAAATGATTTAGCTCCAGCGTATCTAACTAATCTTCTATCACGCTACAATCCAACCCGCTCCCTAAGGAACAAAACTCTGGACTCTTGGTAATACCTCGGATAGTAAAGTCCACTAAAGGAGGGAGAACTTTTTCATATTTGGCTCCTAAACTCTGGAATAGCCTTCCTGATAACGTTCGTGGTTCAGACACACTCTCTCTGTTTAAATCTAGATTAAAGACACATCGATTTAGCCAAGCATTCATATAACGCATCTCACAATTTTGTACTGCAGTTATATCTGATCAAGCGCATATTATTATGCTTTAGCTTGGGTTGAACAAATAATTTTGCTTGGATGGAACAACAGCTACACTAATTGTCTTTATTTGTTTCTCTGTTTCTGGATTAACATCCCATAATTACACAAGCTTCAGTTTGGATCAACCCTTAAATTATCTGAGATGACTGAACACCTGAGAAGAGATGATGACAAGCCCTCGGAGGACCTCAGAGGAAGCCAACCATCAGTGATTATACTGAATTAACCAAATTTGCCATAAGTTAATTATATTGAGTTTCTACAATATATAAATCTATTTTAGAAACTTAATTTCCTGTGAAGTTGCTTTGCAACGATTGTATCGTAAAAAGCGCTATACAAATAATCTTGAATTGAATTGAATGTACCTACACCTTTTAAACACAATTAGACCCCCTTTGAATGAATTAGTTGAACAGAGCACTAACTGAGACGATGTCCATCACTGGAAAACCTGTCAATAAAGGGACATGTATACTGTATATATTGGAATAGCATACCACTAATATTTCAGATTCATCATGGAAAACGAATGTCTATGATGCTGCGTTCACACTATTTGGGACTGGCAGTAGCATTTGATTACAGGTGTGAAAATGTTTTCTTGAAATGTTATGTTAATTAAGCAGATTCAAGTTGCTGCTTATGAATGAACAGCTGATGCCACAACCAGATTATATCACAATTGACAGCATGTTAAATAAATGAGTCCGAGTCATGAGTTCATTTATTGGTGTGATGCATCAACGAATTTAACGCAGACCAATTTATTTACATAACTGAGATAATTGATTACTTTGTCTTGTTATTTTACCTCTCCATGCATTGGGGCAGGGCTCTACATTTGACACTTTCAAGAGCCATCTTAGATGGTGACCCAGAAGAAAAACAGATCTGTGATGACTTGCAATGCTTCGTCACAATTTTACGTTGTAATTTATGTATTGTGTTTTTGTATTTGTGTTAATATAAATGCATTCTCATTGTCTTGTGTTACCTGTATAGGGACTACAGATGTAAATAGTAATGTTTCAATCTATACTATGGCATGTTCATTTATATGCGTTGTCCCTATTAAACAAAAACTAAACAAACAAACAAAAATGAGTGAATTCCCCCCGTTGAACAGGAAAGAGTACACTTTATTTTAAGGTCTAGTTCTTACTATTATCTAATGATCAAACAAAACTTTTAACTCAATAAACGTCTCATTTGCTGCTTGTTAATGGTTAGTCAGGTAGTTTTTAAGTTTAGGTATGGGGTAGGTTTAAGGGATCTAAAATATGGGTATGCAGAATAAGGCTATGAAGAAGAATATGTGCTAATAAAAAGCCAATATGCTATTAATATGCGTGCTAGTTAATAGTGAGAATTGTTCCTTAAAATAAAGTGTTACTGGGAAGAGTTTTCCCATCACACTCACCCTAACAGTGGTGCGGCTGTCAAACGTAAAGGATTTGATCTGTCCATTTTCCAGAAACACCTTCAACACATTTGGTATCAGAAGCAGAGAGTCGTCTTTAAGCATGGTCTGAAAGAGACAGAGGAGAGAAAGCAGAACCTTCCATGAGATATTAAGAGAAGAAAAGACTCAATAGGTCAATATAGAGTCTAAAATAAGAAAATCTAAGAGACAAAGAAAGAATGTAGAAACACATGACAGGACTTTAACTGTATGGAAACCCTGAAAGTAAAAACATTACGTTTGAAACAATGGTTAAAGGGAAGACATTTGTCTAACTTATGAGCAATAGTTTAAATGAATTGGAAATACTACATATAATTAAGCAGAAGTCATATCACATTCATTAAATATCCAACGTGAAACCATGTTCTATAATGCAGATCAACTGGACACAAACTCTGGATTCAATTGAAGAATATATTTGTTGCAAAGAGAGGAATTCTTCAAGGCATCTATTTTATATCCAATAAGAAATGTTAAAGGTGCACTAAGTATTTTTTATGTTTTTTTTTCATGTTGAACTGGCTTGTTAATTTTCCTGGTTCATAGCCTATGGTTCCATGGTTGAAACCCCGTGGCTGGCCAAAACCAATCCCAAACCATCAATCCTCATTAAACTGCAACAGTCTGCTGTCTTTGAAATAGTGTCACCAGATTTATCTTTCACTCATTCTCCCTGAACTGGGCATTGCTAGAAGTACACTGTACTATTTTGAGCCCAACCTAATAATCTTTCAAAGTATCCTGAAGAGGGTTTCTAAATCACATCAAGTATCAGAGTGCCTCAAGGTTCAGTGCTTGGACCCTTCCTCTTTAAAGAATTAGTAAAATCAGACCCTACATGCATAGTTCTTGTGCAGGCTCTTATCTTCTCAAGACTGGACTACTGTAACTCTGTTAGCCGATGATACAGAACACAGCAGTGGATCAGGTTTTCAACCAAAAAGGACCATGGCACACTTGTTCTTTCTGTGTTGGAACAATTATTCAGACCTCTCAGAGAAATGAATACATTTAAATATTTATCTTTCGGGAAAAACCAGTGACAATCACTTTGGATGCTATCCTGACACCTGTTGCCAAAGATGCAGTAAAGGGCTAAAGCTAAGTTTTGGTATTGGATTAAAGAAATATCCTATTTAGATGGATAATTGTCATCTATGATTATGTTATTTTGTAATGGAAATTAACTGGCATAAGGTGAGTGATATTTGCCCGTTTCTATTTCACTGATGTAACTATTTTTTTCTTTAATATTTGTCAAAAGTGTGTTTACTTGAAACTTTGAAAAAGTGGGTAAAATGACTTAGTGCACCTTGAAGTGGGTGAGAGACCTTGAATGCATTTTTATATCAAGAATGAGAGGTCATTATGTTTAGCCAGAATCATATTGATCTATACCAGGTTCCATATTATCATCTGTTCATTGGTCTTCCACTGAGTGTCATCAATAAAATGATTTAATGTAATCAAATGTTGACATTTAATGAGGTCTGATGCACCCATGAAAGTATTGTACATTTGGAAAGAGTTTTACCCCAAAGCCCTTTTAGGCTTGCTTCTGGAGACATGTGCAAAGTGCTATTACACTTTATACACAAATACAGAATGGAAACAAATAAGCAAGCATCAATTTGGGCGTGTCAGTTGGGATCATGTTATGACAGGCGGTGAAGTGAGCAGGTTGGCTAACTCTATTTCATACATTGAGCACAATCCCAATCAATTGCACGTTAGCTACGGCGTGAGATGATGTGATATGAATAATAAGTCCCACGTTGGCATTTGTCTTTAAGCCTAAGCCCTTTAATCAAAACGTAGCAGCTTGTATACTCTGTGTTTTAATGAAGAAAGCCCCACTGGCCCCTGCTGATCACACAAGATGGATTGACATGATTAGAGGAGGAGGAGGCTCAGGTGAGGGTGGTTTGATCTTTACCGATTTTGGCCCTCTAGGCCTGATCAGCAAGTTTCTTCTTCCAGGAGAGCTGCACACCCCTCCCATCGGTCCGCTTTATTAAATTGGTGCGACCAGCACCCAAGGGTGTAGTGTTGACTCTTCCTTGCTCACAAGGCAGATATCAAACTGTATGGGACATAATCCATGGACATTGACATTAACATGGGTGCTGTCGACCCCTGTTCACCAAGAGGAGATGGCAGCTGTAGAGCTAATGAAAAGCTATGAATGAATTGAATGTCTAGTAACAACATTTCAGGTCATAGGGAGGCTGCGGCCTATCTCTAGATGCAGTGCTACCTTATTAAATTACTGCTAAGTAGGCTGAAATGGTTCAAAGGAAGCTGACGCTAATCTCCTCCACGTATATCTCTAACTTAAACACCTTGATCAGAACCAGAAGGAATTATTCAAAGCTCCTGCTGTAAGGATTTCCTTTTTCAATAGTCAGGAATTGCTTCAGAAAGTCTTAGTTGCAATACTGCTGCACTTGTTCAAATCAGTCTATAGTAAATCCAAGTAAATCTCAGCAAACAAACAACAAACAAACTAGGACTCATATTCTATTCTGAAAAAAGAACAACTGTCAATGACTGACTGACTTCTATGCAAATCTACCCTACGCATATGAAACAGAGAAACACTAGATCCCTTTCATTCCAACCAAACCAAGCGTAGTCAATTACAAGCCATGTGTTTTCACGTATGCACTTTAATAAAGTCTGAGTTCACGGATGGTGGAGGAAAGATGAAACCACAGCAGAAGTGCATATATTTTGAATTAATCCTTTTAGCTTCTTGAAATGGTGGACCACCTCTAGAAAGCACCATCGGAGAGGGATTTACACATTGCCCCTCTGGGTAATAAACATGCAGTCTGATGAAATGAGATGAGCAGGAGATGCGGCGTGAATCACACTTCAATATTGAAACTCTGAAATGACAGCCATGTAACACTCTCAAACAGAGACACTAACGATTGTCACATTGATTTTGTAAATATTAACAAATATTAGCACGAGAACGGTCATGTCACAAAATACCTTGAGTCCATCCGACAAACTCAAATCTTACAGTTCATACAAGTCATAGCAGGAGCTATTGAGTCTTGGTGTCAGCCAGTGTTGTGCGGGTCTCATTACAGCACATAACACACAGCTGTGTTAGCACACATATGACTGGGGTGTGATGTGGGCAAGAGGCAGCAGCACATACTGAGTCTGGGTCGCTGATGGACACTTGCTCAGAAAAGCGCACTTTGGGGGGATTGGTTCGCAGGCGAGCTTTCTTGGCTGCACTTATGAAGGCAGATTTAGGTGACTAGGGAAACAAAAAGAAAGACAAAGGGAGGGTAGGGAGGAAGAAAAAGAGATATAGACAGAAAAACAGATGTTAAGACTACATTCATTTTGAGTGATAAAAAAGCTATAAAATAGCTATATTCTCTGCAAACAATGCTTAATATCTAATGCAGTTTTGCTTCTCAAGTAAAAGTATCTTTTTTACTTGACAACAAGACAAATATATGGATAAAAATAATTGTTTAATTGTAGTGAATATTTGAAATTGGTGAATACATTCTGAAGCTCTGTTCACATGACTTACATCCCGCCTTCAAGGCAACAAAAATATTTTGTGTTGCTTTTACCCCGACAAGTGTTAGAATATCAATATATATCAATTTTATTATTGATTAATTAGCAGATGTTATATCAATAAGGTACATTTAATGGTAAGTTTAAAACAAGTTAGATAAAAAGTAATCTACATTACCTAAAATGAGTAACCTAGAGTATGTTCCTACCTACATTTTTATCATGTAATCTGTAATTAGTAATTAACTACAATCAGAATTCTGGAAATGTTGGGACGTTTTTTAAATTTGAATAAAATTACAACAAAAAGACTTTCAAATCACGTGAGCCAAAATGTTATTCAAAATAAGAAATAGAGAACATGACAAATGTTTAAACGGATACATTTGTACACTTTTATCCACTAAATGAGCTAATTTAAAATGTGATACCTGCTACAGGTCTCAAAAAAGTTGGCACGGGGGCAACAAAGGGCTGAAAAAGAAAGAAATTATAAAAATTCAGCTGGGAGAACATCTAGCAACTAATTAAGTTAATTGACATCAGGTCTGTAACATGATTAGCTATAAAAGGGATGTCTTAGAGAGGCAGAGTCTCTCAGAAGTAAAGGTGGGTAGAGGCTCTCCAATCTGTGAAAGAGTGTGTAAAAAGAATGTGGAATACGTTAAAAACAACGTTCCTCAATGTCATATTACAAAGGCTTTGCAAATCTAATAATCTACAGTGCATACCATCATCAAAAGATTCAGAGAAACTGTAGAAATCTCTGAGCATAATGGATGAGGCGGAAGACCTTTGTTGGATGCCCGTGGTCTTTGGGCCCTCAGACGACACTGCATCACTCATCGGCATGATTCTGTTTTTGACAACACTAAATGGGCTCAGGAATACTTCCAGAAACCATAGTGTCCTCCGGGCTAAAGAGGAGGGAGACCTTCCAGCGTGCTATCAGCGTTCAGTTTAAAAGCCAGCATCTCATATGGTATGGGGGTTTATAAGTGCATACGGTATGGGCAGCTTGCATGTTTTCGAAAGCACTATGCATGCTAAAAGGCATATTAAGGTTTTAGAGCAACATATGCTCCCCTCCAGAAGACGTCTATTTCAGGGAAGGCCTTGTGTATTTCAGCAGGACAGTGCAAAACCACATACTGCAGCTTTAAAACAGCATGGCTTCGTAGTAGAAGAGTCAGGTGCTGAATTGGCCTGCAGTCCAGATCTTTCACCTATAGAGAACATTTGGCACATCATCAAACGAAAAATCCATCAAAGATGATCACAAACTCTCCAGCAGCTGGAAACCTATATTAGGCAAGAATGGGACCAAATTCCAACACCAAAACTCCAGAAACTTATAACCTCGATGCCCAGATGAGATGCTACACCATGGTAAACATGCCCCGCCCCAACTATTCTGAGATCTGCAGCAGGCATCAAATTTGAAATGAGCTCATTTTGTGCATAACATTTTACAATTTCTCAGTTTAAACATTTATGTTATCGATGTTCTATTGTGTATAAAATATGGGCTCATGTGGTTTGAAATTATTTTAGTTTTCATTTTATTCAAATAAAAAAAACATCCCAACATTTCCGGAATTCGGGTTGTACAATTTGTAAGTAATCTACCCAGCACTGTTCTCTGAATATCATCATATGACTTAGAATGGAAGTGCATCTGGAGTTGTATATACAGAGGGTCAGTCTTTATTCAGTCAAAAGCTGGGCGAATGATTGTACTCCGCAAGCTCAATAGCAACTAAGTTCAAAGTTGAAATTGTTTAAACGTTTGAGCTCTGTTACAGCTTGACCTGCTTGCAATGTGGCAGCAGGGTTAATGCTCCATTGAGCTCAGTGCACTGGGGAACATTGACACAAATCATTCCCATGACATTTTCACTACTGAGCTTTAGTCTCAATGTACTAATTATGTATGTATAGTAATTATGTAACATTGGCACAAAGCAAATGTGATTTTGTACACAAAGCTGAACCTGAATGTCAAATTCCAGTGAAAATGTACAGACTATTGAAATTGGAATAACAGTTTGACTACATCACTGAAAGGGACCGATTTTATTTAATTTGGATTGGAGAAGATATAATGTCCTTAACTACCTGTTGTGGTTGCAGCACAGTGAGAAGAATCGAGTCCTTGCACCGTCTGCAGAAGAAAAAATACATTTTGGCAAGTGAGCTGCAGAATGTGAAAAGAGTGTCTTATCTGAAATGAATTCTCTTATCTGATGGAGACACATGGAATAGAAATACATAAAGCACAGTCATGCGTCCAGACAAGGCCCTTCCCTCTGGTGACAGTAAAGGGTGTTACCTTACAAGGTCTATGACTTTCTCCCGGGGCGCGTCGCTCACGAGTTCCTGGTAGATGGCTAGGATCTGATCTCCGGGGTAAAGCTTGCCGTTTGAGGGTCCGTCTGTAAAGGAGGAGTCTGTAAACTCGTCATGCTCTGACTTGATTAGTTAAAGCCCCTGACATTGTCGTCTTCTTTTCTTGTTCCCAAATATATGCTGATATAGATCACTAAATCATTTTAGTCACACTTGTTTCCTAAGGCAGTTATGATAACCTATCCTACAGTGGATTTTCAGACTAATCTTATCAAGGCATCGAATAGAAACTTAATCGTACACCTCGAGTATCTGAATTCCCATATGATTAGACCCATCTTAGAACTGAAGAACTAAAAAGCCTGGCACACCAAAGTCAGCAACAGACATCTGTTCCATAGCCCCAGTCAGAGACACACGTCTTACCCGCAGAGACAGAGCGCACAACAACAGGCCGTTCGCTGCCGGCAATGAACCCGAAGCCGTGGCTTGGATGGCGTTGGATGCAGACCTGTCGAGTTGAGCCAGGAGTCAGGCTTCCAGTGTCCATACCATCCTGACCGTCTTCTAACATCACAGAGCTACCAAATAAGACAACACAGTTCTTGAGTGTTTGAAAAATGAAACCCCATATCTAGGGTGACACAAATCATTAATGCATATTCCAAGTATACACGATTTTATTGTCCATGATTTGCATAGCTATCACATCATTAGGTTTCTAATAGGGTTGTGCCAATAGTATCAATACCTGTGGCTGATAACTTTGATGACATAAAGACGATTATTTATTATTATAATTATTATCAGGCTAGTATTATTATCAGTCTTATTTGTTATCATCATACTTGTCATCATATTTCTTTTTACAGTTTTAATAACGTTGTGTGTTATAATCAATCACACATGATTCTGTTGAGTTGCATGCAGAGGTCAATCAGAGGCGTTCAGATGAGTCACCGCTGAAACACTGGGGTTTCGCTGTTCACTGCAATGAATTGTGCTCTCTCGCAAATTCTCTCATCATAAACAACAAAGTTCAGATGTACATGCAATGTAAGATATTTGTTCATCATACAGTGCAGACAGCGTCACTGATTATAACGGGAGTGTTTTTTAAAGAGCGTTTATAAATATGCGCTAGATTGTAGATTGAGTCAGTGATGATGCTCTTTGTTAATGCAAATATTATTTGCTCGTTACCTGTAGTTGCTGTTTGAGTAACTGAGAAAATGTAAGGATTATAATTAACAACTTAAATAGTTTTTATTGAATCATCATGTTAAATAAAAATTAAATACGTAAATATTTTATGATATCCATATGCTACTTGAACAAAAATATATAATGTGTAGTTAATAAATTCCACTAATATTAAGCTGCTTTTAGCCTTACCCTCGAGTTGTTTCACTCTATGTTCACGGCTATGAAGCTAAGTAAATAATTAAATAAATTAGCATGATAATATTGTGTATTGGCGATCTTACAGGTTGACAATAATACGATTTGACTGTCGACCATATCGCCCAACACTAGTTTCCAACATCTAATATGGACATTCAATGCAGACAGTTTTCTCTGTATCTCATATAACAGCAAGCCATTAATAAAAACATCAATGCTTTGTGTCATTTTTGATTCAGTGTTGTATAGACGAGGTGATTTCCTTTGTACTTGTTGAAAGATAAGGTAATGCCTCTTTTATGCTTCCCACTGTTCTCTATTTGATGTGAGAGGATTATTAATGACTGCACCTGTCATATTCCTCTGTGTGCCCATCCTGGACCCGGGCCATCCCCTGAAAGGACAGAACCGGACCTTGAGAACCGCTTCAGAGGGCTGGCTCTGTTTCCTACACATTCACCTGGGTGGACAAAGATGAGAGACGATGAGATGTAATTTATAAGAGGTCAAATCAATGCATATTTAATATAAATTCCATTTTTAAACACTTTTTTAAATTATGATTCACACTTTTTATTTTCCTTCTGTAAGTAATATAGTACACTTAATTTTAAGGTCAAACCCCTACCTCTAGATGACCAATACTACATATACCAGTCACAATTAAGCTTAGATTGCTAGAACAAATCTAATAAAAAATAAGATCAAATACATTCCAATTTGTATTAAAAAAATATTAATTCTTATATTGCATCTCACTACCAGGTTATCCTCAATTCACGTAAAATATAAATCTCACCTTTACCTATAAAAGTCCATGTTAGTTAGTTAGCCATTTTTTTTCATATTCTGTCACTTTCCCAATTTCTATAATCCTTTCTCGATGGCACCCCCACTGACCGCCAGTCGCTCATAATAATAATAATTTATCTTCCCACATATTTGGATCCATTCGCTAAGTGAAAAAGATGGTTCCCCTGGCCTAGGACATAAATACTTGGGCAAAATGAAAAGCAGCATTCTGATATAATCATGAACCATAGACCAAAATTCACAGAGCATGTATCAGATTTTCATTTCTCACATCGCCAACATTCAGCTGCTGGGAGTTCATTAAAAATGATTTAATATTTAAAAACAAAATAAGTCATACTCCAAGATTTTTTTACATTACCCTACAATTTTGGCAAATTCTTGTCCAGTCTTCATCACTAGGTTTCAGAATGAGTGCTTGTTAGACTGGGAAGAATATTTTGAGCTTAAGTAAGAGTATGCTCCCAGTTATAAGTTGACTCCATACTCCATCTGTACAATAGTGGATGCTATGGGAACAACCTCCAGGAATGAACATGTTCTGAATCTCGATTAAAAGCATGGCAATCCACTGGATGATGGTTTGAATGCTGTCCTCTGAGACACCTCATCATCAGCACCTCAAACGGACGTGCCTGCACCATACATTTTCAGATTTCTCTTCTTCAAGAAGCGGTTTATCTAGCCTGCTATCATGTTTCAGTAAGTAGATATTGTATTTCCTCAGGGGGGAACACGATATCGTTCAGGAAGTGTTTGCTGCCATCTTCTCAGTTTTAAGAGTGAGGTCTCGCATGAGAGGTGTGTCAAGTGTTTGGGTGTGCAGCATGATGGTACCTCCAATTGCACTCTGATAATTTCAGGATGAAAGCTCTCGGCTTGCTTCTTTTCAGTGGAAGGAGGTGAATTGCTATGGAGTGGCCAAAGTGACACATGAAGTAGGGTCCTGGGGATACGATGTTGAGCTGGAGGCTAAGAAAAGGGAGCAGACAGACTTTTCTCTTTCTCTCTCTCTCTCTGTCACTGGACCGCATGCACTGCATGTCTCTGGATGAATTCACACGGGAGAGTTTATGCACCAGACTCCGAGGAGCGGACAGGAGACACAGCCTTGTACTGAACGGCTGAATGCTGTTTCTCATAATGTTGAGAAGCTGAAGCTGGACTTGCACAACAGGGACGGACTTAGTGATTCTGGGGCCCAAAGCAAATTCCAGGTATGGGGCCCCAACACAATAATTATGTGCTCTTTTACAATAACACTTATTTTGCTCGCTCGCTCTCATTGTTTATTTATCCCTTTACAACCAGTAGTCAATCTGATTCTGTTCTAAAGCCATGTTAGGCTACCTTATTTATATATATATTTGGGGGGATCACAAAAGAAGATAAAACAAATGCTTGCACTTGTCCATTTAATAAATTGTAAACTTTTTCAATTGTTTTACAAATATGAAATTATCCCATGCAACTCATTCCATAGTCCAAGTGTTCTGAAGGCATACGGTAGGGTTTGCCAAAAAACAAGCAAAAGTCTGCAGTCTTCACATTCGTGCATTTATACGAGTTCAGTTATATGTGCATTTTATACGAGTGCGCGGCAGTTCGCGCGGCGCACCAAGGAAAAGCACACAAGAGAGTAATTTTGAAACATCAAGACAAATAAAATTATGACTTAAAACACAATACTTTTTTACTGAGGTGAATATCACTATTCTGAGACAGTTAGACTAATATACAGACTAGAATACATACATGCAAAGAACGCTCCCTCATATAATCCCTAAAAGCTGTCACTCACATTCAGTTCATTGCGATCTCACGACGTTCCATTAATAAGCTCTCTACACAACACAGTATCTCTTATTAACATCATATCTACACTTTGTTACAATAAGAGGATGCAGTTCTCAGCAAACTTGACATTTTGAGTGGTGAGTGGATTCTAGCTTAAACACTTCTGGTCATTCAGTTCAAGAAATTAACAGATATGTCTGGGATTGGCTACATTGTTCAGCGCTGCAAATATGTTTCGGCAATTTCAGATGGGGCCCCCTGATTCCCCTGGGCCCTAAGCTGCTGCTTACCTCGCTTATAGGTTAAGTCCACCCCTGTGGCCCAATACAGCCCAGAGTGTAGACTTTGCAGGTCACTGCCGGGCTTTCAATACCTCCATTAAGAGACCTCAAGATCCTGGAAGCAGCCAATCTCAGCATGTGTCACTAATCATGCTACTTTTGACTTTACCATCATTATGGGTCTAAGGGAGCAGGGCTATTCAGAAATGCCAGCGGCCAGTGAGATTGGTGCAATAGTAAATATGGGACCAGAACATAAGTTGATAAGATCTATACTGCAAAACAGCAACTTATTCCCCCTAGGAAAGTTGAGGTCTTCTGCCTCACTGATGGCACAAATGCACCCCGAAGGGACGTGATTAACTCTTCCTTATCTGCTGCACAAGAAGGCCATCCCTGACCAGATGTTGAACCGCTACGGATTACCTGGTGATGTAGCATCGAATGAACCAGGCATTTAAACTTCTGGGGGGGGGGTGATCGCGTGCAGTTGTTGACGCTCATGGAAACGTGCGGTGCAATGGCTTTCGTATGTGCACTATGTTCACTTTCAAACATGTTCATAAATGAGGGTTAGAGGATGGAGGGGGCGCCCTTGACGCCGGCCCTGGAATAATATAGAACAATCAATTTTGTGAGTAAATTCACTTTTTTATTTATTTGGAAAAACTTGACACAAAACGCTATAGCATTAATATAGCATTAATGAAGCACGGGATGAGTGAGTGAGTCATGGGATACAGTGAGTGAGTCTGGTAAATCGTGAATTATGGTCATCATCAGAGCTCATGCAGCCAGCGTGCTGGAGAAACTACGATGACCGTAACCCTGCGTTTGCTCACGAATCGCTCTTGCGGTAGCCTACTTTCATACTATGTACTAAAATAGGTTACCGCAAGAGCGATTCACGAGCCTAGCCCATGATAGGCTATACTGTTTCAAGTCAGACCCTGATTGATCTGTTCAAATCGAACACATTATGTGCTCGGCAGATGGTGCACCAATGCTCCTCCAATTAATTATTTATTAACAATTTAAATAAAGTTTGTCAAGAAAACTGAGGGGGCACAAATTCTTTCTGAGGGGGCAATGCCCCCCCCCCCCCCCAGGCGCTGGGCCTGAATGATCCTGTAAAAGACAACGTCTTGGTTTCATACGTAACCTTGGTTCCCTGACCATGGAAAAGAGTCTCTATAACACAACTCTATACTGCTGTTACGTCCCTCATCAAACTCTAAGGATTGATGGCACAGTGTATCTCATTCCCTACTGAGGGAACCAAGGTTACATACATACACAATGTGTTTTTATAGTACAATGACATTTCTGCAGCTGTATTCAACCAACCAACTACAAACCAGTTATTTTAGATTATATTTTATTCAATGTTGATCAAATTTGACCCTCTAAACTTTAACACTCTATATTCCAGTTTTATTTTGGATTTATTTTTTATTTATAAAAAAGAGAAAAAGAACAACATGACCGTCTAACACTTGCACTCTTTATTCTATTTCTATTTACTTGTTCTCTATTAATTTATTGTAAAAAATGATCCTCTACCACTCGCATTGTCAATTTATTTTAAATACCCTCTAACACCAGTGTTCCATATTATTTAGTATTCTATCTACTTGTTTTCATTTTATTTACCCTTTTAAAAACCTCTTGTGTACTGCATAAGGCTAACCAAGGCTTGTCACAGCTCTTGTATGTCATTGCTCTTTTGTTGGTTTTGATTGCTTCTATTGTCCTCATTTGCAACTTGCAAGCCTCTTTGGATAAAAGCATCTACTAAATGACTATATGTAAATGTAACATAGATTCCATATGTCTATGATATGTCATTTCCAGAGTTTACATCAATTCATACTGCAGATTAACTTCTTTAAAATTATCAACCAGTTTGTAAGAATTCCATGTGAATTATGAGAACTACCATAAAATGCCATATATTTATATGCTGGTGAAAGCAAGATGATGTAAACATTCTTTACAAATATATTAAATTCATAACACTACACTTTCTGCATACTATTTAAAATCATATTGCATCAAAGTGTGTAACAGAATCTATTGCAATGAAATACATAAATATGTTTAAAAAAAATAAATGCTAAAAACATCTAAATTTCATTTGTGTAATAAGGAGGAGGGGTGGGGGTCACATTTTAGAACAATTAGAATATTTTAATTATTTAAATATTTAGATTTAGCCTAGCTATGGCCCCCTGCGATGCCGCGGCCCACAGTTTGGGAAGCACTGCTCTAAGATGCATCATCAAAAGCATTTAAAACTCTTCGAACACATGGCCATGTTGATGGAGGGTGAAATAATAGTCACAAAGTGACAATCTTCAGTCATCAAGTTCCTCCCGGCAGTTTCTGAAGGTCATGGCTACAGCAGCTTATTTATTCACCCCAGACTCTTTCTAGCACTCTCTTCCTTCTGTGTTTAAAACACTTTAGGCAGCTGTGGAAATCTGTATTTGAGGCAGCGGTAACCTTAACATCACGCAGCACAATGACTCATGCGCTCGGAACGGGACTGGACGTGTCACAAGGGTTTACTTTGCATCAGGTGAACGCCTGTGCAAACCTCTGTCCAGTATGAAGATGGAGAAGCACACTGCTGCATCCTCAGGCCAGCATCACCACCACAGTCCCAGCAATGATTCACCAGTTTCACGAGTTCAGTTTAATACTTAACCACTAACACTCAAGTATGCACAATAGTATTAATGATGCTTGCTTTAGTATTGCATTTTAAAAGCATTTCATGCTTGGTGTGCTTATCAATTTGCATAAAAATCTTATTTGGTCTTGAAACTTGGCAATGGAAGATGTTATTGCTTAAAGGTTACTCGTTCATAATGATTTTTTTCATTTCAGTTATGTTTAACTGAAAGTATTTATTCATTTTGCCTCTGGTGTTTCTTATAAAATTCCTAAAAATCTGTTTCGTTTTTCACCATTAGCACCTTTTTGTCTTCCTGTATTTTTAACAGCACAAATACTAATGCAGACTTTGGATCGGCATACAGATGCTTGTTTACTGACAGATTTCAGTTGACTGATACAGTATTCCGGTAAATAACTGTAATTTAGAGAACATCAGTTCTAATTTGGGTGTACAATACTGTAATGACATTAGTGAGACGACCCGAAAGAGCTTCTGTCATTATCAGTTAGATTTAAATCAAATTAATCCCTATCAGAGGAGGATGCACACAACAAAAGACCTAGAAGAGAGGACACATGCATACAAAACAACGCTTCAGCATTAGGCCAACCCTTTCAGCAATGGAGACAGAGTAATACTGTCAAGAAATGCATCCCAAGGGCATGACTAGCTGAAGGTTGCCATGGATACAGCAGACGTGAGCTGATGAAAAGTGAGGTATATGACCGCAACAGATGATGGCTTTACTCTACCTGCCTTCACACAGACCACACACGTCATCTTCACCACACTTGAAGTCTTCCTCCCAGAGTCTAGACGCCACTGCTGGGCTGAAAAGTTTTTAGCATTCACACGGCCGAAAAACAATGACGGATTCTGTCATTTGAAAGCAGTGCATGTCTTCCTGTGTCTGCGTGTGACTGGGAAATTTTGTTATTTTTTGCCATTAAATTTGTCAGCAAGGACAGAAACCTAATCTCTCTTACTCATACTTATGCACAGACAAGTGCATCATAATTTTGTTTCTATTGTTTTCTTATTTTCTTTGAATTAACATGGACTGATGGATCATGCACAATAAAATCAGCCATGTGAAAGTAAATAGTAAAGACCAGTTAGTGTCCAATCTCATGTTTTCGCATTTATCTACAGTAGAGTTTCAATATTGGTCAATGTGGTTTTTACAATTCTTACAGAATTTTGTGATAGGGTTACTCCTAAAAATCCTAAATTTTGTTTGATGAACGATGATTCTGATCATAATTTGAATTCTTACCTGCGTAGAATTTGGCATGAACTCACATTCCCGGCTGACAAAATGTGTCTCATAGAATTAAACAAATATTAGAACGTTCTACAGCAAGGACTAACAGAGCTAAACCAAGAACAATTAAGGCATGGTCAGAATTTATTAAGAAACTTTCTAATACAATAACTTGATATTGGTCAGTGTGCACTAGGGATGCACAATATTTATTGGACAGATAAATTATGGACCGATATGGGTGAAAAACTTCATTTTTATTGCTCCGATAAATAAATTACATCCAATATCTAGATCCGATAAAGTACGCTTGCTGGTAAATCAATGAATCAGTCTGATTTATCCGAGATTCATCCGCTTTACGACTTCAAGTGACCTGCTTTAAATTGCAGTGACTCTCAGCTTGTGTCGCGCTCATTATGTCATCATCTGTGAACATGTCTTCACGGTCTGGAAGTTTTTCTCGGTGGCAGAGGAGGACATTGCCATTGCTATTTGCAAAGCATGTTCAGCAAGGATTCAAGTTTTAGGCATCAAGTTTTAACCTAACAAATCTTATATCTCACTTGAAAGGTCATCATCCCGGCGAAGCTGTATTAAGGGACTTTAAGCAGCCTCCACTGTTGGAACGGTAACGGCATTCTAGCGTCATATTGCGCGTTCAGCTGCTACTTCGTGGCGTTCTGTAATGTCTACTACGGGAAAACAGCTGCTTTGCCGTAGTCGTTACAACATGACAGCTATGTAGTTAAAATGTTGTGTTTTATGTTATATACCATTTAATTCCATCAGTGTACAATTCTACCATTAATCTTTCATTTAATCTGTATTGATTTTGTTTTAAACTTAAGCTAATTTTAACGATTATTTTCGTTTTACAAAGATATGTCTGCTGTTAGCAACAGCACCCCAGGTAGCGCTGAGACAAAAGATATGTGAAGAGAACAATGTAATTATTGCCTAAACATCTAATCCATCATTTGTATTTAAATAAATGGCTGAATGCCATTGCACCGTCTTGTTTACATTTACATTTATGCATTTAGCAGACGCTTTTAGCCAAAGCGACTTACATTGCATTCAAGCTACAGTTTCTACATTTATCAGCTCTTGCTTTCCTGTAGCTCAACTGGCAGAGCATGGCGTTAGCAACGCTAAGATCATGGGTTCGATTCCCAGGGAAAGCAAGAGCTGATCAAATGTAGAAACTGTAACTTGAATGCAATGTAAGTAAGCGTCTGCTAAATGTAAATGTTTACGGTTGCGTAATGATGTTTATGTTCTCGGCTAAGGCGGTGTAACAGCTTACTTCCCAGTTTACATTCGCAGCTGCTGCTTAAAGTCCCTAGATATAACTTCCTCATCCTCATGCACTAATAAGGTTGAATAGATGCATTTCTTTATGAATGAAATACTTTAATATAAATTTGTTGTTAATGAGTTGTTATTTACAGATAAACCATAGTTCCGTTAAACCATTTCTGTTACTAAGTATTGTGGTGCCTTACACAAACAATAAAAACTTTTAAAGAGTCAAAAACTGATGTTTGCTATTATAGTTAGGCCAGAGCTACTAAATGTCAGTTTCATCAGTGCATCTTAGATTTTGTATTCTCCTGGGTGCACAAACTGCAGATTATATGAAAATTATAATATAAAAATATGAACTTATTGGTTATCGACCATGAGAAAGACTTAATTATTGGTTATCGTATCGGTTAAAATTGTTATATTGTGCTTCCCTAGTGTGCACATTTTTGGCCATTGTATCCCATCTTTTCTTTTTTCAATAAGAAAAATAATATTGACTGTGTGTAATGTGATCTGGTATGATAATATGTAAATTAAAGCTGTTTTTGCTATTATTACATCGTTCAGTCCCATGCATTTTAAATGTAACAAGCTTTGCGTAAAACATGTTTTCTACAGAATGTCATGAATTATTAATGAAATCTTGAATAGTGTATCACTCTAGGGTTAAGATGCATGTGTGTACGGTTTCGTTTACTGGCCATTTGCAGTCATTTCTCTTTAATCTGCTATATAATTTACCCCTTCTGATGCCGTTTTAACCCAATTGAGAGCTGTCTGCTCACTGGTACAGCGGATGAGGCCGTGCTTACCACAAAAGGTCATGATTCAGCTGTCTAAATGCAACATTTGAAGCCCATCTGGTGCTTGGAAACGAATAGTCCCACTTCAAGTTCTATAACTTAATTATTTCCACAATCTACTATTTATCCTTTCCGAATAGATTTTCAATGGGAGCTCAAGAAGAGCTCTACTGGCATGTGGCCATTACTCTTTCAGTTTGTGAGTTTCAAAGTGCGGCTGCAAAGGCCGACAAAATGGCTTCAAAAGAAAGTGAAGCAGTACCTTGGGTCAATATTTACAGTTCATGGAGTGCCTCTGTAAAAGATCCATCAATTCTGCAATGCATTGTGAGCATATGTGTCCCGTCATGCTATCATAAGCATCAGTGCCTACAAAACCACAATAAGCATGCTGGCTTCATTCATGTCATGTGACCCTCTCTGACCCCCTATGATTGTTTTAGAGATCTATTTTCAGTCTGAAATTTCAGTGTGTAACCTAACCATAATATCATGTTTCAATGCATAGCTTATCATTTGTCAACAATAAGTGCATTGTTTGTCTTTTGGACATGAATGATACTTCAAATCATGTGCAGTATCAATTTCAGAAATGTTCTTGGTGTTGCTATTGTATGCCATATTTTTCATGTGCAAAATCAAAATAAGCTACGAACTTGGTTTCTGATTTACTTTGATCCTAGTGAACTGGCAAATTACAGACCCATTTCAAATCTTTCGTTTATGTCTAAAATTTTTGAAAAAGCAGTGTCTGCTCAATTGTGCTCCATCTTGCAAAAATAATTATATCTATGGAGAGTTGCATTGGTTTCAGGCCCCGCCATAGCACAGAAACTGCACTTGTTAAAATTACAAATGACTTGCTTCTTGCGTCAGACAAAGGCTGCATCTCATTGCTAGTTTTACTTGATCTTATTGCTGCGTTCGACACAATAGATCATGACATACTCATAAATTGATTACAAAACTATACAGGTATTCAAGGGCAGGCTTTAGATGGTTTAGATCCTACCTGTCCGATCGCTACCACTTTGTTTATTTAATCGGGGAGTCATCTCAATTATCAACAGTAAAGTATGGAGTACCACAAGGATCTGTCCTAGGTCCTCTATTATTTTCATTATACATGCTTGCCCCTTGGTAATATTATTAGAAAATACGGGATTAGTTTCCATTGTTATGCTGATGATACTCAACTATATATCTTAACAAGACCAGATGAAACTTCTGAATTTTCTCAGCAACAGAGTGTGTTAAAAATGTAAAAGATTGGATGACCAACAATTTTCTCCTATTAAATTCAGATAAGACAGATATTACTTATTGGACCAAAAAACAGTACTCAGAATCTCTTGGATCACAATTTGCACCCAGGCGGATGTACTGTTACTTCCTCTACAGTTAAAAATCTGTTATATTAGACAGCAACTTGTCTTTTGAAAATCACGTTTCCCATGTTATAAAAACAGCCTTCTTCCATCTTAGAAACATTGCCAAGCTACGGAACATGTTAAGTGTTTCTGATGCAGAAAAGCTAGTTCATGCATTCATGACCTCTAGACTGGACTATTGTAATGCACTGCTAGGTGGTTGTCCTGCATCTTCAATAAACAAGCTACAGATAGTACAAAATGCTGCGGCTAGAGTCCTTACCAGGTCAAGAAAATATGATCATATTACTCCAATTTTACAGTCTCTGCACTGGCTACCTATTAAGTTTCGTATCAGTTACAAAATATTATTACTTACCTATAAAGCCCTAAATGATTTAGCTCCTGCGTACCTAACTAATCTTCTATCACGCTACAATCCAACCCGCTCCCTAAGGTCGCAAAACTCTGGACTCTTGGAAGTACCTAGGATAGCAAAGTCCACTAAAGGAGGTAGAACTTTTTCATATTTGGCTCCTAAACTCTGGAATAATGTCCTGATAACGTTCGGGGTTCAGACACATTTTATCTATTTAAATCTAGATTAAAGACACATCTCTTTAGCCAAGCATTCATATAATGCATCTCATAATCTTGTACTGCAGTTATATCTGATCAAGCGCATATTATTATTCTTTAGCTTGGGTTGAACAAATAATTGTTGCTTGGATGGAACAACAGCTATGCTAATTGTGTCTCTATTTGTTTCTCTGTAACTAGGAATTACACAAGCTTCAGTCTGGATCAACCCTTAAACGATCTGAGATGACCGAACACCTGAGAAGAGATGATGACAACCCCTCGGACAATATACAGAATTAACCAATTTTTGCCATACGTTAAATATATTAAGTTTCTGCAATATATAAATATATTGTAGAAATGTAATTTCCTGTAAAGCTGCTTTGCAAAGATTGTATCGTAAAACGCGCTATAAAATAATCCTGAATTGAATTTAACTTTATTGTTTAATACATTAGTAAATTAAGACAAAACAATGACAGATAGACGTGCCATCCGTAAAATTAATTAGAGTATTGATAGAACTTTTTGCTTTTGTTCTGAAATAGAAAACACACATCTGTGTATGAATATTTACAATTTACCTGCATGCAATTACATGTGCAATTCACATCTGTAATTACATCTATAATTACACCATTGACCCTGGCCTTTAATCATTCCGTGTTCTGTTTTGCAGTACAACACAAAAATACCAAACTGTTTTTGTATTCAGCTGAGAACGGTGTTACTAATGCCAAGCTCATGTGTCCAATTCCCAGGGAAAGCATGAATTGATTAAATGTAAACCTTGAATGCAATGTAAGTAGCTCTGGATAAAAGTGTCTGACAATGAACGAAAGTAAATGTAAGTTAAAGACACCTAATAAAGAGAGACCGAAGTTACTTATACATTTCTGTGAAAAAAATAAATACAAATTATATATATATATATATATATATATTTTTTTTTTTGCTTTCCTTCACTTTTATTTCTGTGCTCTAGCTCACTCTTGATGCTTTTTTTTGGCACACTTGGTCTTGGCTAGTGTGAAAATTTACTTGTGTTCCCCTCCAGAAACATGAGCTGCATCGAAACGCTAGCCTTCAGCAATACCATGCTCTGACTCATATGTGTAATCAGTCCAAACGTTGGGCAAGACTTCATGGGTGTAATGGAAAGGAGGCTTAAAAGCACGTGAGTTGCAACCAGCGTTAGCTATTTGTCATTCAGCAAAATTATCTGTGTGTGTCAGTCACGATCTACTGTATATTCTGTGAGTCTTATTTACTGTTGTTTGTCAAGTTACAAATCCAGCAACATAGAAAGCTCCCGTATGTCTTAGCCAAGGCAAAGACAAAGGAACATAAGGGCGAAAGCAGATCACGTTACAGATTGTGTGTTCCTCCCTGCCCACACTACATCAATCGAGCAGGGATACACACAGTTTGTGCGTGGTCTGATTGGGAGTGAAGCATGCAGAGTCGGCTCTCGAGGGGGCCGACTGCCCGCATTGTGAGTGGCTTTCACTGCGTACGCTTCGCTCCCGGAAACCTCTCTTTGAGGAGGGAGTTTTCAACAGCTTTGCTTGTGGTGCCGGCCCCACTTCCGCCAAGGTGGAGCAGTGGCTGTGTTCGTGGAAATCGCAGATGGATCAGATGGAGTGAATGAAGACGGGCGAGCACCTATCTTCTTCCTTTCCCATAAGATCCAGCACTCGCTCTCTGGGATCGGAAGCCCGTCCCGCGGTTTTTCCCCCTGGAGAAAGGGATCGATGCCCCGCCTGTCTTCCTCTGAGGAGGTAGACGGGGAGTATGTCGATGAGCTTTCGCAAAGCTTAATGGTTGCACAAGCATATTGTGAACGAATATAAAACAAAATCAAGTTATGAAGAAAAACATGTCTGGGGAGCGGAGCTCGCACACTAAGCTCTCGAAAGAAAAAAAGAAGGGGCTAATCCTCCGCTGCAATACATTGCGCTCCCACCGGGCACGCTTCGAGTAGTGTGTCCGTGCCTGTGATCTCGCGGTCCGGTCCCGCTACTGCTGAGGCACTGTGGCAACTGAGATCACAGGGATTGTACATGGATCTGGCGGATGGATTGGAGATGGGCTCGCCCTATCTCCACCTGCATTCCCCAGATCTAGTGCTCTCTCGGGGCGGAAGCCTGCGATGCAGTTCTTCCCCCTTGAGTGAGAGCGCTAATCTGCGGAAATTTCTCTCCAAGGAGATTTATATTGTTTTGATATCTGAGTGGCTCGCATGTTGCCGATGCAACGCGTGGATTATGGTCATTCTCGGTTCATTATATGAATCTTTCACAGACCGTGTTTATTTGTCTGGGTGTTTGACTGCAATTAATTTTGATGAATTAAATTATGCATTTCATCTGACTATGAAAATGTGTATATATATATATATATATATATATATATATTAGTGGTGGGCCGTTATCGGCGTTAACGTGCTGCGTTAACGTGAGACTCTTATCGGGCGATAAAAAAAATATCGCTGTTAATCTATTCTCAAAGTTGGGTTGGGAGCTGGGTCTATACTACGCAAGCTATGATGACTTTCACCCTGATATTTTAGCGTGGATGTATACCTAGCCGAATTGCACTGTAGGGGGCGAGAACGAGTCTTCGAACTAGAGGCTCGCAGTCCGTGATGGACAGATTGTTAACGGCTGGTCTATGTGGTAATACAATCGGGCAGGACATCCAAACGCTCACCTATCATTCATCAACCTCAAATATGGCTTTTCATCTGAAAGATGTATGTAGTAGCAACTTTACATGGCCGCTCAATATGATGTTAACCTAGAGAAATGTGCGCTATTGAAGTGTTTGTGTGGAGCTGAAGCGCGTTTGCTGCAGGACAGGCTCCGGTGCGCTCACTTGCTCTTAAAATCTCCGTCATTTTTGGTCATACAGATAAAAGTAGCCTAATACATCTTTCGAATCTGTAAAGACTCTACGTTTATTTGTGTGCACTCAGAATAACAACGAAACGTTGCGCTTTTAAGCAAACATGATGCGCTGTAGGTCTCATGTGAACTTGAGCGAGAAACTTCGAAACTCCGTCTTTGAAAAATATATCTATAGAGAGTGAAATGTCTAAAAAATAAAAATAGAAGACGTGTGTGTTAGCATGGATGATTTACATGAAATTTAATCTGTGCTACACTGTGCATAAGATGGCTTTCAGTTCAATATAATAACAAAAAACGACATTTTGGGTTTTTATTCAACTAATAAGGTGGGCACGCTGTGATCTGTACTATATTTTTACTGTAATTGACAGTTATCGGCAAAAAAAATAATAATACAACAACACGGGAGTGGGAGGGAATGGGAGTCATTCTTCCGGGAGTGGAACGGGATTTTCCTCCAGTATTTTCGTGGGATTGGGACGGGAAGAGATTCAAGTTTGTGATGCATTTTGGAAACAGGAGATGAGCCCCTGGTCTAATGCGCCACCTGGCTTGAGAAACCCGTTCTCAAAGACTTACTTTTAGTCATTATTTGGGTAGCACACATATTCTGAATGCCTTCGGCAGAATTCAAATGAGCCATTTTAATCTAGATTAATCTAGATTAATTCCAAGATTAATCTAGATTAATCTAGATTAAAAAAATTAATCTATGCCCACCACTAATATATATATATATATATATATATATATATATATAGAGAGAGAGAGAGAGAGAGAGAGAGAGAGAGAGAGAGAGAAAGAGAGAGAGAGAGAAAGCGAGTTATACTATTATATATTTTATATGGTACATCAGAGTGGCTCTACCGGGCCAAAGACAGATCTGCGGACGTCATTCTCACTTGATAATCTGCTGCTAAAATGTCCTGATGCCAATTGCCCTGGGCTTTTGAGGGCCGGCCCCTCTGGGGAAGAGCGGTGTACACAGCATCACATGGTGCCCATCTCTCTGGAGATTAGTCTGTTAACCCTGCCAGTGCGCAGGGGCCTTCCAGGGCACAGCGGTCTCCAGCGAGCACTTCTCTCAGTCTCTTCCACCCGGAAATGTAGTGGAGCTGAGAGGCTTGCCGCCCCTTTGGGGGGCTCTAGAGCAGCTAGAGCGGGAGTCCCCTGCCGGTCCTCCGCTTCAGGGCACCGAGCAATCAGCTCTAAGTACACCAGAGGCCAGTCTTGAGAGACTGGTTCCCATAGTAGACTATTTGTCAGCGTGTAAACTACTGCCAAATGTGTCTTGATGGGTCATGCGCACTGTAGAACAAGGCTATCGTGGCACTCTGCCACTGCCTTTGAACGAGGTCATTTCCACGCTGGTGGGTCCCGAGCAGGCACTGGTAATGGAACAAGAAGTGAGCACTCTCCTGAGGAAGGAGGCCATCAAGGTGGCCCCTCCTCTAGACAAAGAGTCAGGGTTCTAGAGCCGTACTTCATTGTTCCTGGGAAGGATGGGGGGGTTACGTCCTATTTTAGATCTAAGTCAACTGAACCGCTCAGTCATACGACTGAAGTTCAATTCAATTCAAGATGATTTGTATAGCAGCTTTACAGGAAATTAAGTTTCTACAATAGATTTATATAATATTTGGTTAATTCTGTAAGTTCAGGATGCTCTCTTCGAGCAGGTCATGTCTCAGACCAGATCCGAGGACTGGTTGTCACGATCTAGAAGACGCATATTTCCCATTTCCATTCTTCCTCATCACAGGAAGTTCCTGATGTGTGCTTTGGGGGCAAATCGTATCAATATCGGTATAATTTCCTTCGGCCTTGCACTCTCACCCCGCACCTTCACGATGTGTGGATACTGCAACCATGGTTCCCAGAGGGAACGAGATGCTGCGTCGCAGGGCCATACTTTCTGGCATTCCTACTAGAGCTATGCTTAATTCCTAGAAGCTAACGTCGGTTGCACCTCATGTGCTTTTAAGCCTTCTGGTCATTTTGTCACCCGCCCATGACGTCTTGCCCATCATTTGAACTGATTACACATATGATTCAGAGTATGGTATCGCTGAAGGGATCTTCCTCATTAATGTAAAAGTTTCTGCTAAATTACTAAATTAATTTATCATAGCATGCATCTGAATCAGAAGAATCAATGGAACACGTCCATTCCCCTGTAATAAACAACCATTTGTCTAAAAGGCCTGTTCCCACACCCAGAAGGACTAACCGAGCAAATGCTGGTATGCATTCTAACCTGTGTCATGAACCAAGATCAACATGTAATTCTGTTTCACTCAGTCCTGAAGTTTTTTCCCAGGTCCTGACAAGCCTTGGTACTGTGTTCTTCAGAGAAGCCGTGAAGGAAGTTAAGAATATGCAATAAGTCATTGAGGACAATGATTTCTTAGCAGGGGAGAATGTGGCCAGTTTGTAGAACTAAGCACTGTTTCTGTATTGTTTCAAAAATGTTTGTGGCTCCTTTAAGAGATCCCCTTTTTCTGCTCGCGAGACTTCCTTATGCGTGTGCGTGACCGTTTTAGCCATTTTGCCATAATTCGATGAAGCAGCCGATTGCCATGTTGTCGTGTGAGCATCGGGGAGATTTATTAGGGAATAATGCTGTCTTTCTGGATGATCGGATTGTGTTGTGCCGTTTAACCGTGACGAGTGATAGTGGAAGTTTCCGGTCACTAGCGTATTCTTTGGTGTCAGTGCCCTTTTCAACTGTGTTTGCCTAGGTTCGGAATTCGCTAGATGGAATCAAAGAAGGGTTATTAAGGTTTTCCTTATACTTTGTCTATACGGCCTGATCAAGTGTGCACTCACTCTTTGGTTGGTTTTGCCTCACTCCAGGGAAATTTCCCGGGAGGTGCTTGTACCCCGCCTTTTTCCAGTGGTTTATCGGGGATAAATCACTGAGCTTTAATTTTGCTATACTAAAATTTGCACAAGTGTGTTGTTTTTTTTTTTATTATTAAATGAATTATAAAGTAAATTCTTATAGAGTAATTGGGATAATTTTCTTATTAAGCTCCTTTGCTATTGAAAAAAAGTATGTATACTTCCCTATCATTTGTGCTCCGGGTTGTTCCCACCGACCGGTGTAACCTCCTTTAAAATAACAACAACAGCAGTCAGATAAGAGCCGTACTTAAACAAATTTCCTGGGAAGGATGGTGGTGGTTCTTCCTTTTTACCCGGTTAAGCAACTGAAACATTTCCAGTCTATGGAACATGTTAATTGTTTTTGATGCGTTAACTAGTTCATTGTTGCATGAGCACTTTAGAGGACTATTGTAATGCACTGCTAGGTAGATTTCCTGCATCTTCAAGAAATAAGCTATATTTAGTACAAAATGCTGCGGCTAGAGTCCTTACCAGGTTCAAGAAAATATGCTCATCTTACTCCATTTTACAGTCTCTGGACTGGCTAATTGTCACGATCCGATCAGTTAAAGACATTATTACCTTTCCATTTCCTAAATGATTTAGCTCCTGATGTGTGCTTTGGGGGCAAATCGTATCAATATCGGGTTCTTTCCTTCGGCCTTGCACTCTCACCCCACACTTTCACGATGTGTGGATACTGCGCTGGCTCCTCCATGACTCCAGGGCATCTGCATACTCAACCACATCTATGGTGGTTGATATTAGCTCATCAGAGCGGATGGCGGTTCGGCATCGAGATGTCGTTCTCCCTCTCATGAAAGAGTTGGGGTTAAGACTTAATGCCAGGAAAGTGTTTCTCCAGTGCAGAGATCCACTTATCTGGGCAGCCACGTATGTCCCCTGCTCGGATCGAGTCAATCCTCACGTCAGTCAAGAGAGTAAGAGAAGGCCGGTCACTCACTGTCAAGCAGTTTCAAAAACTGTCCAACGTGATTCCTGTACATGAGACCCCTACAGTGGTTGCTCAAGACCAAGGGGTTCTCCCTGAGGGGAAATCCACTTTGCATGATCAAGGTCACGCAACGATGTCTACGTGCCTTAGACATGTAACGCTAGTGACGAATGCATCTCTCACCGGTTGCGGAGTGGTCATGAGTCTTGCCCATCATTTGAACTGATTACACATATGATTCAGAGTATGGTATCGCTGAAGGGATCTTCCTCATTAATGTAAAAGTTTCTGCTAAATTACTAAATTAATTTATCATAGCGGAGATGCAGATAGAAACCTTTGAATGTAGACCTCAATGGAATGATGCACACAATTAACATTTTTTATGATTAGTTAATTGTAATTTTTCTGATTAATTGTGCAGTCCTGGTCTATTTTCTAATTGATTTGCTTTCAGGTTATATAACCTGGGATTTAAGAGTGCCGAATCAAGATTGTGTGGCGCAGTCATCTCAATGCAGGTTATATTACAGCAATAAAAGGCTCCTATTTAATTAACCCTATGTACATATGCATTATTCATTCATCAAAGCCGAGAGACTGCAATCTCATTCAGCTCAAAGCCGTCCAGCTGTATTGTGACATTGAGAGACAAAAGACTGATGAGGCAACAAAAACAGTGATATTTATCCTTAAAAGCACCATTCACAGAAGCCTAGACTCAATGCTGCTTCCAGTACAAAAGCTGGATCGGTTACTGGTTATTACTGGAGAAGGTTATTGCAGTATGTGGTTTTTAATAATGTGTGGATGGTGAATAATGGAAGGATTTTAGGCTTGACAAGGAATGCACTCCATACTTTAGTTTAAGTTAAATAAGCAGAGATGCTGATGTTTTTATATGTCATGCATTTCAGCATATGTTTGGATGTCTCACTTGTCTTGACACCCATTTCAAGTCTTAGAGTCTCTATTAACTAACCAATGACTTGAATCAGGTGGTTTTGAGAAGGGATGCATACAAAATGTGCCAACTGGGTTTGTCTCAACATTACTAAGTGACCAAAACAATAAGACCCAACCAGATGGACAATGTCTTTCTAGAGATGAACTGATCCATCTGTTGGTACGAGTAAAGCAATCCCTGTCCAGAGGGAAGATTATTATGTCTGCAGAGATACTGGGTGACACAAAGCCATTGTGTTTCATAAAGCAGTGATAAAGCAATCGTGAAATGTTTATCTCAGGGTCAAATGGATTTTAGCGTTTAAAATGAATTGCTGGCAGCAGCTGGGAACAGCAGCATACAAGATGTATAAGAATATTCACCAACCCCTGACATCTTTCCAAGCGGAATAGAGAGATTAGAGGTTATGCAGCCTCTTTTATGAATAAGGAAAAGTGTCAGGCTGTCCTGTGTCTGCAAACCACAAAGGTCTGTTATTAATGCTCAATGCAATATATATTTGAATAGATACATTTTGGACATTCATTTTGAGGTAAAAAATAGTAATAATAGGAGTTGAAAAAAAGATACTGCTAAATGCTAAATGTCCACTTTAAACCAATAAGTCCATTTACAATGGATAAAATACACCAAAATTATATACTGCTGTTAATAATTTAGTATTTTTAAAGGTTTGAAGATCTTTAACGTTTTCTTTTTTGCAAAAGTCTATTATGCTCATCAAGGCTGCTTTTATTTGATAAAAAATACAGAAAAAAACTATGTTCTATGTAAATAGACTTTAAAATGTGATTTATTTATGTGATGCAAAGCTGAATTTTCAGCATCATTGCTCAATTCTTCAATGTCACATCATTCTGCTTATTCCTGCTAGAACAGCTGCTTATTCTTATTATATATTTTTTGGAACCTGTAATACTTAAAACAATTAATGAATGAAAAGTTAAAAACAACAGTGTTTATTCAAAACAGATATATTTTCTAACAATATAAGTCTTCAATGTAATGTTTAAATCAATTTAAAACATCATTGGTAAAAATAAACTATTAGTTTCTCTCTCTCTCACTCTCTCTCTCTCTCTCTCTCTCTCTCTCTCTCTCTCTCTCTCTCTCTCTCTCTCTCTCTCTCTCTCTCTCTCTCTCTGTCTCTCTCTCTCTCTCTCTCTCTCTCTCTCTCTTACTCTCTCTCTCTCTCTCTCTCTCTCTGTCTCTCTCTCTCTCTCTCTCACACTCTCTCTCTCTCTCTCACTCTCTCTCTTACTCTCTCTCTCTCTCTCTCTTACTCTCTCTCTCTCTCTCTCTCTCTCTCTCTCTCTCTCCCTCTCAAAAAAAACTGCTGAACATAATTTACTGACCCCAAACATTTGTACAGTAGTGTATATTGTTGCACAAGTAACAATGTAAAAACAGTCTTAAGAGTCCAAAAGCATTCACTGCATGATGAATCCTATCAGCTCATAAGTGTGATCGCGAATCTGATATTAATTTAATACAACAGCTCAACAAGCATGTTTTATGTATGATTTTTTCTTAAAGTTCCGGAGGAGCACGTCAGATACTTAGCCTAATCAAACACAAGTGGTACGCAATCAAAGTAATCAACACTCGGATATAAATACAGCTGACATACTTGCATTCATTTGATGGTTAAGCAGCATCCCTCCAACACCCCTTCTCCACCAATATCACCAGAATTCACATTACACTATGGGGGGGGTACTCTGTGTTCGGGCCATTCCACAGGACAGCACACCAACAACGTATTACCTTACTCGCCAAATACGCATTACGTTTATCATGCTAAATATTTGTAAGTGTGAACTCGTGAATGAGTGAATCTCATTTTAGACATAATATTGTTGACTATTTTTCTCTGTTTTGCCAATGAAAACGGATCAGATCATTTGTGCGTCTCAGAGCAACACTGCAGTGTTTCATTTGTGAATTAATCATTTGACTCGGTGATTCAGTGATCCATTCATAACGGCCTTAATGACTCAGCTATTTTGAATGAATCTTCTGAGTGAATGATCTAATGAATCATTTATTAAGACAGGGACATGCTGGCGGTTTAGTGTCATAAATGAATCCATGATAGGCCTAAACAAGCCATATTAAAATGCATTTAACAATGGTAACCTAAAAATGGTAGCTGAACATCAAGATACAAATATATCTATATAATTATACCTGCAAAGCTGTTTTTATGGGTTCAATCAAGTGGCTCTTTAAGGTAATAATCCATGCTGACTTATACATACAGAGAAGATATGACTGTCTAGACAAAGTCTAAGATCATTAGAGATCCTTGAAGAGCCTGATCAACATTTCTCCAGAACATTAATGAGACATAATGTTAAAAATATAAAAGATTGGATGACCAGTAATTTTCTCCTATTAAATTCAGATAAGACCAAGATATTACTTATTGGACCTAAAAACAGTACACAGAATCTCTTGGATTACAATTTACAACTAGACGGATGTAATGTTACTTCCTCTACAGTTACAAATCTGTTATATTAGACAGCAACCTATCTTTTGAAAATCATATTTCCAATGTTACAAAAACAGCATTCTTCCATCTTAGAAACATTGCCAAGCTACGGAACATGTTAAGTGTTTCTGATGCAGAAAAGCTAGTTCATGCATTCATGAGCTCTAGACTGGACTATTGTAATGCACTGCTAGGTGGTTGTCCTGCATCTTCAATAAACAAGCTACAGATAGTACAAAATGCTGCGGCTAGAGTCCTTACCAGGTCAAGAAAATATGACCATATTACTCCAATTTTACAGTTTCTGCACTGGCAGAAGTCTGCCATAAATGAAGGATCAGCACCTGGAGACAACCTCTACAGCCCCTACAGCTCTGACCGTCAGTGGAGTCCAGGACACATAGATGAGCCCCAGAGACAGATCTCCAGTGAGGAACTCGTCACCTAGACATCCATCGGGGAAAGACCCCTGGAACCAGTGGACCACTTACACTCTGACTTTGCTGCAGTTGGAACAAACTACTGATTCGTCTGGCCGGAGGGGAACTGGCCCCCCGACTGAGCCTGGTTTCTCCCAAGGTTTTTTCTCCATTCTGTCACCGATGGAGTTTTCGTTCCTTGCCGCTGTCGCCTCTGGCTTGCTCAGTTGGGGACACTTCATTTCCAGTGATATCACCGACTTGATTGCACAGATATTATTTAAACTGAACTAAGCTGGACAATGCCATCACTAAATTCAATAATGAAATGCATTCAGCTGATAATTGAGTGTTAAATCCTGTCATTTTACATTATTGACACAATTTGCCTATTTTGATATTGTGCAATATAGTTACAATTTGTATTGTTAAAAGCGCTATATAAATAAATGTGACTTGACTTGACATACAAACATAACAAAACCAAGCAGACAGTTTATTGGTTTAAGCAGCGTCTTTTATCAATAACTGCCCAATTATATATATCAGCCCTGCTGAACAGAGACATTCACACTGGACATAAAATATCCAACAATACAATAACTGATCCAACAATATGGAGTGTGTAACCTATTCATCTCTTCATCGCTCTGGTCCAAAGGACTAGTCAAGATGACTAATCCAAACTTACTAACGCAACTGCCATTAAGAGTTGATTGGCAATGACTTTCCATGCAACAAATGCTTCCAGAAGCACATTAGCATGACGGACTGTGCATTTGTCAAAGGGAATGAAGGTTTCATCTGGATCAAACAGAAGAGGAGGGTAATTCGGCTGGATGTGGGCAGCAGGGGGAATGAAGAATTCAGACGCTGCAAAGTGCTGAGGGTGGATTGAGATTTGAGCGATGGAAATGTGCAGCATTGGCAGATGTGTGTGGAATATATCCTTCAGCAAAAGCTCTCAGACCGGGAGCCATAGTGATGCTCTCAACCCTTGTCTTGTGGCGGGCACCAGATGTGTCATTTCTCTGCTCCTCAGTCAGCTTTCTTCATATACGGAGCTTCCCGCTGTCAGCGGCTCTGGCAGCAGTCCATGCTTTGACTTACAATGGGAGAATACTGTTTATACACTAATTGAGCTGTGAAGTGACAAAGTGAGTCAAAGTTAAAGTCATTAGTATCAGAGAGTCCGGGGAGGCTTCAGTCTTTCTGGAAACAATATATGAAGAGCTCTTTTCCAAAACGCTATAAATCCATTTTAATAGTTTTCATGAAAATGACATTTTTTTACCTAGACCCATACATTTTGTTAATATTCAATGTATCATGTTAAAATGGTCTGTTGGCTCAGTCTGAACATGTTAAACAATGATTGTTAAATGAAACAACAATATTGTCGATTATAAATGCAAAGTTTTTTGTATTTTTTTTAAAAACGCTACAAATCCATCCTTTTCTTAAAAAAAAATTTTTTTATGTTGGTTTATGTCTTAAAAAAAAAGAAAAAAAAAGAGAACATGGAACATATGACATCAGGGACTCATACTATAAACCGGTCGCACCAGCCTTGTGTTGATGTAACCCCCCCGGGTCCGCACCATCACACCGAGCGGGTCTCGAACCCGGGTTTCCGGCGCGGGAGGCAGGCGCTCTAACAAGGAACGCCAAAGGCTACAGCATCTAGCATCAATCGGTTAAACACCACCTTTACTGGTATACACATCTGTTACATTGACATCCCACAGTGGGTATTAACGCGCCACCTGAGAACCTTCTTTTTTGTTGTTTTTTGTGATTTTCTTTGTCCGGTCTGCGTTTTCTACCCCCAGGTGTAGGTCTCACTGGCTCATCCAGGCCATCAAAAGTGTTATTAGAGTTTAAAGCACTCATTTTGAAGACTGAGCACAAACAAACGCTTCAAAGCGTCGCCATGTTGGATTGCATCGAACGAATTCTGATTGGTCGAGAGGATTTATCGCATTTAGGCTAAAAACAGGTTCGGCGCTTATAGCGGTTTGGAAAGGAACTGCATCTTGCAGTACATTTTAAACAAGGAAATATAGCGATTTGGCATGAAACATTGATGGAGCAGTGAATAGGTTCAGTACACAGCAAAATGGCATGACGAACTCATTTTTTTTAAATTTGGCGTTTATCGCGTTTTGGAAAAGAGCTCTTCATATGTGGATTGGGAAACACCTCATCACTGGCTCTCTATCAATCTCTTCTGAAGAACAGACTGCATCTACATCAATGCCTTCGGTTTGTAGAGAAGACATCATGCCGAGTGGTCTCATAAGTAACAGTATTAAGGTGTTTAATATGTTCTGTCATTCCTAATGGGAAGTGTATTTTCATGTCCCTTTATATGTGTTGTAGTATACTGGGTACAATGTAAAACCCTCACATTTTAAATCACAACAGTTACGAGAATCAAAATGATCTGAACACAGGGGTGAATGTTACACATGGAGGACGCCGTATTTGCCCTGTTCCTGGGAGCAATGCAACTAAAAAATAAACAAATACACATTTATTTATTCATGGTGTTTCTTCAGTTTTCTGAGGAATATTGTTTTGATTGATACTAAATAAATACATAGCTAAATAATACTAACATAATTTCCTACCCTGTTACTCTGTTGTAAAATTTATTTTTTTAACCCAAATGCTGGATTCAGCCTGTTGGGTCATTTTATTTGGTTATTTTGTAATATTTTTACCCAAGTCCTGGGTCATTTTGACGCTGGGTTATTTTTTTCTACCTAACCGCTGGGTTGAGCTTGTCTACGGTGAAATTTCTCAACAACGCAGCTGCTGTGAGCACGGGCTTTTTAAGTCCACAGGCCACAGGGTTGCCAATTGAGCTATTTTCTAGCTAGATTTAGTCACTTTCCCTCCCCCCTTTGAGATTTTTCCAAAAGTTTAGAGACCAAAATAGCAACTTCTTGGACAAACCTTATCTAAGTTCTCATCTTGCCCACTGATCTACATTCATCTTTATATAGATCAGTGAATTTGCCATTATGATATAATCTAATGACATTTAGCTACCAGTTTTAGCTAGTTTCAGTTGAAAGCAGTTGGCAACACTGTACAGGAGAGAGCAGTTCTCAGCGCCGCTGTCGTCGATTTGGTGCACTTTTTCTGGGAAATAAAGGTTTGTATACATTTTATTTAATTTATAAAGTCTTGTAATATTTGACGCAATGCAACATAAGTACGCGATAAACTACTGTCGTCGTTTCATGCTGGAAACGCCTTTGCCTTGCATTACATAAATGTATTTTATTTGTTATAATACTGAGTGTAATTTAATTTGATGTTCTCTAATTTCATAAATGTTCATTTTTGTGCTGGTTTTGGAGTCAGTCACGGTATCTCTCATCTAGGAGTGAAACGTTCACAGTTCCCCCGATGAACAGCAGACCTTCACCGGCTCAGATTTCAGGACACACCGTCACGACAATTAGCACTATTTCGGTAAAAAACGATCACAGAGAATGGTTGAATACACTTAAATTACATTTATATTTACATTTAGTCATTTTGCAGACGCTTTTATCCAAAGCGACTTACAATTGGGTTACAATGACTATATACTATAGTCTAATTCTGATACATCAACATGAGCATTATTCTTATACTTGGATGGTGAACATAACGCACTGTGTAAGGAAAATAAAATAATACAATAAATTGTATTTTATACAGAACTTTGGTCAACTTTCTTTAACCCTTTGACGTGTACGATCACACCGGTGTGATCAGTCTTAGCTGGTCCCAGAAGCGTACGATCACACTGGTGTGATTAGAATAATCAGTGCGTCACGTCATCAACTGCCAAAATAAAATCTGCTTTTTTGGCGCTGAGCCAGATCGGACGCGCTGAGCGCTTGTCATATTATCACAACCATTCAGTGTTTTCAACCATATAATGCTTATTTTAGGCTTCAGACATTTAAACATGCATAAGTACAAGCAAAACCATACATTTATAGTTTGTAAAATACATGCTGATTTCCATGGGCGTAACCACCATACACTTTGGAACCACCATACACCATACATATTGGAAAAATACCAATCTGTCCCCCCCAATAATAGGCCTATTATATTGTAATATGTGACATATGATATGCCCTCCTTTTATGAACCCTGTTTGTAGCCTAGTGGATCTGTTGTTATTTCCGATTTACTTTCAATTTAGGAAAAACAAGAGAAACAAAACTGTGTGACCACCCCCCCTCGATTGTACACTTGGTTGAGCCCGTAAACGCCGGCTTGCGGCATCGTTTGAAAAAACCGCTCAGTCCGACTGTCACTGGTGCTTAAATGAAATGAAGGTAGGAGCTAAAAGAAAGAAGCAGGACGAACAGGCGGACATTCACCTTTTTTTCAGACGGTAAGCAAGTAGACACCTAAAAAGTAGTGCCATGGTCAAAAATACCGCGGAAATTCTAGCATGATACCAGTGGCGGCTGCTGATCTTTTAAAGAGGGGAAGCTCATTTTCGGCCTAAATCATAAAAATTGTCCATTTATTTATATGTAAATTCTGCCCTACGTTCCTTTTCAAGAAAATGCTCTGTAACCCTGTCGTACCAACTAGGCGTCTTTTCCAGTGACTTGACCAGTGTCCTCTCAATGGCCAGCAGAGCTAGGCTGCTTAAACGGCCTTGGCCCATTGTGTTACGGGTGTAGGACTTGAGCCGCTTTAAACAGGAGAAGCTCCTTTCTACACCTGCTGTGCAGTTTGCTAGCTGGCTAGTTCAGACTATATGAATTAATGAACAAACGATCTAATATATATATATATATTTAACTCAACGGGAGGAAATGTGGGAATTATGTTAAACTGAAACAATGAATGTGGTGTGAAATTGTGTGAAATATACGATGAAGGTTGCAGCAGTTTGTCTTTCGACTACACATGCAAAATCCGCGATGGGACTGAGTTGGAAATGGAGACACAGAGTGATACGCGTCATAATCTGAAGACCACGCCCACGCCCACACCAACCGTCTCTTTGCATTGCGAGAAGCTGCCGCCTCCTTGTCATTTATTTATAACAAAAAAAAAAAAATGTCTAAAAGCTGATATGTGACAATGTGTATAGCAAACAAGCTAAAAAAAAACAATAAATACGTTTTTATAAGCTGTCGACCCCAAAAAACGAGCGTTTTAGGACATAAAAGTGGATTAAAAAGAGATGACAGACCCTCCAATCATCACGCAGACGCTCGGAGTCCGGGCCAGCCCACTCCTCCATTCATCCCAGAGACGCTGAGCGTTCGTGGGCGGGACATAATCGCAGCATTATCCAATGACCGTCTTGTTTCTAAGCACTGAAAAAAACTGTTTAAAGCAGCCCCATTGAAGTCAATGGACGCTGGGCTTCAACAGAGTAATGCACTGTACGCTACGGGAATGAATGAGAAGGAAATCGAGTCAGCCGACCTAAGTAGCTGATTCTGAACGAAATTGATTCGTTCGAGATGAACGTGTTTAACGCATTTTTAGTCAATAAAATGTTAACATAATAGTACATATATTTGACCATTCATTTTTTGACAATTATAGGGGAAGCTGAGCTTCCCTTGCAGTCTTAAAGAAATCGCGGCTGCATGATACCCTGAAAATAGTCTGAATAATGAACTGCTGGAGTCACAGACCAAGGAGTTCCCGCACTTCCCACTCCATTGATGAGCCTCTATTCATTCGTTGATGGCCTGGCCTGTTTGTTTTTACGATCTGATCCGCGACTGAACTTAAAAAAAAATATCTGGGGGAGGGCTCACATTTGGACCCCCCCAATATCTATACCATGGTTACGCCCTTGCTGATTTCTATGGAAACGTCAATAATGATCATTACAAATATAATCTGCCGACATGTTTTATTGATATCATATACAGATTGTGTATGTAACTATAAAGTTTACTCTGCTCTTCTTTCAGTTTACCCGAGACTTACTTTAACGTGTTTCGAGAGGAGAGGATTCATTTACGTGTTGTTTATCCCACAGCTAGGATTCAGCGCAAACTAACATGGCGGCGCCCATCAGCCGGTATAGATCAACTAACACGGTCATTATAAAAGTGTTTAAACTACCAAATACATTTACTTGCACATATTTCAGAATCGGAATATCAGATATTTAATAATATAGTGAGCATGTTTGTGAATATTTTAAATAAAAAAGATAAATTAAATAAAAAGGTGATCCACATGTCATACAGAGCTATGTGGCTGCGTGCGTTGTGTCACATGACAAGCATGACGCGTCGCCATGGAAACAATAAGGCGATACGTTCTAAAATAATGGTCGCCTAAAAAAACTCACGCTGGGGGCTCAGCTAGAATATTTTAAACTCACGTGCGAAAGGGTTAAAGGTTTTAAAGAATTGTTCACCACACTCTTCAGATTCACTACACGTGACATGACTGTCAGTTAATCTCTAAAATGTAATATAGAACTTACTTAGAAATTAAAATGCTACTTCGAAATATGCCTTTTTTATTTCCACAATGCTTGTTAAACAAGTTTAAATATATGTAATATTGTAAACTATGCTGTGTTCACCTAAATAAAATCAATTTGTCTTGTATTTTGTCCATGGGTGTTCTTGGTTAATGATACATGTTAACTTAAATTAAACAACCCAGCATGGTGGGTAAAAATGTTTAACCCAACCAGATGGGTCAAAATAACCCAGTATGTGTTCTGTCCAATATTAACCAGCGTGGGTTGCCAAATAACCCAAGTTGTTTTTTTTAACCCAGCATTTTTAGTGTAGGTAAAGTACTTCTCTGTAGGTAACAACATAACTAACATTTGTGAGTATTAACAAATGATTAACAATGGATTTGAATTCTGTGATGTTTTGTGGTTTCAGTTGACTCATAAAATGCTGATTTTAAAACACCAGTTGATGCATCAGTTTCACGCAATCCTAGATGATGAATCTGATAATAAGTGTGTGTGAGAAAAATACTATTAATTTAATAATTTTTGTACTTTAAACCAGGGATGGGCAACTTCGGTCCTGGAGGGCCGGTGTCCTGCAGAGTTTAGCTCCATCCTAATCAAACACAGCTGCCTGTAACTTTCTATTGATCTTGAAGATATTGATTAGCTTCTTCGGGTGTGTTTGATTAGGGTTGGATCTAAACTCTGCAGGACACCGGCCCTCCAGGACCAACGTTTTCTATCACTGCTTTAAACCATTGATTCCGACCAACGGTCAGTACATCATGAATATTATATTGTGAATTGTGATGATGCAAGTACGTTATAAAACTCAAGTACTTGTGCAATTTTCACACCACACTCATCACACAAAGTGCTGGAGCTGCTTATAGTTTAAAAAAGCTTACAATATTAGTTTTTTCTTACACACGTCTATAATTTCACTTCAGAAGACATTGATTACTTCAACTGGGGTTATATTGATTATCATCGTTATCATTTAGAGCTTTTGAAGCATCAAATTTGAACTTGCATTATGTATTATTTACTATAAAAATCTCCTTATGTGTTCATATGAAGAACGTAAGTCTATATAGATCTGGGATGGCATGAGGGTAAGTAAATAAAGAGACCGATCTTGATGAGAGCATACTTCTCACATTCTGATTATAAAATAACAACACAAACATCAAAAGTCTTGATTTTTACAGGAGTCTCCTTAATTCAAATGACTCGGTGGCTGTAGAGTGGAGAAGGGACTGTGAACACAAGTCTGCAAGTCCTGGCCTGACTGTCAGTGTGACATTTCTGGGAACTAGTGATTTATACACCATCAGGTGGCAGGAGATCACTCGCTCGCTCAAACACTAAAGGTGCTCAGCAGACACTACACTTCTTCAAGTCAACATCAATCAAAATATCCTCCATTTACTGCCTTAATGCGCATTCCTGATCTTATTGTGCATGATTCATCAGTGCATCTCAATCCAATATATATAAAAAGGGTTGCAATTTTTCTTCAAAATATAATATGTAATAATAGGGTAAATACAGGTTAACTGGAACAGATGACCCAATTAACCTAAAATCATCCCTAACTTAATCCAGCTCCACTGTCTTTCTAACTTTTCATGATCCAGTGGATAAAATCAATGCTTTTTTTCTTTAAAAGCACTCAGAAATATGTCAACGGATTTCGAACACTGTGTTATGTTGCCTTAAAAATCCGATGCCTCAAGATTTGATGGCCCATATTCTACACTGCAAACTTTACGGCATCTGTACCAGATTGCTCAGAAAATAAGGAGGCAAGATCATTCGATGCGAAATCATTATATCCACAGTATCTTGGTTCACTCTTCAAAAAACAATCATGAAAAAAAAAAAAAACTAGATCATTAAAACAAAACCAACAAGCACAGAAGCAGTTTCTTGCTTCAGGCAGCGGCTTTCATCAATAACTGCCTAATAATAACAGGACAACTCAACCTGAAAACATTATAGCTGGCATTCAATCTAACCCTGACCCTACACCAATCATCACATACATGCACAAGTCGATTCTGACTCTGTTACAAAACCCAGTCAGATACTTCACTGTCTTCAGTTTTAATAAGAAGATGCATCTAAAGCAGCTTCATGGAGCAAGTCACTCAAGCAAGACTCACAAATAGTGCTGCTTACATGAAGCATACAAACAGACAGTAGCTGTCCCAGCTGGCATTAAACTAACAATGTGGGTTTTGTAACAGCAAATATGTCAAAGAGTCCATTTAAATTAGACTGAACTATTTGTACTTTCAGTTTTTAAATACATATTAACATTTGTCTGCCATATAGTTTAACATTTTTAGGCATATTCGTTCTTACTGGGACTGAAAGATGCATGTAATGTTTATGATATCTCAAATTCTACAGGTAGGAATCTCATTAGTTTTGTAATAAAGCGATTGTTTTACATTACAGACATGATATTCTGTTAAATATAGTCTTTTTAGAGCTGCTTTACAACCGAATTTGATTTTTTTTGCATCATTGAATGACTATTTTCTTGTCCATAACTCTAAAGCTGCTTGAAATGATCTGCATTGTATAAAGTTCATATATATAAAGATAAGATGACTTGATATACTAAAACACTGTATGTCTTGTATGTTTATGGCGCATTAAATATTCAATAATTTGTGAGAATATAACTTATTTCGGTATTATTTCGGTCTCTTAACTAGTTGCTTATTAGCATGCATATCACTAGAATATTAGCCATTTATTAGTAGTAATTAAGCATATATTAATGCCTAATTCTGCATTACATTATTCTACATCCCTAATCCTACCCAATAGCTAAACTTAACAACTACCTTACTAACTATTAATAAACAGAACATGAGGAGTTTATTGAGGGAAAAGTCATAGTTAATTGTGAATAAGTGTTCCCTGTTCTAAAGTGTTAACCTTATTTTAATTCTCTGCTATTCAAATTATTTAAGGTTATCTTGTGTCAATGTAGGAATGCAGTAAAATACTGTGAGAGCTGTGCTCTTGCATCCTTGAAAGCTCCTGTCTCCGTTCTTTGTATTTGCATGGAAAAGATCTGCTCGCACATTCTTCAGAAATAAATATGTGTTCAGAGAAAGAAAGTCACACAGCTTTGCAATGACACATAGGTGAATAAACATGAACATAACTGTCATTTTTGCATGAACACGTCCTTTGAACTCATTGGATGGGGTTAACATAAGAGCAAACCCTATGACAGGTGATCTACTCGAGCATCTCTGCACACGAGCAATGCATTCTCACTATATTATTTATATGAGCATCTCCTGTGCATCTAACAAGCTATAACACAACACACCGCTTTCCTCTCGGCTGGAGTCTTGGCATGGTCCAGGCGGCCCCACCGACTGTCTGACTTAATGTTGCACCAAGGGTGATGGATGATCTTTTCAGCTGTGTGTTTTCTGCCCGTGTGTTGAGAATACCAAGTGCCTGGGCCGCCAGTGTGCAATTATCTGGCAGGCTGACTTGCAGGGGTTTTAGCCTCTTTCTGCGCACACACACACACACACACACACGCGCACACACACACACACACACACACACACACACACACACACACACACACTCTCATAATCATACTCATACTCATAGTCATACTCATACTCACACATACACACGCACGCACACACACTCTCTCTCTCTCTCTCACACCCACACACACACACACACACACACACACACACACACACACACACACACACACACACACACACACACACACACACAAACACTCTCTCTCACACACACACACACACACACACATACACACACACACACACACACACACACACACACACACACACACACACACACACACACACACACACACACACACACACACACACACACACACACACACACACACACACACACACACTCACACACACACAAATGTTGGGTTTCCATGTTTTATGGGGACTTTCCATAGACGTAATGGTTTTTATACTGTACAAACTGTATATTCTATCCCCTTACACTGCCCCTATCCCTAAACCTAACCATCACAGGAGACATTCTGCAATTTTACATTTTCAAAAAACATCACTTAGTCTGATTTATAAGCTGGTTTCCTCATGGGGACCAAAAAATGTCCCCACACGGACAAGGATTTTGGATATTGCCATCGTTGTGGGGACATTTTGTCCCCATAACGTAGGGTATACCTGAACCACACACACACACACACACACACACACACACTCTCACACACACACAAACACACACTAATGAGCATGTGGCGCAAGGCCACCCTCAGAAGAAGCTCTGTCCAAGCATTTCATTACCGCATTTATCTCGGCAAACACAGAAGTGTGGGGAAATCATAACCACTTGATCTTTTGCAGAGCGCTGTCGAGGACCAAAGATGCCCAAGCTGAAGTTTGAGAGCATCTATCAATGCTCACCATGATAGGGTATTTATATGAAGCTGGACTGCTAATCATATTGCAGGAATATATATATATATATTAGTTTTTTTATGCATATTATATATGCATAAAATAATCAAAAGTAAAGGGTCTAAAATAAAACCGTTTTATAGTCTTGCTTGGTTTTTTTCTATACGTATGTCTGAAATCTGAGCTTTGCGTGCTTCCACTCATTGAAAAAAATTAATGCATCTACATGACAAGACAAGAATACAGATGGAGGTGTGCATCACTTCGCAAGACCTTACCCAACATACTGTATGTGTATCTGTATAGTAGTAATTACCCCTTTCTCATAGTTTAGAGATTTATACAAAGCACCCCAGTGATTATTACATAAAGGTTTTCTATAGCTGCAGAGGCACTGTTTCACCAGGGCTTATACTACAGAAGCACAGCGAGTTGACAAGACAATCAGTGGCACATCAGCAATTGTGTGAAAGATAAAACTTAACCTAGTTAGGGCAGTGGGGGGGCTTCGTGTGGGAGGCCATGTGAGTAATTTGTCAGAGCTGCCTATTATCAGCTACCCCTGCCATGTTCAATCCCAGAGTATATATATATAGAGCGTTATTACTAACACTTAATGATCTCAGATCAATACTGTAGGCGGTCTTGCCTATGGCTCTCACAGACACAAAAGACAAAGACACAGGAGTGAATTTCAGCAAGCACCTAAAGCGTGCTGTGAATGTGAGGAGGCCAGGAGAAAGTCACGTGAGACGAGGAAGAGTTTCCACACGCTGCACATCAGCCAATAACAGATATATTTATGTGCAGTGGAAATGGATGGAGTAAATAAAACCTATTTACTTTTGGTCACGGCTGAATTGAAACAAGCTTGAAATGACTTGAAACATGAAGTATTTAAGTGAGCTAGTACTCAAGGAAAATTCAAGTATGTAACTGCATCCATCGTTACACCTGTGGGGTTTGGTTACTTACAGTATGGACAAAAATAGTTTGCAGTGTAAAATAAAGCATATTAAATAAAATATGCTTGTTATAATATTATTATAATTTGGCAGAGGCTATTTGCATTAATTACAAATAGAGTTAAAGGGATAGTTTACCCCCCAAAAAAAAAAATTCAGTCATCATTTACTCACCCTGATGTTATTCTAATACCGAATGCCCTTCTTTATTTTTCTAAACACGAAAGGAGAAATGTTAAAACAATGTACTTCCCATGCTCGCCCATAAAATGGCAGTGAATAGCGAGCAGCATTAATCTTTAAAAATATGCAAAACTATCACTGATTGTGTCACACTCTCGTCAGAGCAAGGGAACGAGCAGACAAGGAGTTCTTCAAAAGGAATATCTTTTAATGACAATCTTCCGGGAACAAGGATCACAGGAAAGATGAGGATCCGGGGATTCGAGGAGCCATGACGGATCCGCCTCCGAGGCCAAGGCCCCAGCCCCTGCCCCGGCATCTACGGCTGGAGCCCTATTTCCTTGGGGGAAGTAGGGGCTCGATCGGGCACTACAGGGTGCCTCTAAAGGTGCGGGCATTAGGAGGTGCTCTGGAGGTGCGGGCACTAGGGGGTGCTCTGGAGGCGCGGGCACTAGGGGGCGCTCTGGAGGCGCGGGCACTAAGGGGGGCTCTGAAGGTGCGGGCATTAGGAGGCGCTCTGGAGGCGTGGGCACTAGGGGGCGCACTAGAGGTGCGGGCACTAGGGGGTGCTCTGGAGGCGCGGGGACTAGGGGGGGCTCTGAAGGCGCGGGCATTAGGGGGGCTCTGGAGGCGCGGGCACTAGGAGGCGCTCTGGAGGCGCGGGCACTAGGGGGGGCTCTGAAGGTGCGGGCATTAGGAGGCGCTCTGGAGGCGCGGGCACTAGGGGGCGCTCTGGAGGCACGGGCACTAGGGGGCGCTCTGGAGGCGCGGGTACTAGGGGGTGCTCTGAAGGTGCGGGCACTAGGGGGCACTCTGGAGGCGCGGGCACAAGGGGGCGCTCTGGAGGCGCGGGCACTAGGGGGCGCTCTGGAGGCGCGGGCACTAGGGGGGGATCTGAAGGTGCGGGCACTAGGGGGCACTCTGGAGGCGCGGGCACTAGGGGGCGCTCTGGAGGCGCGGGCACTAGGGGGGGATCTGAAGGTGCGGGCATTAGGAGGCGTTCTGAAGGTGCGGGCACTAGGGGGTGCTTTGGAGGCGCGGGCATGATCATGTATCATATACTTTTGAATGATATGGTGCATAATGTTACAAAAGCCTTTTATTTCAAATAAATGCTGATATTTGGATGTTTCTATTCATCAAAGAATCCTGAAAAAATATTATTTAATTAAAATATATTCAAATAGAAAGCTGTTATTTGAAATAGTAAAAATAGTTCCTAATACTACTGCTTTTGCTGTATTTCAGATCAAATAAATGCAGGCTTTCCTATTTCCCCTAATTCCAGGTGTTCTGGGGGCATAGGTAAGAGTTCCGTGCAAACAAACCAAAATGTATTTAATGACAATCCTGACATTGGCTGTTTGTCTCCTGTGCATGACTGTGCATTCAACTGAGAAAAGAAAGATTGTATTTTGTGCCATATTTTGATTACTTTGTGTGCTTTTTTAGGGAAAGTCGGTATGAGCTGCTGCTGTGCTATACTAAATTTACACCAATTTACACTACTTTGATTAACTTTTAATTTAGTTTCAAGAGCAAAGTTTTGTGACTATACTGAAAACATTATTTTCTGAATGTGAAGAATCTATGGACTGCATCTGGCTATTTCTCCTGTGATTCATACTTCATGGATCTATCTTTATCTTGGTGATTCACATCATGCTAATTTCATCAATCTCAAAACCCCTACTCTCTGAAACAACAAACTGTTCATTCATCAACCAACTCTGGATCTCTTGCTATTGCCATATGCACATCATGCCATATGTTCAGCGTGGCTTCATCCATCAGTGAGGGATCATTCACAATCACTTGAGATGAATGCAAGGCAATAAACAGACTGATGGAGAAGATCACAGACCTAGAGACACGCATGTGAACGATTGCTATATTTAGTGAGAATAAAACGCAGTCACTTATTGTTTTAGATGCAGTTATGAGTGACAACTTGGCCTCATGGCTGAAAGGAAACGCAACATTACTCTCCTGTTCCTGTTAGGCTTTCAAACAGGTTCCCGCCCAGTCAAGCACCCATTGAAAAGCCTGGTATATGTGGCATAGTTATTACATAAAAATGTAATAAAATATATATATTTGAAAATCCTAGCCATTTTTACAACTACAAAGAAATGCCACTTTCTCATTGATTTAAACATGAAATTCTGAAATTGTATTTTCTAATATAACACACCAATAATCTTTTATTTCAAACACACACACACACACACATAAATATCTCAAACTTATTTTGGTACTCGCAGCGCGCGCCTTGGATGTGACTGTGAGCGCACAGAAAAGCACATCTGGAGCGCGCGAGTACCGCAAGGATTAAAAAGACATGCAAATGATATATTTTTGTGATGATGCAACAATGACAGATTAAGCAATTAATAAGTCTGTCAACTGTACCGAGATGTGAGCTAAAGTCTTGTATTGCACCGGGCAGCTCTTGATGCGCTGATGTGAAGAGACGGTCAAAGAGAGAAGCGGCACAGCTGAAGCACTCACACTGTTTTATAATGACTGATTTGATTTGATGGGTTGTGTGGATTTATTAATTTATCTAACCTATATACGCTATATTGAATAGGCCTAAATGTTTTGCAGTAATTTCCCTCATTTTAAAGTCGAAAGCTGCGGGAATGAGTAGCCTAATGCGATATATGCGCAATATCGCACTGAAATTCAGGACATAATTAAACATAATTCTATTTCACAAGAAAATTGTGAAACATGACTTTTCCAAAACTTTCTGGGTTTATACACTTTTTCCAAAACTTTCTAGCCATAGAAATAGCTGTTTTAAAATTCCATAACTTTGCCAGGTTTTTCATGACCATAGGAACCCTGAATGTGACGATCGGGTGCAGTTATCTAAAAAAAAAAAAAAAAATATATATATAGGTGCGGGCGGTTGGCAGGTGGATAATTTATTTAGAGCTGCGGATTCGGGTGACATTTTTGCTCATCTGCACACGCACGCACGCGCGCGCGCGCGCGCACACACACACACACACACACACACACACACACACACACACACACACACACACACACACACACACACACACACACACACAGTAAGTTTTTAAAGAAGTATCTTCTGTTCACCGAGCCTGCATTTATTTGATCCAAAATACGGCAAAGGCAGTAGTATTGGGAAATATTTTTACTATTTCAAATAACTGCTTTCTATTTGAATATATTTAAAAATGTATTAATTAATCATTTTTTTCAGGGTTCTTTGATGAATAGAAACATCCAATGATCAGCATCTATTTGAAATAAAAGGCATTTGTAACATTATACCATTCAAAAGCGTGGAGTCAGGATGTTAATTTATTTAATTATTATTATTGGGGGGCAATGATGCTTTATATTGATCAAACGTGATGATAAAACATTTATAATGTTACAAAATATTTATATTTCTTTCTTAGTAAGGGAGAGCAACAATATGTTATGCAGTGCAAATCATCATGTACAGTATATGAACACAGGGTTATATGAGCAATGCTAAGCAGAAGGTTTGTATGCAAGGTACTCTTATATTAGGCAGGAACGTGTAAAAAATCAAGAATATTTATTAGACCTTACGCTATTAATAGATGTTAATGAGTTAAGTAGTGAGGAACTAAATATAATATACATGTATAAATGGAGAATTTAAGCTGGCACAACTAAGTGCATTGTGCTTATAAAGACACCTTCAGTGTCAGTGAACTCAATCGTCCATTAGAAACAATATAATAATGTACTAATTAAGCATATTAAGTAATTAAAGTTTGTTTCTCAGGGATTTTAATGGAATAATAAGGTTGTTGCTTGTGAATATTAAGTAACTAAACAATGCTATGATGTCTTTCAGGCACACTGGTGTCGTTTTATCTTGCTGGGAACATTCACATCTTAATTAAGAAACCTAAAATGACTGCAACCCATGGCAACCAGACATCACGCTAATTCCTGTAAGACCCTCGAATCCACTTCCTTGCAGACTTTAGCTTCAACCCTGATCAGACTCGCCTGCCTGTTGCTTCCTTTCATTTCTGAAGAGCTTGACTGGCTTTGATTAAGTTTGATTAGGGTCGGAGCTCAACTCTGCAGGTAAGCCCTTGTCCATATGAAAACACGTCTTTTTTCTCTCCGTTTCAGGCTTCTGTTCACATGGAGACGGCGTTTTTGTCAAGGAAAATTTTACTTTTTAAAAACAAATAAATTGAAAAGATATTTCTGCAAATGAAATGATCCTGCCAGAAGAACTGCATGCAAACTTAATATGTGTCCCTGAAGCACAAAAGCAGTCTTAAGTCGCTGGGGTATATTTGTAGCAATAGCCAAACATACATTGTATGGGTCAATATTATCCAGAATTAGCAGAATTTATAAGTCCATGCAAAGCAATAATAAATGTGCGTTCTGAGTTTGTCACACCACAGAAAACATTTATTAACCACCCAGCCAAATTTGAATGATAAAAAAGCCAAGTAAATAAAATAAGGTATCAAAATCTTTACAAAAATAAGCAGTATTCTCTGCTCTCAAAAGCAGGGGGTGTGTCTGCTGAAACCACGCCCACTCGCGGGAAAGCTGCCCTCTCTCTGAACGGTCAAATACCACTACAACCTAAATAGATGCTCCCTCTGGCAGCTTCATTTAAACAAGAAGACCAAGCTGTTTTGTAAATTATCACAACCTGACTAATGTGCATTTGCGTGACGAAAGCATAGCTAGTCAAACTGTTGACTGTAACTATCGTTAATAACAGTAACTCGCGACTGAGTGGCCAAAGCACTGATGCTAATGCACTCTAGTTATTAGGTGTGTTTGACTACAATGTCATCAAGTCATGATTTTAAACTCACCCCAAAAAAAATCCTGAAAACAGTTTCAGCATTGCATTTACAATCTGTTTGGAAACAATTCTCATGATTGACTTTACACAGATTTGAATGTTTTCCGATGTTTCAGTGTAGATGAGAAACTTTTGGAAAAACTGCTAATGTGTACAGAGAGTTTTTTTTAAATGAAAAGGGCATTTTCAAATGTACCCCTAACCTAAGTGTATCTCAATGGCTAGTTTCCCTGCTGTAAGGACTACGCTGTAACCTAGATGCACAGAACCCAACCCTGTTCCTGGAGGCACACCAACACCACACATTTCGGATGTATCCCTTCTCTGACCCATCTGTTGCAAGTTATGGAGTCGTTACTACCAAGCTGATGAGTTGAATCAGGTGTGTTTGATTAGGAAGAGTGTGAACATGTGTAGTGTTGGTGTGCCTACAAGAACAAGGCTGGGAAACAGCAGTGTATATCAACAAGCCATCATCATTGATTATTATATTCAAGTGGAAATACTTATTTGCATTCATGATGTATTCTGCAGTTCTCAGTTTGCTATGGGGAATTGTAACAGCAGCCGCAGCAGTGATGTGATGTATTTTCCAGATGGCCATTGGCTGTTTGGAAGGCGTATTACACATTTATATAGATGGTGTACACATGACGTCACTGTAGACCGAAGTCTCTGCAGCTACATCAGCTGAGAGGCAGCATTAGTGTTCGGCTTGAAACACTTCTAAAATGGGAAAGAGCTCTTGTTCAATTGGCTGCACAAATGGGTTCAAAAAGAAAACAAGATATCTTTTTACAGTCTGACAAAGTCTACAGAAAATAAAGGCAAATGGATCACTGCAATTTGCAGAAACAATTGGATTTCCGGCACCGAGAGGTTTTGTGTCTTGTATAATGAATTTGGGGGTAAAGTCAAATCCTACTTCATGCATTGTATTGTAGATGAGGCTTGTGTTCTAAGAAGGATGATTAGACAATTATGTTTAAATTAAGTTTAGACCACTGTATTGTCTATCTGGTAAAAGCTGACAGTTATCCAGCTGACTTTTAACCATTACGTTTCTATAAACAAATCTGGAAACACTTTAGTTTAGGCACCAATTCTCCCTATTAACACTTGTTTATTAGCATGCATATTACTAGCATATTGACTGTTTATTAGTATTTATAAAGCATATATTAATGCCTTATTCTGCATGATCATATTTTAGATCCCTTAATCTTACCCCATACCTAAACTTAAGAACTACCTTACCAACTATTAATAAGCAGCAAACTCTGAGTTTATTGAGGCGAAAGTCATAGTTAATAGTTAATTAATAGTGAGAATTGTTTCCTAAAGTGTAACCAATATATTGAAACATCTTAATCATCACTTCAATTTCAACAACAAATCACATGCAACCAGCACAACAGTTTATTTGAATAGCACTTCACATTACACATCATTTCAAAGAAGTTTACAGAAAGTCATAATATCCATAATGCCTTAGTTCTTTAACCCTCTGGGGTCCGAGGTGATTTTGGGGCCCTTGAGATGATTTGACACGCCCTGACATTTGATATTTCAGCAACTAATAACATACTATTGGCCAACGTGTAATATGAATTGATATGGCAAATATAACAATGATATAAATGTTCCTCTGGATTTAGATCAAGCTATATTGCATATTGATGTCTAACAGAAAAAGCATCAAGGCTGTGCTTTATGGATTTTGCTGGCATTGAATTCAGGTACAAGTACATGTCAGGAAATCTGATTCCTGGGAACATGTCAATGTCCTTGGATCACTAGCTCCTTGGTAAGTTGTAAGGATCACTGTCGAGTCACACTGTGATTAATTTAAGCTGATGATAGTTTGTTTTACTCCCGTTTTTACAGTTTCTGTTCCTACAGACTTGGCATCATGAAATTTGTGAGCTTAACTCTTTATGTGGACAGTGATATATTTTCTCTAAGTGGAAAACACTCTGTTTAATCAATGGTCCGGTGTCTGCATCGCTGCCTTCATATTTAGACATGTATTTTTAACTCCAGATACTGTATGTGTGTAAGGTTCATATATCAGGAACTGTCTGGTTAGTGCAAACATATTTTATCTTTCATAACTCAAATGAGGTAAAAGTTATGTCTCACATATGCTTTTTCTCTATTAAATGACTTTCTCATGGGCTTTCAAAGTGGTGGGAACATGTTCCACCCACAAATTACACATTTATCTGAAGCTCTGCCATTGATCATTACCAAGGGCGTAACCATGGTATAGATATTGGGGGGGTCCAAATGTGAGCCCTCCCCCAGATATTTTTTTTAAGTTCAGTCGCGGATCAGATCGTAAAAACAAACAGGCCAGGCCATCAACGAATGAATAGAGGCTTATCAATGGAGTGGGAAGTGCGGGAACTCCTTGCTCTGTGACTCCAGCAGTTCATTATTCAGACTATTTTCAGGGTATCATGCTAGCTACCTAGCTATAATACTGAGCCATTTAAACGTGATATTTTTTCACATTTATTCAAAAATTGCCGCGGTATTTTTGACCATGGCACTACTTTTTAGGTGTCTACTTGCTTACCGTCTGAAAAAAAAGCGAATGTCCGCCTGTTCGTCCTCCTTTCTTTTAGCTCCTAACGTTACCTTCATTTCATTTAAGCACCAGTGACAGTCGGACTGAGCGGTTTTTTCAAACGATGCCGCAAGCCGGCGTTTACGGGCTCAACCAAGTATACAAACGAGGGGAGGGGGGGGGGGGGTCACACAGTTTTGTTTCCCTTGTTTTTCCTAAATTGAAAGTTATCGGAAATAACAACAGATCCACTAGGCTACAACCAGGGTTCATATAAGGAGGGCATATCATATGTCACATATTACAATATAATAGACCTATTATTGGGGGGGACAGATTGGTATTTTTCCAACATTGGGGGGGACACGTCCCCCCCAAAGTATATGGTGGTTACGCCCATGATCATTACTGTTGCTTGCTCAATTAAAGACATGAGTAATAAAGAGTGACAACAAGCTTTATACATTTAGAAAATTAATAATATAATTTAATTCAATTGTGTTGTTACCTGGATTAACAACTGATGCTTTAAAACCTGGCGGTGTAAACTTTTGAATATGATGATGATGAGATGATTTAATACTGCCCCTCATGAGCTACATGTTTCCGACCAAATACATATGATGTACCCCGATCATCAAAGACTGGACAGATTCAATATGACCACATTCAAGCATGTCACAAACTGTCATTAAGTGGCATTGTTATTAACACATATAATTGCTAACTCTACAATACAAATAATACAGCAAGGTTCATATATCAAAGCAATTCCTCAGTTTAAAATATGAGTTGTTGTACTTATCCTTCTGAAACACTGAGATTTGAAAAATGATTTTACAATCTTCCTTTACACAGCCCATAATATTAACTAAATGTAAAACGCATATGTAGATGAAGGAGGCCGTGCTCCTGACAACTAATTTCTGTCAATTAATCACAAGCTTGATGCTGTTGTTGAGCAAGAGCGTCTAATGTAACTGCGCCTAAACGTGTATATCTGTCCAGGGGATAATTAGAAATGCATGGCTAGAACTATTAGAAATGCATTAGAACTATTAGAAATGGATGGCTGAAGTTTATTTTTAACGATGTGTCTGGGTGACTAAACAAGAATGTTTTTGTTTGTTCATCTCATTTCACAACAGACAGTTAATTACTCTCTTGCTGCTGGCTTTTCTTAATATCTTCCATTGAAAGCTATTGCAGTGCCCTCTGAGAAATTGTTGTGGTTGAATTGGTTCATTTTAATCTGACAGCAATAAAGGTCGGGGGTTCCTTGGCTCTTCACTCAGAAGAATAGCTTAAAGACCATTTGCAGGTTGTTGAACCTGTGGAATATATTTAGGATGAAACAGAAAGTAGACATTATCACTATCCACTGTAACTATTCTCCAGTCATCGCAGCAGTTTAGTTTGAAAAGGTTTCAACAATGTTCAAGTGTCCTATCACTACTTGAGTTTGGTTATTTGCCAGGCAGGTCATCTTAAGGTATCTTGGACTCAATAAAGAATGGCAGATGTTTGATAAGGGCCCAGTTCTCATGCATTTTGCTCAACACTTCAACATTTGGCCAGGTTTTGGGGCATTGCCTCAAGGCTATTTGTTTTGCAATCGGATGCACTGAGCTAAACTCTTCACTTAAGGTGAAATACTCATTATTCACAAGACAGAGAAGCACAGTGCAAGCTCCATGTGTATGACTCCTTCAAATAAGTCATGGGCTATGCCCGGGGGATAACCAGTAGTAAAGTGAAAATGTCTCAGTTGGTCTGTCAATGGACAAACCTTTTTGAAATCATAACAATTGGTCAATGCAAGATTTTCATTCACAGTCATGGATGCATAAGCCTCCTTTGTTCTTGGTGGAAAAGCACCTGATCATTGAACTGGTCATGTCACCTGCAGAAATAATTATTTATCCTGACTTTAAGATATCACAACACTGGCATCGATTTCTTGACCTTTTCCCACATAGAAAAACTCCTCCCAAAACACCACTTCTTGTGGCCTTTTCCTCAATTGATGGAGGCTTCTGGTCCAATTGTTGATCTTTGGATGATTTGCTTTGAATATAAGCATAACTTTTTCAGAACATACTAACAATAAAAACAATTGTTTTGCTAATAATTGCAACATGGCATCAACAAATATTTCCATATTTGGCTTTGTTTCCTGTTTTTATACTTTCTGAAGGTAATTATTGAAAAGTAGTTTGACCAACTAAGGATGTCATACAACAATCGGTCCATGCAGCGCAAACAGCCAAATCCTGGATGTTTTAGGCAATATAAAAATCCTGGCCAGGATGTGTCCCGTAAAAATGGCATGTATGGTCACCAAAATATGCTGCTAAATCTTCTGAATGTAGAAATGCAGCTGTCCATTATAAAAATGACAAATCAAACAAGTCGTCTGTTAACTACTTAAGTGTTTTACTGTGGACCAGAATACAGAGTGGGATGATTCTGTCTTATAGTTGCACTGGAGATTTGCCTGACATTGCCGAAATTATGCAGTATGTCATTTTGGAAAGAAGTGTTAGTTTTACTGTTAAGAATTTCGGTACTTGGTCTTCAGTCAAGTGGGGATGCGCACCAGGCACTTGGTGACTGATATACTTACTGTCTGGATTTAAAAAAAGCACCCTTAACTGTTGTCATGCTATCAACGTTTTCTGACATTGGGTCATTACAAATGTAAATCTCAAAGAGTGGTCTGGGTGAACATAAATGATCTGTCAGTACTTAATGCTCAGTGTAACACCAATACATACATGTTTGGAATGTAAACACGTTGTATTTTGGCTGAACTACAGATTTTCAGACATATCTGACAGTAGTAAGTATACTACACCACCTGTCAAAATGATTGATTGAGGGGCGGGGCTTCCGGTATAGGGGCGGGACTTCCGGTATAAGGCGGGACTTCCGGTGTAGGCGGGACTTCCGGTGTAGGCGGGACTTCCGGTGTAGGCGGGACTTCCGGTGTAGGCGGGACTTCCTGTATAGGCGGGACTTCCTGTATAAGGCGGGACTTCCTGTATAGGTGGGACTTCCGGTGTAGGCGGGACTTCCTGTATAAGACGGGACTTCCTGTATAGGCGGGACTTCCTGTATAAGGCGGGACTTCCTGTATAAGGCGGGACTTCCGGTATAATCAATCATGTTGTCATGACAGTAGGTTTTGATGTTTTGACAGGTGGTTTTGATGGTTTTGATGTTATTGACAGTAGGTTTTGATGATTTTGACAGGTGGTTTTGATGGTTTTGATGTTTTGACAGCAGGTTTTGATGGTTTTGATGTTTTGACAGTAGGTTTTGATGATTTTGACAGGTGGTTTTGATGGTTTTGATGTTTTGACAGCAGGTTTTGATGGTTTTGATGTTTTGACAGCAGGTTTTGATGTTTTTGATGATTTTGACAGTTGGTTTTGATGGTTTTGATGTTTTGACAGCAGGTTTTGATGATTTTGACAGGAGGTTTTTGTTTTTGAAGGCTGTATAATAAATGACAGAAGGTTTTGTCTTTTGAAGACGCTGTTATCAGGAAATTCCCCTCCCACCCCGGGGTGCGTATCTGGGGCTGTGAAAAACTGTGAAGACTGTTCACAGCTGTGAACAAAAAGTTGATTGTTTATAGAATAGTTTACTAAAAAAAAAAAATCCACTGAACATTATTTCAGTTTAAAAAATAAAATGGAGTCAAAAATAAAATAAAAAATAATGCAATCAGTTAAATGTTTATACATACAGGTTATGAAACAATAAGTTGAATGTTTAGAAATCAGGGGTCTCCGGCCTCTTTTCACACACAGCAGCATTCACCTTGAGCAGGCCTCTCAAAACAGGGGCGCGCGCATCTATGTGTGTGTGTGTGTGTGGTTGTGTGTGTGTGTATGTGCCTGTTACGCACAGACACAGACACACACACACACACACACACACACACACACACACACACACACACACACACACACACACACACACACACACACACACACACACACACACACACACATTATCTGTACAATTATAATCTTTATCGATAGTAGTTCTTCCACGGGAGTCGCCCGGTCTGAAAATATGGCCCATGTATCTCTCAGGTCACGGGCACATTGCGAGATAAGGTACCAAAATGCATAGTGCAATGACGCCATCTATTGGACACAACCGTGTTTTTTTTTTTACCCAATATTTGATCACCATATATATACAGGACAAATCCAATATATCCTCGACACAATTTTTGGCTGCAACATCGCATCAACTCTCTCTCATCAAAATGCAGAACGGTGAGTATTTTTCTCTATATTTTTTTTTGCTATGATGCTTTAAACATGCTGGTATTGGTGTGGATTTGAGAGATTGTTTTGCTAAAAGATCTACAATTCGTTTCCTTTCACACCTTCATGACAAATGATACATTCTTACCATCATACATTATTGTTTTAAACATTCATTTTTGGATACAGTGTTTTCTGTAACATTGATTTATTTTAAAAACAATCTTTGTCAGGCTATATTTATTTTATTCAAGTGTTTTAAACATGTCTATTACTTTTGCATCTCAAAAGATTTTTTAGTCATATCAGTTTATTATAAATGTTTTGCAGGATTGTTCTACCGCAATGATGTTTTAATTAGTATTGTTACAGTACCCAAAACAATACATATTGTTATGGGTTTTTTTTTTTTTACCATTGCGTTACCCAGCGGCTTTTATTATGAAAAGACTGAGCTCCTCTCACAGGAAGTGTTATCAGCTATGGGCTATGTATATTTTTCAAGTCTGTTTGCATTAAATCAGCGTCCCGTCATAGCGTTATTCATGTATTTTTTTATTAAGATACCACCGCATTACTGTCGGCGCTCCCGGTTGTGAAGCATGACTCAGAACCGTCCCCTGTTAGGAAATGCATGGTTTAGCTTAGCAGCGCGTGCTACGTTGCTAACTGCTCTTAAATGAGCATGATATCGTGTATCAAAAACTAGTTTTGACGTGTATCTGTTTTCACAAGTCAGATCGACCTGTTTTTGATATTTTAAAACATAAAAGCTCGTTTTTAGCCGCTGTCTTAAACACATCATGTTACTGATACGTGTGGCTCACCACTCTCCGGACCCCCGGCGTCCCGGAGTTAAAACTACTCCTTCATGGTAAATTGTGCCCCCCACCACCCCGGAGATTAAAACTACATTCTTTAGTTTGATGGCCTAGAGCACCGGGGTGACATAACACTCTGAAAATGAATTACATTTTTTCAACGTCTGCCTGTAGGTTCGTCATCAGACAAAGCATATAAAACGACTCACATGTGTTTTCCATTCATAACAGGATTTTTCGCCCGCGGTTCGAATGTTGAAAGCGATGCTCTCGATGGCGATGCATGTAAGGACTGATATTTTTCTACTCTTTTATAAAAATAAAAAATGTATAATAATAATAATAATAAAAAAATAAAAATAATAAAAAAATAAATAAAAATAAAATAAAATGAACATATTTTAATTGTCTCTCTTTTTATTCGCAGTGAGCCCTCAGGTGGTCGAAGCGGACAGCGCAACTGATGGTAAAACAAGACCCATCGCCTATGTCATGTTTTTCTTAACGTTTATGAGAAATCTAATTTATTATTTATTTTAGACTTCATTCAGTTTATTACGCAACCCGGCTTCCCGCTGGTTGACGCCATTCAACAGGATAATGAAGACCACACCGTCGTCGTAGCAGATAGACGTGACGTACCTGACCCCACTCCAACGCACTCTGTGGATCAAATAGTTCCTACCGGCTCGGCTTTAGACCAGACCGCCGGACCAAGCGGCGAACCTTTGAGAAAGAAGACTAGAAAAACGGATCGTTCTACCTCACCGGCCTGTCCTGAGAGAAAACCGGTTCGTTTTACCCCGGCGATCAGTCCTGAAACCAGTCCTGACAGGAAAACTCTTTGTCCGACGCCGCCGAGCAGTCCTGCGACGAGTCTTGACAGCGTATTTCTTTACGGTAAGACTATCTACATTATTTTTATTTAAACTCAAATTGAATCATACCATTAAGATTTTTGTGTTATATTTCTACACAGCAGGTTCGGGTTATAGCCCTGACCACATGACGAGTTGGAATACGCCTCAACGCATCACTTGGACAAGCACAAAGGCGGGTCAAACATCATATCCTTTTAACTCACCGCCGGAAGAAGACATTGAAGTTGAAGAAGTGCCGGCGGTGTCTCACTCGGGTGACGAGCCACTCACCGATACTAGGCGTACTAATTCGATAGAGACATTAGGTCAAGAGTTTTGCGACGCACAGATTGATATAAACAACAAATACATTGAGCTGCGTGACGTACAGGATGATATAAACAGCAATTTGACTGCGCTGCGTAGTGAGTTGCGCGAAGCACACAACGAAACCCGTCGCGCATTAGACGCATTGGGGCGCGAGGCTCGCGCCTCTCACCTCGAGACACGTAGCCGATTGGACACACAGGATCGCTTCATTCAAAATGCGGTCGATCAAACATTTAGTCGTATCCAGACCATGAGATCAACCCTGGATCAGGAATTTAATAGAAGCGATCGTAGGGTAACTGAATTCCATCGCGAATTGGTACTCATGTTTCATCATCTTATTCTCGTCATCATTGATGGTACAGAGGAGTAAATTCAATATAGATGTATTCCATTAAACTTTTATGGTTGTAGTTGTTTTCTTCACCTATCATGTATTGATTTTTATATTCCATCTATGCTTTGATTTTTATATTCCATCTATGCTTTGATTTTTATATTCCATATACTCTATGATTTTGCATGCTTTCTATACTCTATGATTTTGTAATATTTCATGTTTTGGTCTGAAATCTAAAATGGATGGGTCAAAAAGCTTTTGCGCAGACGACGACACAGAACTGTCACCGGACGAGATTGAAATGCTAAGTTTGCTGCCGGACGAGCTTTTAATGCTTCCGGATTCTTTAGAACAGTATTTGTTTAATCTAGAATCTTCGCAACCCCCCACTAATTTGGATCTTTTTGAATTAGCTGTAAATCCAAATATTAATTTGTACGATCATGTGCTAAGCGTAGACAACAATCCTGTTGTACAATATGGTGGTGTTTTAAATAATCAACTCCCAGCATGTACCGACACCGATCCTGACTGCGACGACACAGAGCACCATGACGGTGATGATACTTCACAGCCATCGACCAGCAACACGAGACCCACATCAGGTAATGTTGACGCTTTACGCGAGACTGAGCCTAATAAACAGAGTCGATTAAGCCGTACGGAAATTGATACGCTGATTCGAGAAGGTGGGTTCGTTAACGGATATCACGTTTTACCGCGACCTCGGTTCAACAGTGTGTCGTTGAGAAGGAGCATGAATCTGAGAGAGATTAACTCTACAGATTTGGCCTCTTATCACACTTCCTTACACGGCATGTTGAGCGAGATCGTCGCCTTCGCTAGAGAAATCGGTCACGATGCCCCCGTGATCAATATGACCATGTCGGCACCCACTCTACAAACACCTATCAGCGGTGTTCTCACACCCGGTAATGATTATGACGTGGATTCGCTTATGGATCAATTTGAAAGAGTTTTACAGAGCAACGAGCAGTTATTATCGGACGACGCTGTCGAGATCGACGCTGCCGTAGCCATGAACAGACAAGGAGGTGGTCGACGACGTAAACTTACAGATCTGGCCGTTGATCAGGTAATCCAAAAAAAAAAGACGAATTTGTTCTGTCCCATAAATTTGTCGAATCAATTGTGTTTCTCTATTTGTCTCGCTCGTTTTCTTAACCCCCAACTACCCGAGAGTGAGTTAGAAAAACTGGCTGTCACCATCCAAAACAGCGTCGGCTTCTCAATTCAAGACCGAATCGCTCTTAGCGACATAGCTTCGTTTGAACGAGCACTAGGCATTAAAATCGTTGTATTTCACAGATCGAATGCCATGGTCTTAGAAACGTACAAAAATTGTGACGAACTCCACCCTAAAACGGTGTTCCTCTATCTACATGATGATCATTACTACATGATAATGAATCTGACCGGGTTCTTAGGTTCGCCATACGTCTGTCAATTTTGTTACAAAAGTTACACCAACCGCAGAGACCATCGATGTAAGCAAGCCTGCAATGTCTGTTTTGACGCCGAATGTCACAGGTTCCCTAAAAGAACCATACATTGCCCCGATTGTTTGCGTTACTGTAAATCGAGCTATTGCTTCGAAATGCATAAAAAGAACCCCCCTCCCGGTCAAGAATCCCCCTCCTGTGATATTATCAAATACTGCAAACTATGCGGCTGGCGTTACTACGTTAAAGCGGGTGACAAGAAAACAAAACACATATGTGCCCAGGACAAATGCGTCCATTGTCGAGAACGTCTGACGGGGCAGGGATCACACCAATGCTTCATACAGCCCCTAGAGCCTAAGGAGCCATGCGAGAAATACATCTTCTACGATTTTGAAACGCGTTACGAAAACGGTAGACACGTGGCTAATTTTGTTTGCGCAATCACGTTCAAAGGGAAGAAATTTACGGCTGAGGGTACCGACTGCATCGCTAAGCTAATCAACCGCTTCAGACACCCCCGATATAATGGCTACTGCTTCATAGCTCATTACGCCTCCAGATTCGACGCCTTTCTGATTCTCGAGTATTTTTGCAAAGCCGGGATTGCTATTGAGGTCATAATGCAAGGATGTAAAATAATTTTCATGTACGACGAATCGTTTGGCCAACGATACATCGATAGTTACTCATTTTTTCCAATGGCCCTTGCCAAAATGCCCGTAGCGTTAGACTTAACGACGACTGAAAAAGGCTACTTCCCCCATCTTTTCAACAGGGTGGAAAACGAGAACTATTTCGGACCATACCCCGACAAAAAGTTCTACAACTACGATAACATGTCGGATAAAGACCGTGAAAAGTTTGATGCGTGGTACAGCACAGTTGAGGGCAAGTGCTTTGACTTCAGGAAAGAACTGTACGCGTACGGCGTTAACGACGTCGTCTTATTACGCGAAGGTTGCATGAAATACCGGGAGGCATTCATGCAATGCGCCGGACTTGACCCTTTTGGCTTCGTGACGCTCGCCGGCTGCTCGATGGGGGTCTTTAAAACACATTATCTCGGCAGAAACACGCTCGCTCTCACGCATAACAAAGCGTACATCGATCAGAATAAGTCCTACTCAAGCGGCTCGATCGAATGGCTCGAGTATGTCAAAAAGACTCGAAACGTGGACGTTCACCACGCCGTAAACCACGGCGAAGTATCGATCGGTAAGTACTTTTTAGACGGCTACTAAGCAGGACGGTGGCGGCACGGCTTAGAATACGCAGGGTGCATCTTCCACGGGCACTGCTGCCGCTTTGAACCCCATGAGTCTCACCCCTTGTCGGGAGTACCCTATGGGGTTCTCAGGAGACAGTTTGACGATAAGATCGAAATTCTGCAGAACGCGTACGGTTTGCAAATCGAGGTTCTTTGGGAATGTGAATGGAAGACATGAAAAAGACCGATCCCTCTGTGATAGAATTTATGACCGGTTACCCCCAGAGAGACTGCCCTCGAGACACCCTGTTTGGCGGGCGCACTAACGCTTATAAACTCTATCACAAAGTGAGCGGAGATGAGAAAATAAGGTATCTCGATTTCACCAGCCTCTACCCCTTCTGCCAGGCTAGGAAAAGCTACCCGATTGAACATCCAAAATCATTTTCAACAATTTTGAACCGATTGAAAATTATTACGGGCTTATCAAAGCGACCGTGTACCCTCCCCGCAAATTACTGCATCCTGTTCTCCCTTACAGATGCCAAGGAAAACTCATGTTTCCGTTATGCCGAACCTGCGCTCACGATCAAAACCAGACCACGAGCTGTACCCACACGGATGAGGAAAGATCACTCTCCGGCTCCTGGGTATCCATTGAGCTTTTAAAAGCCATCGAGAAGGGTTATGTGGTAGCCAAGATTGACGAGGTTTGGCATTTTCCACAACAGTCAGACACGTTGTTTGTCGAATACGTCAAAACGTTTTTGCGGTTGAAAAACAAGCGTCGGGTTACCCGTCGAATGTTGTCACGGACGCTGAGAGAGAAACTTACATTCGCGAATATTTTGAAAAAGAGGGGATTCAACTCGACCCCGAAAAGATCAAGCACAACGCTGCCCAGAGAGCGATCACCAAATTATTTTGAACAGCTTGTGGGGTAGGTTCTCTTTAAGACCAAACTTACCTCAAACGACTCTGGTGAGCGAGCCCGAAGATTTCACCAGAATCGTTTTCGGTAATACCGACACCTTGTCGTATTTCTCATTCGTCTCAGACGACGTGGCTCTCGTCCAGCATAAACCCAACAAAGAGGATGTTTGTAAGGGTCGCGACGTTAACGTGTTTATTGGTGCGTTCACCACAGCACACGCCCGACTGGAATTGTACGAATTGATGGACAGACTCGGTGACCGTCTTCTTTACTCGGACACAGACAGCGTCGTGTTTGTGTCTAGGGACGGGACTGGGAGCCGCCTCTGGGTGATCATTTGGGGGAGCTGACGAGCGAAATAGACGATGGGGATTTTATTACAGAGTTTTGCGCTAGCGGCCCTAAATCGTACGGTTTCCAGACGTCCAAAGGGAAAGTGTGTATGAAAGCTAAGGGGATAACGCTGAATGCTAAAAATTCCCAAGCCATCCGCCTGGAAACCCTGATTGGTCTGGTTGACAGTTATGTGACGTCGCATGATAGTACCAAATACATCCTGGCTCACACAGAAAACATTGTGAGGGATAAAAAGACTCTCACGTTGCACAACAAATCAGTCGTTAAAAGGTTTAAGGTGGTGTATAATAAACGCAGACTTTTGCCCGATTTCACCACGTTCCTTATGGCTACTGATCAGATGATGATGATGCACAGGGGTGATGGATGTTTCCGATTTTGATTTCAGACTACAACATCCATTTAGTTGTGTTATAAGCGGACCGTCCAATTCTGGAAAGTCTTATTTTGTGAAACTTTTGTTGGAAAAAGGTTTGAATTTAATTTCCAAGAAAATTGAAAACATTGTTTGGTTGTATGATTGTTGGCAGCCTTTGTACGATGATGTGCTTAAATTGTACGACATTAAATTTGTGCAAGGAATACCAGAGAGTCTGAATGATGATGATTTGCTACCCGTCACTAAACCAAATCTTCTCATCGTGGATGATTTGATGCAGCAAGCCAGCGCAAATTCGGAGCTTCAAAGGGTGTTTACGCAGTACGTCCATCACCGCAATCTTAGCGCTATTTATATAGTGCAAAATTTATTTGTACAGGGTAAATCCAGCCGAACCATCAGCTTAAACGCCAATTATATGATTCTGTTTAAAAATCCTCGGGACGTCAATCAAGTAGCGATGCTAGGACGCCAAATGTACCCCGGAAACACAAAATACTTTATGGAGTGTTACCACGATGCGGTCAACCAACCTTTCGGCTACATAATGATAGACTATAAAGCAAAAACTCCCGAGCAGTACCGTCTCAGAACAGGATTGCTTTCCGACCGTCAAGTGGTTTATATCCCGAAAAAAAGAAGAAGAACGTGATCAAATCACCATGTCCGCCAGACTTTGTAAACATCTGCCGGTGTTAAAACTGCTACATAAAGCATCTCCTAAACAACGGCGTCTTATTTTACAATCGGCGTCCGACGAATTCATTTTATCGCTGTGTGAAGTGGCGCTTAACATCCTCTACGGGACTATTCCGGTCAATCCGCAACAGTACCGAAAACTGAAAAAGAGAAAAGCCGAAATTAAATTTGTAGCCGATAAAAAAATCGGCATAGCGGCAAAGAAACGAGTCTTCAACCAGAAGGGTGGATTCCTTTTACCGCTCCTGAGCGTCGCCGTACCCTTTCTTTCGAGCTTGATAGCAAACAGATAGGATGGAGTACGCCGAGAAGATGTATTTAGTCCCGCAGCATCAACTGGATAAGGCGAGAACTGAAAATGTTCGCGAGACTATTCAACAGAGCGTGGAAAACGATTTGGACGTCGCCATGAGAAATATTTTACTCCGCACTGATTTGAACCCGTACGAAAAAGCAAAACTTTACACAAATACCCTGAGCAGGTTTTTGACCATCGTTAAACAAGGCGATCGCGAGAGCGGTGTTTTAACGCAGTCGTTACCCGACCCCACTCATAAAGATGAAGTACCGACCGTGGCTAGCGTCGAAGACGACGGTGCTGAGGAGCATGTGGTGGATGAAGTTCTGAAGAATGTACCTTCGAGAAGTGTGAAAAACAGCAGATACATATTAGACAAGATGTCTAAAGCTAAAGGACTAAGCGCGTGGAACGAATCGGGGGAGTTTGTGTTCAGGGGTAAAGCCATACAAGGCTCACACATGGTCGATTTGTTAAAAAATGTCACGGCCCCGCAAAAGGTTCGTGATAACCGGAGACCTGTAGGATGGTCAGAGTTTCTACGTGCCTTTGCCGAATTAAACATCCCTTTTTCTACAGTGCCGAATCAACAGGTCAGGAGCACAATTAAATCTCTAAAGAGTAAACCCGACACCCCGCCCCGTGTCAGACCTTCTAAAAGAGCACGAAGACATTCACGCTCTGTGTTTCCAGAGTCCGAAGACTCTGTGTTTAAATCCCCGACTATCGATCCAAGACAATGGTTGGAATTTTAACGAATCCTTTCATTTTGTGTGTGTGTGTGTGTGTGTGTGTGTGTGTGTGTGTGTGTGTGTGTGTGTGTGTGTGTGCATTAATATGTATCTTATGATTCAATAAAAAGACGATTAAAAATATAATGGTTTTAAGATTTTTTTATTTATATGTCAGACATGTCTGCACACAGTGAACGCAGGAAAATATTTTATCATTACAAACATACGGTCTTAATCTCTTCACAAATAGGGACACCATTTTATCATTTTTAATATAATCATCGGTGTATAGTTTCATCACATGGTTATAGTCGTATCCTCTGGCTAAATGATATAGAAAAAAAAAACAGTGCTGACCGCAGGTATCCGATGAATAATCCTGGACTCGTCTGTCGGAATATAATACGTCGGCTCGTTGGCTGCTAGAAAGTTATTGATGGTGGTTGGAAAGCGATGGCTGTTGGGCGGATTGCCGAAGCTGTCGAAAAAACACGTGGGCCCGTCTTGGGTTAAATAAACGGCGATCCAGTGCTCACCTGGTAGCCTAGCAGGGTGAGTGTTAATGATACAGGCCGACGGTAAGATCCTTATGGGTTTTTTGGGTAGTTGATCGCTCGGTAGAACGCCGAGAAAATGAGTCCTGCATGTAATTTTATCCATGATGGCGGTGAGTTGCAGTGTGTTCATCTCAATAGTAGTCTATCAGTACCTGGCGGCGGTTAGACAATTCAATGATGCTGTCAAATACTGCGTAAACAATTAAATTAATGGTATTCGGCAGTGGTTTTCTGAAACGAGCTTCGACTCTGATATTCCCGGACTTGATGAGGGAAATGTGCTGACCGCACTCTTCGTCCGGCGTGAGGTTAAATGCGTAAAGTGTGTATCCGTTCAGGAAATCATTCCTGCCAATACAGAGCGGTTGGTCTTTAAGGTGTCTCCCGGTCGTCATCACCAACTGATAATATTCTCGTACTGCCGAACCAGCTTCGAAATTAGGTTGTAGAGGCTTGGAGGGATATTGTTGACCGTCGACGTAGACGGCTAAGAATTCCAGATCGTAATGTTTGAACGCGAATGGATTTTTTGTGTAGGAACCGGTGAATGCGTCGTTGTCGACCATGGCAATGACGATAGACTTTGGTAGCGTTCCTAAAAACAGATTTTCCTGATTCGAAACACGAGAGCCGGCCGGTATGGAGAACGATTTTAGACTGACCCTATCGACAGGGTACTTGGCCGTTGTCGAGAGTAACGTCTGAGCGTGAGCCAGTCTCACCGGTGGTGATACAGTAACTTTCTTGACAAATAGGGATGCGGACACTATATTTAATTTGTAAGCCACATCGTCGGCCCTCATCAGACAGAATTCATCTTTTGCTTGAATAAGTCGTATCTTGATATCAACCCCGTTTATCATAAGTTTCTCTTGGAAGAATATATCGCTGTGTATGGGGGCAAGTAGTTCCACCTCCTTGCTTTCGCTGGTGTAACCCGATCTCTTCGACAACCCTGCGTTATGGCCTGCGGGGTCTTGAACATCCATGTGACCCGCCGTGTCTTTATGGAACAATCCAGCGCTGAAGACAGATTCCAACGTATCTTTACCGTAGTTGATCAGACTCTCGATGATACAGCGATAAGGGTAAGTGCTCGAACTCTGAGAAATCAGACGATCGCCGAGGGTCACGTCGACTTGTGAAAATATAGTGGCTCCGGGGTAGTTGATTAGACCCACCTTCGCAGGGTGTGCAATCTCTTCCCCGTTAGGTCTCGTGATTTTCACCCGTAGATAGAGCATCGTGTTATTGAGATCCACATAATCATCGCCGTTGCCTGCGATAAAAAATTCCAATGGTGCAGAGCCCGATATGGCCGATAATGGGGATACTTCTAAATAGCCGTTTTTCTCAATAACGGTCTGTGTCAGAGGGACCGAAAATAAGTCCAGCTCGGACTTGATGCATTCTCCCGACATGCGATGCAGTAGCGCCATGTTAGAATATGGATTTTGTGGCTCTCTTGATCGACACGTTTCGACTGACAGACCTCTTACGCTTTCTGCGTACGAGTGAGCGCTTGTTTGATCCGCGCACTGTTTTCTTCTTCTTCTTCGGCGCAGCCCGTTGACCACACCTCCTCACACCCGGCGGTTTAGACATTCTCTTACGTGCCATGACCATCAGACCGGACCCGTCTTGAGCTTTATCGCTATGCGAGCGCGTCAAAACGTTTGAGACGACGTCGGATACTATATTTTTAGCTGCCGATTTTAGGTGTGGTTTCGCAAAGCTAAATCCTCTTTTTAACAACGGTACGGCCATCCTGAACAGCCCTCTGAATAGACCTCCTAACCCCGCACCGTACATAACTCCCGATCCCGAATAACCCGGTAAACCGCAGCCGGCCTGATTTTGGTAATAGCTCACATAGTCCGCGGTATTGGGCTCTCCGGGTCTATAATAAACCATTTTTAAAGAATAGAAATATTTTTTGGTTTAAAGTGTAGTTTTACGATGACTTTCCCATAAGAAAATGGTACTTCGTGGTTTTGATCGTCCTTCAACTCTATGACGATGCTGGTGATGTGATCCTTGCTGATCGATGCGTAATGGGGGTTGTCGTATCTAGCAATGACCACGTCGTTGCCTTTACCCGTTATATGTACGCATCTCAAAAGGGGAACGTAAGAATCTCCGACCGCTTGGTATTGGATGATGTCGGTGTAAACATACATTGTGTAGAACCCTGCGTTGATATCGCATTGATGAGGAGCGTACATGATGACGTTTGCGGTAAAATCGGGTTCTTTATGATAGTTTAAACCTCCGAGAGGTTTTAGCGTCATTCCTAAAATAGTGGCGAGTCTTCCCCGGAAACTCATTGAAATGTTGGGTTTCGCGGTCAGATACACCTTGTTTTTTAATTCGTCATGATTCAATACGGCCGCTGGTGCGATGAGTTGATTTATAGCCCGGAGGATCGCACGAATGTTTGCGTAGTACCCTCCGCTTATGTATAATTTTGTAATTATAGAAAAACCAATATTTGAGGGATTGCTATCCGGGGGTTCCGGAGCCGTATGTAGGATGAAATGCCCATCTTCGTCATTAAAGTTGTACCAACTTCTAGGATATTCGATTTCGGCGAGTCCGACTTCCCATTGTCCTTTCAAGTTTATAGCTTTAGCCAACCTGGTTGTATAGCTGGATATACGATTTTCAGGATAAACCGACGACGACGCATTGCACGGCAACGTGACGTAGAACCCGTGATCCTCCATGACGGTCCTTCGCTCGTATGGTCTCATCCGTTAACGACGGTGCGTTTTAAGGAGATTGCAAGTCCAGCAGAGTTTTTTTATCTATATAACTATTAAATTTTGAAGGCCATCCTAGCCATTTCACTAAAACAAGCGTAGATTTCCCTTGTTTTTTCTGACCTAAAATCTTTTCCACCTTAAAAGATTTGTTTTTACTCACAATTATTTTTTGCAGCTCTTCTTCATAAAAAACCCCCTCGATGACATCGCCATCATAATCCTTGAGTCTGTAGACCGGGGGTTGACGTGGAATACACGAAGATACGGTGAAAAAATTCTTCCGTGTAGTTCTGCTCATAACCTTTGGCGAACGGGCCTCTCACTTTAGAAATCCTGACGACGTCGCCGACTTTGAAATTAAATACGGTCTTCTTCTGCTTCTTTATATCGCCGTACAAGTTTTGAAACACTTGACCCTCATTTACTTTGTCGACGTCCACGGGTCTCATTCTGATACTTCGGTGATAACTGGTGTTGTACCCTTGAATAATGTCTTGTAAAACATCTATGTATCGGCGGGAATTTGTAGCCGTTAAAAATCTCCACATGCGGCTTTTTAATGTTCTATTAAATCGTTCCACGACACTGGCTTTCAAATCCGTAGCGGTAGCGAAGTGGTTAATGTCGTGCTTTTTCATCACATCTTGAAAATGTTTGTTAAAAAATTCCTTTCCCTGATCCGTCTGCAATTTCTGAGGCACACGACCCTCTTTGAGTATAGACTGGAACGCTTTAGTAACCTCAATGCCGCTCTTATTCTTCAAAACTCGAACCCATGAGAACTTGCTAAATACATCTATGCATGTCAGTAGGTATTTATGACCGTCATTATCCTTGGCGTAGGCACTCATGTCGACAAGATCGGCCTGGAACTGTGTATCGATCCCGTACACAACCACTCTATTTCGTTTGTATTTTATAGGTGCTGTTTTGTGTAATGTGTAAGCATCCTCACCAGCCAACCATTCTGAAACCTCTTTATCGCTTAGACGGACGCCGCTATCTTTTAAGACGGCGTCTTTTAATCGTTTTTTACCCCCTAGAGAGCCGGGGTTGGACGGTGTATAATAAGCCTTTTTCATGAGCTCCGACATGCTGTCGTTTCAACCGATGCAAAAGAATAACGCGTACAAGTAGTTTGAATCAATCTTTTATTAAAAAACGTTACAGGATGCATGCAAAATCTAAGTAAATGGTATTAATACAATCTAAGTAAAATGATACACGTAAAGTAAAAATGGATATAATACAACACACTAACTAAGAATGGTTAGTAAAAAAGAATAATGTAGCAAATAGTTAGTAATAATGACATCAATGATAGTCTAACCAGAACAGAAAGTCGCGGCAGGCCATCATGTTTTTGTCTAGGATGTAATCAACATACATTACGACAATTTTGTCAACGGTCTCATGAATATCGGCATGTTTTTGAATTTCATCATCATCGCTTTCATTCAAGATCAACTCAGTACATACATCCGCCACATAGGTAGAAGTACACAACACATCGGTGATTTCGATCGTACATTGTGATTCAATCATCATATCTAGAACCTCTTTTATCATTACATCAGGGGGGTCGGTACCATCAACACATTTATCCGTCAAATCGTCCCATGAATTAGCCAGTCCTCTTATTAACACCATATTTTTCTTGAGATTTGCCTCACGCGTAGTGTTGTGGCCAACTGGAATATCGGGGTGGGCTGCGTCCGCAATAATCTTATACAGCAGCTCAGTCAACTGCCGTCTGTAATGCTCTTTAAACATGAATTCCATACAGCTCCTTAGGCTAGAGGCTACACCCATGCTGGAGCTGACTTGGTCACTCGCCATTCACAATTGAAAGACCTTGCCAGAGATCAACGACGTCGTAGACTATTTCCTTGCAGGGTTTGTCCAGAAGTTTCAGCCTGATTTCTTCTAGCTTGGCAACTATGAATGGTTCGTCTTTTAATTCGTGCAGAATAGTCCCGACTGTCCCTTGGATACGATGGGGGTGAGATTTTAACCCACAGCGGTTTAGGAGAATACCGATGATGGAATGAAAAAAGGGCTTAAACAGCTTGCCTGACAGCTCGTCAAAGTGTGTGTCGAAGTAGAAGTTGGGAGGGTCAAACAGACAGGAATGTTGCAGCTGGCTAGGATGGTCAATCGCACACCCCTCGCAGTCTTCCTTCAGCTTATCGCCGATGAGATGTTCCAGCAGCACCACGGTCGCTGCTTTTATGATTTTGAATCCGACGTCGCTGAAACATCCGTCTGTAGCGTCGAGACCGGCTTTAGTGGCGAGACCGGCTTTAGCGATGGGAAGGTAAGTCAGGTTGTGTGATCCGAGGTCTGAGCCCAATTTATCCAGCCAGTCTTTGGAGGGGTTGACGATGTTAGCCGGACCCCAGTCGTTTTGGAGGTCCGATTCCCAATCTTTGTGGAGGTCCGATGGTCCAAGGGGGAAAGTCAGGCAATGGTCGCTTGCGTTGTCGTCAGGAGGGTCGAGAATGCTGCCGAAGGAGATGCCGCAGCTACACACATGAGCGGGTAATGAAGCGCCGTCTTCAGCCATGGTTTATAAATGCTGCTTGAGAGGGTCTGGTCACTGACTTTATTGCAAATGTAGTAAAGGGGCGGGGACGTCGTAGCACTGCAGCCATGGTTTATAAACGACGCCTGGGAGGGTCTGACCGGCGAGCTTCCGGATGTCCGTAGTAAATGGGGGCGGAATAGCGCGCGTATGTACTGCTGCGCACGCATCTCTCAGGGTGGAACAGCTGCACTTTAATTTTGTTGTAGCCGTCATGCAGCTCGCACCATTTGAACATCTTGTTTATTATTGAAAAAATACCGGCCAGCAGATCCAGATCGCGCCACTTGAACAAAAATTGCATTTCATACAGATCGTTATGCTCGTTAGGCAGGACGACCCCTGACCGATTTTTGTTGAGCTTTGTCTTGTCTTTACAGCAGAATATGTAGACAGAATCATCTGGGTTCTTTTTAGCGTGGTCACCTACCACGCGGTACCGGACATTCGGGTCTACCCCGTCCCACTCTGAAATGTACAAAGGCTCTTCGCCGCCGCTGTTCAGATCCTTCCAGACAAATTTGTAAAATAATGACCAGTCTTTTTCAGGAAATACAACACACGCGTCTTCCCCGGGCTGAAACTCGCCTGCGTTGTCGGTGGTGTAGAGTATAACAACTCGAGTTGATTTATGAAATTTGTACCCGAATACACGGTTACTGCTCATCATAAATTCACCTTTAGTCCATTCCGAAAGTTCATGGAGAAAGTTTGTCAAACGGACGTGACCGAAAGGTTTTCTCGGTGCCATAGTCAGACTGGCCATCAGACTGTCCGTCGTCCTGCTGCTCACCCCCGCCTCTGGGGATTTAGGGGGCGATAAACAGTCCATGCTCATGTAGCTCATGTTTTCTCTTTCTGATTGATGTAGAACACGCTGACCCATTTATATACGCTGTGGGTGGGAGGGGAATTTCCTGATAACAGCGTCTTCAAAAGACAAAACCTTCTGTCATTTATTATACAGCCTTCAAAAACAAAAACCTCCTGTCAAAATCATCAAAACCTGCTGTCAAAACATCAAAACCATCAAAACCAACTGTCAAAATCATCAAAAACATCAAAACCTGCTGTCAAAACATCAAAACCATCAAAACCTGCTGTCAAAACATCAAAACCATCAAAACCACCTGTCAAAATCATCAAAACCTACTGTCAAAACATCAAAACCATCAAAACCTGCTGTCAAAACATCAAAACCATCAAAACCACCTGTCAAAATCATCAAAACCTACTGTCAATAACATCAAAACCATCAAAACCACCTGTCAAAACATCAAAACCTACTGTCATGACAACATGATTGATTATACCGGAAGTCCCGCCTTATACAGGAAGTCCCGCCTTATACAGGAAGTCCCGCCTATACAGGAAGTCCCGTCTTATACAGGAAGTCCCGCCTACACCGGAAGTCCCACCTATACAGGAAGTCCCGCCTTATACAGGAAGTCCCGCCTATACAGGAAGTCCCGCCTACACCGGAAGTCCCGCCTACACCGGAAGTCCCGCCTACACCGGAAGTCCCGCCTACACCGGAAGTCCCGCCTTATACCGGAAGTCCCGCCCCTATACCGGAAGCCCCGCCCCTCAATCAATCATTTTGACAGGTGGTGTAGTATACTTACTACTTCTGACTTTCAGCTTCCATGCTGTTTTGCGTTGATCCTATAATCATTTGTTTTCTTAGTCTTTTCTAATTGATTGCAGTCTCCAGTCTATAAAGATTTTGGCTTCAATGTCTTCTTATCCATTGCATTCACTGATCAAATTCAGCACAAGGCCATCAAAGTTATTTACCCTGTTCCTCTCATTTTGATATTGTATGTGTAACCCCCCCGACACGGGTCCGCACCAGCTCACCGAGCGGGTCTCGAACCCGGGATTCCGGCGCGGGAGGCGGGCGCTCTAACAAGGAACGCCAAAGGCTACAGCCTCTAGCGTCAGTCGCTAGAGCGCCTCTTTTTGAGGTCAGGAGAGTGAGGTTTACACTCAGCCCTTACTGGCATACATCCGTTACACTCACCCCCCTAAACCTCACTCCCATCGGGTCACGGCACCAATGTAACCCCCCCGACACGGGTCCGTACCAGCTCACCGAGCGGGTCGCTAACCCGGGACTCCGGCACGGGAGGCGGGCGCTCTAACAAGGAACGCCAAAGGCTACAGCCTCTAGCGTCAGTCACTAGAGCGCCTCTTTTTGAGGTCAGGAGAGTGAGGTTTACACTCAGCCCTTACTGGCATACATCCGTTACATATGCAGACAATGAAGTAATCCCTACTCTGGTACATCACTGCCAGCAGATGAAGTTTACTCCATTGCTTCCACATAATGCTGGGTGGGCCAAAAACCTGTATTACTTGTTCCACATTTACTAGCTATGGAGATACAAATATACACAATGTAAAGAGGGATGCAAATTAACATTTGGTTAAGGATACTCACACCAACACGATATCCAGATTACCATACTGCAGTATTTCCTGAACATGTTAAATATAATCATTTTCATTATGGTTGGGTAAAACTGTAACAAACTGTTTTCAAAAACAGTGACATTCAAAATCATAAAACAAACTATAAACATGAACGACAAGAACTTGACAATAACCAATGACCATGCAGGCATGGAAACATTGAACAGCAACAAAAAAGAAAAGGCAAACATGAGGGCTTAAATACATTAATATATTTGGATTACACAACAAGATAACCAATGAGAAGACAGAACTGATAACCGCATGATGAGACAATAAACCAAAGTAAACATGACACATGAAACAAAGGAACTATGTGAACCACCAAAATCACATGACTAGTACGGGGAGTCACATGACATAAAAACCAGGAAGTACATAACTGACATGTTTCAAAATAATAATAATAAAAAAACTAAGAACATGAGACAAGAACAGAATATAAACTGACATTACAGATACTGCTTACATTTATGCATTTAGCAGACGCTTTTATCCAAAGCGACTTACAGAGCATCCAGAATATATATATAGTTTTTTTAATCAGTATATTCTATCAGTTCTTATTTCCACACCTTTGTCACAGCAGAGCAATGTTCATATATGCACCATATAACCATGCTTTATGGGATATCATAATAATAATCTTTATGATGCCTTAATGCCTAATAGTCCACACTGAGCAGGGACATTTGGTGGCATTATAAATATTTGTCTCAGTTATGGACTTTTATTTTGACATGCATTTGTTTCTCCTTCAGTTCTTGTTGTTCTGCTCTGGGGAGCGTCTCCATAAAGCCAGGTAACTCACTGATTAACCACCATAGTACATTGCATCGTGAAAACTACCTAGTTAGTCCCTGTTTCCTGAACATGGTCACATGCCCGTCGTTTGAACCACATTAGTTGAACAATAGAGGGCCGTTGCTGATAATGTAACATGGATGAGGTGGATTAACAACTGAACTACTAATTAATTGATTCAAGATCTCATAGATGCTGCTGTGTTGAACATGGCATCTGATGACTTGTTTGCTATTTTTTTACACGCTAAAATATTTATTTAAATAAAATAAAAACCTAAAAAATAAAACCTTATTGAATACGCATTTTTATGATTTTCCCTTTCAGATTGCAAAAGTTATGGCAGGAGAGTATTAAAATGAATCACGCAAAGTGTTTTTACTAACGTTTGCGCTAAATTACTGGTATTTGCGCCATTATTTAACGCCCAAATAAAGCATGTCTTAAACTATTTTGCGCTTGAAACGGCTGCAATTATTGTTGCTATGTGGAGGCATTGCAGAGAACGCTTGGTAGAAGGGAGAGGATTTCCACATGTATTCATTTATTTTGAATGCCAGAAGAACACGTTACTGAAAATATCATGTCATTTTTAATTTTCTTCAGTAAATAAGAGACGGCTTGGAACCCTCAACTATGAGTCACACAATACCAGGTCTATCAAAACTTCTTGCATCCCTTCATTTTTGGCCTTCGGTCTTTTTCAGCGTACTGTGGCTTCTTTATTTCTTTATTTGCGACTATACTAATTTGTGCTGCGCTTGGTATATTGTGTTAGTCGATATGTAAATGAGATGTTACTTCTGTGTTCTTTAATTTGTGCATTGTTAGTAAATCACACACAGAAATGTCCCTCCCATCGGTGCTGTTTTTGAATTGCGCTCTCGCACTAATTTGCCTTGTTTAGTAAAACTGACCCCAAGTCTTCTTCTCCATTCTAGTGTATCAGAATTACAGCGCCACATACTGGTCTGGCATGTATTCTACATTGTTTTGAGTCGGTTTTCAGTGTTTTGTGCATACGCAGATGTTTCTTGGGATGATATTGTCTTGGGGAATGTGGGTGTATCTGTATGATTAGCATCTGTGCGGCTGATAATTCATACAAAGCAATTTTTTTCCCTGTCTTTTTATTATATATATTTAGTGGTCAAATAAGTCACTTATATGATGTCTAAGATTCTGTCTATAATAATTGTATAATTGAAAAACATACAGTGGTATGTATAATGACTAAAACAGTTTAATAATTTGTAGAACTCTTCAATACATTTGGTAAATATATATTTTTCCTCAAACGTGGCTATATATTCTCAGGAAAATCTAATTTTTCATGGAATCTTCTTCAAATTTGAAATATAAACTCATTAGATGTGACTTTCAACTGTATTTTTATATGAAATACAATTATAATGTTTTTTTAATTCAATGTGGTACACTTTTTTTCATGGCACTTCGGTCTCTATACATTTGTATCTTTTTGAGCGTTATCAACTCTGGATGATGGATAGTAAAGCCCAAAGGGTCTTCTGTGAAAAGACACCAAAAGTGTGTGTGTAGCACACTGAAGTCTGCACCTGTTATCATTTAAATTGGGTACGACTTTTTCAACTGTGAGTCCCAAAATGGAGAGTGCTGGCTAACAGGTTAAACTGTGTCTGTGCAAGATGCCCTCTACTTTCTTAAGAGAAATAAACTGTGCCACATCTTACTATGAGCATACCGTGATGTCTTCAGTCTGGCCAATGGACCCCTATTCTAAACTATAATCAGTCATGCGTGTTGAAATAATGGCTACCTCAGTTATAATTTTTATATTCAGAAAACTGGTTTAACAATTTTGAATTGAAAAACTTGGAATTAACATCAAATTACATTTTTCCCACTGGTGGGTACACGTGAAGATTAAATGAATAAATTCTGTTGTGAACTAAGGATCACGATTAGAGAATTGCTTCAATTTCTGATTTCCAAACATCAGCACCACCACCCTTCCTTTCCCTGTGCTTATTAGAAGGAGCTTCTCAGCTGTTCACCTGGATACCCAGCACTTCCAAGATACATCACGTTTCACATTAACTCCAGTTCTGACACTCCAGACTCCAATCTGCCTTTTTCATATGCTCTTTTGTAACAAACTCCTGTCAACCCAAGGCAAAGCAGAACCACTGCTGCTGAATGTGATCTGTTTGTCTCTGTACTGTGTCAGATCAAGGTCCTCAGTTTATATTACAGCTCAAGAGAGATTCAGACATCAAACCTACCTGTAAAAGGTAAAAGAGAGAGTGTGCAGTCCAACATAAAGTCAGTTAACCACATAACCTAAACAACTGTTATCACAGGCATCTGTCCTGGTCAGGAAAACAAACTCTACTATATTCCTCTCTGTACATCAAGTCTGAAAAGTGTCTTCTTGTTAAATTGAACTCTTTATAAAAGGGATGTCAATCCTTACAGTAGCTCCTGGAGGGCCACCATTTTGCTTATTTGGGTTATAACCCTGCTCCGACACACTTGTCTAGTCTGGTGATGGATGATAGGCAGGTATACGTTTGGATGTTGATGTACACGCCCCACAAAGCCTCCTCCCACCTGAAAAAGGCTGGCTCCATAGTCAGGATAATATTCCTTGTCTACTGCCTTGCTGTTTCTTGAACGCACTCAGGGTGATGAACTTTGACAGTTTCATGTACCATAGACCACATTACTGTCAAGTCACAGTTTGTGAGGCCACGGCTCTGTGTCAAAGCTGGTTGTTGTCATCATTGTGGTATTCCAGGTAACTGTCATGCATTCATTTACCCCCTTTACAGGACTTATAGTAACACCAGCTCATGCCACCTGCAGTTGAATGAACACTCATGCATTCTGAACAGTGGGTTTCTGAAACCAGTAACTGGGTGGAAGCACAGTGGTGGTGCAGTCGCGCTGGAATCTACCTCAACAGAAGATCAGACATTTCAACAGCATTGTGCAGAAAATGGATAAGGTTCAAAACTTTCACACAACTACAGCTTTCCTGTAGCTCAACTGGTAGAGCATGGCGCTAGCAACGCTAAGATCATGGGTTCGATTCCCAGGGAACGCAAGAGCTGATAAAATGTAGAAACTGTAACTTGAATGCAATGTAAGTCGCTTTGGATAAAAGCGTCTGCTAAATGCATAAATGTAAAACTAAAGTTAACACATACACCCAGGGTGCCACATGTTAAGCTTGTTTTTTTTTGTTGTTGATTTTTTTGCTTTTGACACAATGTAACACTCGCACCTTGTTTAAACAAGTCTCAGCCATTAAGTGACTGAACATGAGTGATTGGGGCTCATGGTGCGATGATGGAGAAGTATTTATCAATGTCTTGCTCATATGCAAATATATATATATATCCCCCCTGTTTTCTTTAAATTTAGGAGGATATTTTGAGCTATAAAACTTGCAGGATGTTTTAATGATAAAGGCCCATTATGTTTCAAAAGATCAAGGAGTATTAGATGTATCATGTCATGACCCTTTAAAGATTATTGATTTTGTAAATAACATATCTGTACATTCATTTAAACAATTCGATTTTGCCCATACTTCTACGTCTGTATATAGTGCATTATTTAATTGGCTATTTTTCTTATATTAGTGTTATATATTCCATCTCTACGGTGTTATTCCTATGTATGTCCGTACTTTCTTCCGCTCTGGTAGCGCTGTCGTCAAGTCAAATTCTGGTAACACTTTATTTCGATAGTCCACTTTATACATTCTACTAACTGTAAGTAACTATGTAACTACATCAACTAGCATTATAGAGTATTAGTAGACTGTCTGCTTAATATCTAAAACATTTTATTTTGATGGGTCCACTGTCACGGTGCACACACACAAGGAGGATACCGGAACACGCAGACGAGGAGTAAACTCAAATAATAGTCTTTAATGTAGACAAACAAGGCTGGGCAGGACAAGGCAAGGCTGACACAGACAGGAACACCGGGGAGTAACGAGTAGACCAGACCACACGAAACTGAACGGGCAGGAAATAATATACACAGGTTAATGAGACAAACACAGCTGGAACAGATGTAACGGATGTAGCTATGCCAGTAAGGGCTGTGTGTAAAACCTCACTCTCCTGACCTCAAAAAGAGGCGCTCTAACGACTGACGCTAGAGGCTGTAGCCTTTGGCGTTCCTTGTTAGAGCGCCTGCCTCCCGCACCGGAATCCCGGGTTCGAGACCCGCTCCGACGAGTTGTGGCAGTATGTGGCGTTACATTGGTGCCGTGACCCGGATGGGAGTGAGGTTTAGGGGGGTGAGTGTAACGGATGTAGCTATGCCAGTAAGGGCTGTGTGTAAAACCTCACTCTCCTGACCTCAAAAAGAGGCGCTCTAACGACTGACGCTAGAGGCTGTAGCCTTTGGCGTTCCTTGTTAGAGCGCTCGCCTCCCGCACCGGAATCCCGGGTTCGAGACCCGCTCTGACGAGTTGTGGCAGTATGTGGACCCGGGGCGTTACACAGACTTAACTAATAATCACACTAAACAAGGACAGGAAACAAACCAAACAAGGACACACGAGGCGGGAACACTTGACACACACGACAGAGGACTGACATCCACAACATAAAACATACTGACTATGAGAAACTTGGCAAGTATATGTCAACTTATTCTACTAACCCTAAACCTAACCTAATAGTGTACTCTGAGAGTTAGACGTGTAGTTACAAATTAATGAGAATTAGTTGACATGTAGTTACAAAGTTACTTATAGTTAGTAGAATGTCTAAAGTGGACTATCAAAATAAAGTGTAACCCAAATTCCTTGTGTGTATAAACATACTTGGTAATAAAGCTTTTTCTGACTTCTGATTTTACCAGACTTGCCTTCGCAAATGATATCCTCCAAACATTCGGAGTCCTGCTTATTCTAAAACAATTCAGCCTCATTTAAAGTTACGCATCTTACAGGAAAGCAGTTGCTGCATTACTCATAAAATGTGTTCTGAGCTTCATCTCAATCTCAAGTCACAATTATAGACAAACACAACCAGGTTCTGGACTGTTACACACTGCACTCAAACCTCATAGTGGAGGAGCATATTGGTTAGGTCTGGGCACATGCAATCACTGAAGGAAAAACGACTTCAAAAGTGTATCAAGACATTTTTCAGGACAGGACTGCTGTTCATGACTTCAAGCGATAGAGAGGCTGGGGGAAGCAACAAGACAATGATCCAATGCACACAAGCACACCAAAGAATGGCCGACAAATATGTGTTTTCAGGAGTTCTGACCTTAAGCCATTCAGATGCCATGGCATTACCTAAATAAAGCTGTACCACCCAGACAACCTTGAAATATTGATAACCTGAAACAGATCTGGAGGGATAGTCTAAAAATACAAAATACAGCTACATAAACATTTAGTGGAGGTTTTGGTGGTAAAGGTGGAGCCAAATGTTACTGAATTCAAGGGGTGTACTTACTTTCTACACCATGAGCTGTGAATAAAAATATGAAAAGTAAAATAGTTTGTGTGTTATTAGTTAGATAGTTTTATGTGTAACCAATACAAATATTTTCACAAACTTATTCTTGCCACTGTATGTATGAACAAGGTCAGCAAGGACTGGATTACACAAGCCCTGAACCAGTTTTGCAGTCCCTGGGGTTATTTACATATTTGCGTTTCTAAATGTTGAATAATTGTTTAAGTTATATATACATTGGTGATCAAATTGTTTCTCTAATCAATATTTTAAACGGTCCGTTGCTGGTTATTTAAATCAATAGCTATGAAATATTCCCCTCTCTACCATCAACTCTATGTGAAAGTTCACAGCAATTCCGCTTACGATGGTAAGACTTGTGCATTATGAAAGTGTATAGCAAATATACACTCTTATACAGTGTATATATCACTCTTATACAGTCTTATAACACTGAGCCACAGTGTTCCTGTGGTTCAGTGGTAGAGCATTGCATTAGTAGCGCAAAGGTTGTGGGTTCAATTCCCAGGGAAAACATATACTGACAAAAATGTATAGCCTGTATACAATAAGTTACTTTGGATTAAAGCCTCTGCTAATGCATACATTTAAATGTAATACTGTCACATGAATGACTCATGCTGCTTGGTGGACCATAGATCATATCTGTTCATTCTTAAAGGTACACTGCACATTAAAGCATTGGTTGTTTGTTAGTTTAAAGCGAGTGCCATACATCAATTCAGCTATTCAACATGCATTAAATGTTACATAGAAAAGGTATATAAAAAATATTTGCAGTGTGATGAGAGCTTGCGTGGGAATGGTGTGATATACAATTATGACATTTTCTGACAATTACCTACAGACGGTTTGATCGTGCGCATGCGCCCGGACCGAAGGTAACTTCCGGTCTGTGTTTGTATATCGGGCTGTTAGTGGCGCCGGCTACAAACACAGTTAAAGTGATGAGTAATGAAGCTGGGCTCAGGTTGTTGTGCTGTGGGATGTGTTTCACATACAAACATTTATTTGTGGCGACCCGCCACAATATCAAAACTTTTCCAAAAGGCTTTGTTGAATAAACATGAGCATGTGATGCATGTTTAAAAATCAAAACGTGATATATCACTGTATTTCTGAAGGAACACTGTCTTTAGAACATGTTTTCATTTCATCTTGCATGTTATATGTCTGATAAAGCAGCGTTTGTAAGCTCAGTTTACAGCCGTTACCGGGAGCAAACCTCTTAACGTTAATGTTATTTCTCCCGCTTTCAAGCGCCTCCTGCTGGCAGAGAGTGAATTTGCATTTTTAATAAAGTCCGTCCAAGTAGTTATCGCTGCATCTCTGTCCGTCTGATTTACAAAGCAAACATATTTAGCTCGTTATAAAAAACAATGTCTACTCCAGAGGGACTTGGCTGTTGTTATTGATTAACAATAAGTTAAGTTAGGGCCACAAACACGCACATGCGCAGTAACGTTTGTTTATGTTGTTGCCGTTAAAACCGTCTATATTGTATCCACCTTATTCTTCCCGTAAATAGGCGCAGCCATTTATAAATTCTATGGGTCTGGCTTCCGGGTGTCATTTGCTTCCAGCTATTTTTAGCTTTACAAAACAGCTTGTTTTGCTGCGTGATATTGCATATTGCTGTGTCTTACCATATTATTGTATTATATTATCTTAGTTATGAACACAATGTTTTGTAGTGCAAATAGTTTTACTGTTTACTGCACTTCGTTATTTCTCTACAGCGGCTAATGAACAGGAATTCTCGCACATTCAGAGAAAAACTTCTGTGTTAAAAATTAACAGTGGATAAGATCACTTAAAACATGAACTTTATTTATTGCGTATGGATGTTTAAAGGGATAGTTCACCCAAAATGAAATGTATTTACTCATCTTCAAGTCATTCCAAACCCATATGATTTTATTTTCTTCAATTGAACAAGATATTTTGAGAAATGTCTCAGTACACTATGGTCAAATCTTCTTTTGCATTCTGCAGAAGAAAGGAAAGTCATATAATCAATTAGGGTGACTAAACGATGACATAACTTTCATTTTTGGGGTGCACTTTAAGGATGTGGAGATGATGTATTTTTCCAGACAGGAGGAAGGTTATAGTACTGTCTTTGATTCTGTTTTCTCACTTCTCCCATCTCTTTCTCCATGAGTTGTTCATTAGTCAGTGACTGTGAAGATAATTAACGACTCTGGTTGTGGAGAGTGTAAATGATGTGTATCAGCTGAGCTCCTGTTGCCCTCGACTTCTCCTCCCCTTCATTTGTCCGCACCGCCTCACTAGATCTCAGCAGCTCAAAGGATTGTTTTAATCGCATAAGACAGGTTAAGTGAGTATTATCTGAATTCTCAGAGGACATTATCGAACCTCTGTTCAGCTATTTGCTGAAGTCTTTGGATTTATTTCATCATCGGTCTGTTTAAGTGTAGTATTGTGGTATCATGATATTGTTCAGATGTGCAGGGTCTATCCACATATCCTTTCATTACTTTAGAGCAATCAATGTAAGCTTTAGAGATAAACTCATTTTTACTTTCAGGCTAATAGTGTAAAAGGAGATATTTTGCACGAATAATAAATTAGATTAATTAACACCACCACATTTATTGAACACAGTTAATGCACTGACCTAATTTGATGTTATAATGGTTCTGTGATTTCTAAAGGCTATTAAGAGCCATTGTGACAGCACACACAAACATAAACCAGTAAACACACATTAATGTTACACTATTTAACCGACATGCAATTCACATAATTCATACTTCTTGAACTTTGATTATAATTATATGCCCCTGTGCACAGTACAAATGACTCTGCTGTTATTGGTTCCATCTAGATTTTATTTACAAATTAATTTAGCAATAAAAGGTATTTCTCAGAACAAAATGTCTCCATTGTTTACCAAGTTGTAAATATGTAATAGTATGTGTGTAATAGGGTGTGCATTTTAGATGCTATCAAAACAATTGCATTGTCTGTTTTAGCGCCTGTCCAAATGTTTATATATGTATACTTTTATCAGCTAATTGGACCCTAATTCTGATGGCACCCATTCACTGCAGAGGATCCGTTGGTGAGCAAGTGATGCAATGCTACATTTCTCCAAATCCAATGAAGAAACAAACTCATCTACATCTTGGATGGCCTGAAGGTGAGTACGTTTTCAGTTAATTTTCTATTTTGGGTGTACTATGCCTTTAAGGGCCCCAAAGCCCATTTAAACCTTGGGAGAAAATCCGTAATACCCTTTAGGAGAACAATAGGGCCCTGCACATTTTCAATGCTTGGGAACTAATAACTGACAGGAATGTCTGGGCTTGATTGTATGAAGACACAACGAATTATTCTTGCTGGCATCACCGCATTGGCACACACTAGTAAATCCGTCTTCAATATGAGCCACTACGGTTTTGGGAAGCATGTATTTAAATCAATTTTAACTGCACACATAATGTTGAGCGAATAGCATTTTATATTTCTAAAGCTTCTTTTCCAGACACTCAGCATTTCTGAAGGAAATTAATATCTGCAGAAATTAGCAGCAGACTGGTCAGAAAGGATGAATAGAACACATTTTATGAGCTTGGCTTAAGAACAGCAAGTTGTTAATTAAGGAATAACATGAGCGATCACCCCGCACTCCCATCCCATCCTCTCAACCCTGCACTGTTCTCCAGAAAAGCCTATTTCATGCTTCACCGAATGCCTCCATCTCAATGTCACTCGATCTCATAGAGAAAGCACATTACAAGCACGCACACACAGATGCAACTGGTATTTCTGTTTATGCACTGCTTTCTCAGGAAGACTCTGACATTAAAATGGTAATTCGGCAGAATTGTAAGGACCTCACTTTGACCTACGTGTCCCTGGAGTATTTGGGAATTTGTTTTGTGAACCTGTACCTGTTCCAATCCTTCGATGATGCACATATTCATTTAGAAAGGAATGTTTCTTTTATAGGGCTACTAAAAGTAAAGGAATAGTAGCATCATTCACTGATCCTTATGTTGCTCCAAACCCAAATATTGTTGTTTTTGAGTGAAATACATCACATAGAAAATCTACACAGAGCTTAATCCATACAATGGCAGTTCCATCATGTCTCTCCAGCACCAAAAGGCACCCCCCCCCCCCCCCCCCAAAAAAAAAAAAACAATCCATATATTGACTTACTGTACCATTTTTAATGCTTGGTTTCTGTCAGGGGAGACATTCATGTGCAGACAACTGGAGAAATGTAATGAGGGCAGTATAGCATAGGGAACTGCTTAGAAAAAGTAATCTGCTAAAACACAGATCCTTTTCAACGAGCAGGAGTTTAGCTACAGTGAAATTGTGAAAAGCATCAGGAGCTGCACAGAGCACTGCCCGTATCTAGTGTACAGCAGGATCTGTGGCTTAAACGAGACAGTCTGACATGCATTCATAATGCTTTTATGTTAGCTATGCCTTGAACCTAACACTAAAACAAAATGCAACCATGCCTGCCACTGTTTCCTATCTATTGACAAGCAGCACCTATACTGACATACAACTTTAATTGATATTTACAAAAAAACAAAACCAACAAAAAAAAAACAACCAAGAGATTTGGCAAGCGCTCCGATGTGCATTTTTGTTTGCGCAAAGCTTTGTTTACAATTACATTTTTGCAGTGTTGAGCTATGCAACAAATCACAAACATATCTATTGATTACTTTGACCACAATGACCAATCAGAGGCATTTAAATCTATTATGCAAAGTCCACTTTTAGGATACAGATGTGTGTTTGTAGTGTGTGAACACAACCAACCCACAATTATAAAAATCCACCCACTTCTCATTAAAAAACAACAACATTTAAATCAAATCAGTATCTCTAGGCAAGCGGTTTTGATTCTCACCGCTGTGTGACATCACATTGCTTAGGCCCCGCCCACGGCGGCTGACTGACAGTCCTGCATTACAATAGTGTCTGCCCCCACCCAGCGAGTGTTTGTTTGTATGCTGTCCTCCATTTTCTCCACTCTCAAGCAGCTGTAACGTCAACAATGTCTCGAAAGCAGTCTTTAAATGTAAGACTGAACACAAGTCTTCATTTTCTCTCAACATCTGAGCCACAGAGGACGCTGTGGATTAATTCTATTATTCAAGGTAATGCGCCTCAAAATATACCTAAATGCGTTTATGTCTGCGCAAATCATTTCACTCCAGACTGATTTGTGAATATCATGTTGTTAGAGTGCTCAGCTAGCGTTTTAACCGTATATGTACATTATCAAAGTATTTTAATTGATCAGCGCCTCACTTTAGGGTGCTTTCACACTAGCACTTTTGATGCGCACCCGGGAGCGATTGACGTCAGAGTCACTCGTACCCGAGTCCGTTTAAAAAGGGTGATCTTGGGTACGGTTCAAGGGAATCACAGAAGTGAACCATTAATGTATGGCAATTAGTATGTATAATGTCAACCATTGTCGAGCACCTTAGCAACCAAAATTCACAGAGGAAGTGATCTACCACTCTGAATGTCACAGAGCCGTAGTTGGTTTTATCATCATACTGACAAGAAGCGTTTGGAGTATCGTGATTGCAGCTGCAAGCTTCCCTGACAACAAACGAACCTGCAACCGTTTTGCAAGACTATATCTCTGCATTCTAGAACAATCGTATAGGATGTTTGGCTTTCAGTACATTCTAAGCAACGTAGACTGGATGCTTCATGATGCAGCTGCAAGCCCTTTAGCAAACCAAACAGAGTACCTAGCAACCGGTTTTGCAAGACCAATATCTCTGCATCAGAACATCGTATAAAGATGTGAGTAGCTCTAATTTGACTCTATGCTAGCAAACAGGACTTGCTACATGCTACACATGCTAGCAGTGAATAGCTACATGCTAATAGCGCTTAGCTAAGTGCTAAATGCATAGCCTGAATGACGAAATGACAAACTCTTTCATATAACACCATAGCAACCAAATTACCCTAGCAACCGCCTAGCAACACTCCTGCGTTACCCTAAGCAACAGGGTGGTGTTTTTTGCCACTGCAAGCACCATTCACATTTTCTTCTGGAAATGTACATTCTAGGGTGATCTTGGGTACGGTTCAAGGGAACTCCAGTACGGATTTGCTGCTGATGTGAACACAATCGCACCAAATCACGGAAGTGAACCACTATTAATGCCGTATTATTTAATAAAAATGTGTGTTTTGGTGTTTCACTCACTTTCCTGACGAGCGTGACTGACATGCTGCAAGCAGAAAGCTGTATCTCTCATTTCTATTCAATTTCAGCATGCTTTAGAGCATTTGCAGTACATTCGTAAGACAGACGTAAGTGCTTTATGCACTGAAGCTTTGTAAAAAAAACGAACGGTTCAATAACATAAATATTTAAAAGTGATGAGAGCAATCTTATGTATTTTGCCGCCTTCTCCCGTACCGTCATTACTAAGCAACGGGGTAAACGGATGCTAGCCTGATGACGAAAGCGAACCGCTGTTCAGACCAAAATAAAATAACATGAACACAGTCCAGCGGGGGCAATCAAACTCGGTTCGGACCAGGCAATCGAAACAAGTGTGAAAGCACCCTTAATTGCATTTGACTCCTATGTGTACGGCTGAACACCCGTTCTTTCCCTCTCGGTCATGTTGCTTCTACCGGCCGTTAATTGCTGTAGATATGCAATGCAGAGAGACTGGAGATGGGGCGGGAATATGCAGCTCATTTGCATTTAAAGTGATACACACCAAAACAGCTCCTTTTAGACACACCCCAAACATAACTTTTCCTGCTGTTATAATAATTGATCTGTGGCGTATTTTGAGCTGAAACCTCACAGACACCTAAGACCAATATTACATCTTGTAAAAAGGGGCCTGTTAAGTTAGACAGATTTAACTCTCACAGTGAGGACAGTATTTATCTTATTTAATGAGGAAATTATAAGAACAAGATGGCGTTAATCGATATCCTGTTCTCGAGAAGGTGAAGAGCACCGGGAGTTTCACAGATTGATGGCGAGTGTGTTATTGTTTTATTTGCCCTGTTAGAAAAAAGAAACAGCAGGCTGCTGAGTTAAAAGAATAAGCTATAAAGGTGCATTTTTCTGTATGGTGTTTCTAACACAATTATGTAATACTTTCCTTCTGTGTTTGCACTGGTTTTCAAAATGGCTTTCGGTGCAATAGAAATCAATCTTTCGTGAAACTGCTGTGCCTCCAGGAATGTGATTAAAGCTCAAATCTAATTGAATGGCTTGTTTCATCGCATGACTGATCTATCCACCTTTTCCCCAAGTAACCGATGAGCGCTGCCATGATGGATCTAACTTCCGTTTGGGTGCTCTCCATGAAATATATTCCCATTTCACTGACATCTCGCATTATTTCTCTGGTTATGTGTGATTTTTTGTCATGTGTTAATGTGCCAATTTATAGAAGATCTCACACGTACTGTTAGAAATCGCTGTAGATTTAGCAGCACACTACTCTAAAAACCTACAGTACAATACCACATTTATCCATTACAGTAAAATACTGTCATTTATATTGCATTTTGATCATGGGTTCAATTCCCAGGGAAAGCAAGACCTGATAAAAAAATGTAAAACTGTAACTTGAATGCACTGTAAGTCGCTTTGAATAAAAGCATCTGCTAAATGCATAAATGTTAAAACAGAGTAAAAAAAAAAGATTGACTGAATTAATTAAACTGAAACCTTTTCAATGTAACTATATATGAAATGTGCGCAGGGTTAAGCTGTGCTGTTGTTGGCTTCCACAGTAACGGCAATAAGCTTACGGGATTTCTGTGAAGTACTTGTTTTATTTACCAGCAAATCTGTCCATGTCAAGTCACCTTTATTTATATAACGTTTTTAACAATACAAAATGGAAAAAAAGTGTGTCAGTAATGTAAAACGACAAGATTTAACACTCAATTTTCACGTCATCTACTCGCTCATTAAACTATGACAGGTAAGTTGCTGCAAAAAGACGGTCATTGTGATACTGCACATGATGAAACTATGGTGCCATGTGCTTTAAAAACAATTTCATAGGTTTAAAGTTATATTATCAGCTCAGAATATATGTATCACAAACATAGAAACGCAATGGATAGCATTTAATAACATCTTCTGTTGTGTAGTGTATTTTATGGTAAACATACAGTAAGACATTACAACTGATATCTTCCTTGGCAGCGCAGCGTGGACGAATCTAATGCTTCACACATTCACCTGCATTAGTCAAGATTAACCTGAGAGCAATACATTAAATCAGGACACAGTTACAAACAGGTCTAATAGAAATGTATAGAAAACACACTAGACAGATTATGATAACATCATGCATTTAAATAAATTATGCATTGAATTAATGACTAGATGTTTTGTGGGGTAAGACTATTCGACAGAGAACCAGTGTAATGTATTTCGATCAATGTGACGTAAGCAGTTGATGACGTAGGAAACAGCAGACAATCGTACATAATCAATCGTGTGAAAGCAATGAGAAGCAAAATAATAAGAAGTTGCCTTCATGAGTTCGCTTGATCTCATAATTATTGGCAAAAAACAAGTAAAACAGATGTGCTGTGATGCCCATGATTGTTTCTAAATCAAGATTGGGCTTGATTTTGGAATGATGGCCTGCATTTGCACACGTTTACATTTTACAAGAGCACACACTTTCCAAACTGTAATACATAATACAAAACTGAACTAGATAGCAGATTTGTTACAGTAATTTCTACAGTAATATCATATTGAAATATATTGCAAAAAAAAAAAACAATGAAATACAATGAGAGGAAGCATGACAATCAAGAAATCACTTTTATTAGTTAGTTTCCAAGTTTAAGTAAATGAATGCTACCAAGCATGGAGCTTGTAAATCAATTAACATCAGGTATGCTTTCCCTTTGGCAATAAATAAGTCACTCAATGCATAGTCTCGTGTAGACTGACGGCTGAAGGTCTGGAATATATGGCTGCATTCATTGGTCAAGGCCCGCCCATGAGGCCATTTGACCGACATGTCAAACAACCAATTACAGTTCGTTTCGTTCAGCGCCACGTTTTTTGGGGCGTGGAAATGTCGCCACAATAACAGATGTATTTTAAAGATTCTATGCCACGAACTTTAAACATTTCACATACTTTTGACAATCCAGCGTTCATTCTTCCCTGATAAGTGTTCGCCGTCACATTTGTAAACACGACAGCTTTCTTCCTTCGTGAGGGCATCATTGTTCATCACGGCATCTTTGTTTCCAGGCGGAACGTTAAAGAACATGACACACACATCTCCCGGAAATCCTGTATAATCTAACCAATCCGATGACGACTTCGACACTCCTGAAGTGTTTCCAGATAAGTGTACCGTATGCATCAGACGTTTAGCCAACGGTCCGTCTGAGTCTGAGACTACTCAATGAATACCAGGAGGCATTAAAATAAAGCGTGACATCTGCTGTTCACTTTCTGTAAAGCACTTTTGGAGCGTGCATGATGTATCTTTATATATATATAATTGTATACATTATTTAGAGTACCTTGCCTTTTTAATCTAAACAATTTAACCAGTCTAATTAGGTCAATATGTATTTTTGAAAAACATAAAATCCCTTTTTCCATTCAACCATTTTAGCAGTACTGTCACATACAATTGACCATCTTTTACCATTTAAGTGAACTCAATTGATGATTTTATATTTGTTTCATCTCTCTTGTGTTGCTATGCATTTACATCTAGCTGCAATAATGATTTGACCCTTCACTTCTATTGTCTGTCTGTGTATCTCAATAACATCAATGGCAGCCTGTCAGTGTCTATTTCTGAGACCACAGGAATAGACTCTAAAAAAGCGGCCCGTGTTTTCATATGTCAGTCTGCTGTCAGCCAGACAGTGAGACGGGTCAGAATCACAGCAGACAGCCTTGCCCCCCCGGGCAAGAGATCGAGAGAGAGAGAGGAGAAAACACCCCGCTGTCTCTTCACAAGCTCAAGAGTGTGTTCTTAAAACCATTCACTCACACTTACACCACTACAGCACACCATAATAAGCCTGCTCGAAGTTGATGATTGAAAATACAGCCACAACATAAATAATGAATTCATTATCATCTATGGGTGAAACACAGTAATTAGTCTCATCGAGCAAATCAACCACTCTGACAGATACGTCTCATTAGCGGCCCGGGCGGGAGAGCCGAGGACACCTCAGACAATGTTTATGTAGACTAGACAGACATTTAAATAAACCCAAATGAGCTAGAGCCAGCCTGTGTGTGTAAGTCAAGAGCGATTTAAACATGGTCAGCGGTGGCTGACCATAAAACTAACACTTCATTTCTTAAGACATGGCATTTATATTTATATTTAATTTATTTATTTTAATGACATTCTTGGAGATCCATCAAAAAGGGCAACTTAATTGCATTCAGAAGTTAGAAGTTTAACAAAGCTTTTATAAGTAACTTATCATTTTCTGTTAATGAAATGTATTAGCATAGACTGAGTCACATTTAATGTTATTGCATTAGTCTTCTATATAACAAGCACACTTCAAGCAAAGCATTTCACAGACAGAAATGTGTGAAGCTTCAGAACGATAAAACTAATATAGAGAGGCCTATAGTTATAGTGTGACACTTTGTGGTTGTGAAATGTTAGTGAAATATTTTATTGCCTAGTTTGACAGACGAGGTTTAAACCTAATCCCAGACTAAAATGCATGTTTGAGCTGTCTTAACTCAAAGCAACTTGCACTGACATATCGTCAAATGTGAATTTGTTTTCAGTGTGTCAGTGTATTCATTTTTATCAGTGTGCACACCAGTAATGTTTTAATTGTTATTATTTTTTGTTTGTTTTGCTGTCCATACTTTCCAAAAGCTCTGAGAAAAGTCAACACTGGACCACTTCATTCTCAGCTGGACTATTTTAATGGTTGGCCATTTTTGCAAACTAAAGCTGCCTTTAGAAGAAATGTAAATATTAAAAAAATATAAACAACTAGATTTGAACAACTAGAAACAACTCTGCTTTGGAACCAGTGTTGGCAATAACCATTTCTGAACACTAAATATTGGTTTTGGACCAGACATAGCCTATCTTTTGCATACAAAATAGCTTGTATCAGACACCCCCCCCCCACCCCCCCAAAAAAATCTGACCTCATGTGTTTTTGCTGTTTAAGTACATGCAACAAGATTCAATGTATGTTAGATATCTGTACACAAACTACAAGTTATTTCACCTTAAGCACACCTTACTTGAAATATAGTGGATGTTGATTTTAAATAAAAGCAAAAAAACTGACGAATGCAAAATTGTCCAGAGGTTATCACAATGTATTCCCCTCATGTCTAATTTATGCATATTGTTTTAAACACTCTGATGCAGTAGCTCTACGGCTGAATGAGCTAGCAGTATGTTTTATGGATCACAAAGCAAAACTCTGTGGAGAGCATGCACCACACCTCAAACCTCAACTCAAACACTCTCGCTCTCTCAGGAAGGCTGGAAAGAAGCTCTTGGGGGAATAAACCACTAAGTTCGATCCTTTTAAACTCTCTCTCTTTATAGTGGGCAAGCAATAGACTTCGATGGATTTTGAGTAGTGATCCCTGAGCGTCTCTGAATGTAGTGTCTGTGTAGTAAATTCTCCGTGGACCATCTCTATGTTACATGGCAGCTATACAGATTGTTACTGTGATTTGCCAAGCTGGATGTTTCAGGTTTATAAAGTACTTTTCACAATACAGATCATTTGAAAGGGGCCAGTTCTGCACAGGCTATACAGCCTATATCAAATTCAGTTTGCTGTGCATACTGGACTGTAAGAGTTAAGTGTTTTTGAGTTTTGTGAGGTTAAATATGGAAAACTGCAGAAAATACACTTGTCTGTTCCAGGACAGACAAAAGATGTTGATCAGTAACACGTTCTACTTGGCAAAATCACGAACATTGCCTCCTACTACAAGTTGTTCACCAGCATCTCCAGACAAAGCGTTTTCCTAGTATTGCTTTGCACTTTTTTTGCCAGCCTATTTTTGTTAAGAAGAGCTAAAAACCCTTGAGCAAGCCATTTCACATCTTAGTAACCCCCCTGTGCATATATTTCCTACGTAGGCGCTGTTCTTTGAGTCTAGAATGGCAAAATAACAAAATCTCCTAAACAGTTTGTCATGATAACATTAAATATGTTAAATCACCCCACAATCTGCCACTGGTAGTATCCCAAATTGGTAACACTTTATTTTAAGGAGTATTTCTCACTATTAACTGACATGTGTATTACTGGCATATTGGCTGTTTATTACTTATAAAGCACATATTAATGTCTTATTCTTCATAAACATATTTTTGTATAATCCTACCCAATACCTGAAATTAACAACTACCTTACTATTATTAATAAGCAGCAAATTAAGAGTTTATTGCGGCAGCAATACACTCCTAACTGGGAGAAATCACAAATCTCGTAACTATTAGTTAATAGTGGGAACTGTGATATCTCCCAGTCATTTTATTTTCCTATGGAGGAACACAGCAACTCTGTTGGCAAATACGACACCCAGCATTTATTTTAAAGGTGAGAACTAGTGTCTGAGAGCCATAGCATTCATCTAAAATCCCTTTGAAATGATAGTGGCACTATAGTCTCTCAGGGCATAACAATCACATGGTGGATTCATACCAAAACAGTTATTCTTTAAAGTGATGATAAACAATTTGGTTGTAATTAAAAAAGGTGAAATGCATCTTACAGACAGATGTCCAATAGCTTTTGACAGTTATTACACTGTTTTTATGTTTCTGATCAAATACAGATTGCTACTGTATCTCTCAGCTCTTAATTAAAATGAAATTCCAGCAGTGAAGTAATGCTCCATGACATCATAGACCAAGCCATCAATGCTCCAAGTGGTGCTTTGACCTGAGCTATAAATAGCACGAGTTCATGAGTATCACTCAGAAAATTTCAGATTGAATATTCTTGCTCCTGAGTAGCAAAGCATGCTAAATTCATGAGCTCTAATGCACTGGTTTCGATCACACGCGTGACTCATTTTTAATGCATTCAGAGAATGAGAGCAGGAGGAGGACGTGGAGTGGGCAGCTCTGTGGAGTTTTGGTAGACTTAATCATTTAGCTGAAGAATTTAATATACGGCACGAGGGGACAATATGAAGACAGCAGAATCGGATGTTGGCAACATTGGGTCACTTTATGCCGTCTTTGTGTTATAACATGTTCTACCAGGGAACTTCTCTGCCTGTTATCAGACAGTACAATGACTCGACTCTTGCTGAAGTTACTCCTGTTACAACACGACAGAAATTTAACTTCTAAAATTGCTTTCAGAAAACATTTAGAGACTGGTTTTCAATTCTATTAATGCTTTTTGGTGGACTTGTGGTATTTTGTGGGCTTAATACTGCTGTACTGTCACAGTGTTGCAAAATAATATGCTTTGGGGTATATATGTTTGGTTTTCAAAAACTGTTTATGATGTTAGATAATATTATATTGTCAATCTTTATCTTTACTAATGTTGTTGTATTCATGTTGTTGCTTGTTTTTTGATGGCAATCGTGGCTGGGGCATTTGTTTTTCCCTTTATGTTAGCAACTGGAAGTGCCAGCTAACTAACTCTTTTCAAGTTATATCTATGAGTTTTGAATTAATATCACTAGTTTCTGCCTTGTCTTTTACCCCTAGGTCTATATGAAGCTTTTTTGATGTGTGTGCAATGTCTATGACTTACGATGTTTCTAGACAAGGTGCTGTGGATAGCTGGTATGTTTTCAGGGTCAGAGATCCTCAATACCTCTGCGCAGGTAGAGAGAGTCACTGCAAAAATAAGAAGAAAAACAGTCTTTAAAATAATCGCCTAGTCCGTGTTGTACTAGTAGTAGCATATATTGCTTTAAAGCAGTGGTTTTCAACCCAAGTCTTGGTGATCCACTGTTCTGCATATTTTGTATATACACATACTGATAAAAATGTATAACCTGAATTCACTGTTGCTTTGGATAAAAGCATCTGCTAAATGCATAAATGTAAATGTTGTATGTCTCTCTTATCTGTGTTAAATAAGAAATTCATTTAAAATGTGCAGAGTGGTGGATCACCAAGACTGGCATTGAGAACCACTGCTCTGAGATATGTCATGCGAATATGATGGATATAAATACAGACTTAAATTAACAAGTTACATCAATCAGACCACATCAATTGAATTTGTTCTAATCACATAAGCTTGCATACTGAAGAACACACATGAGCCACTTACTGACACTGATGGAAACTGACCTTTGATGAACATTGGCATATATATGTAAGCAATAATGTATGAGAAGCTGTGCTGTATCTCAGCATGAGAAAACATTCCTGTCTTTTTGTTTAAATCAGAGCAGTTCACAGCACAGCACACGTTTTCTTAAGAAACATCATTAAAAAGTATAATTCAATGAACATACACTACCATACCTGAAACAGAACACTTTTAAATAGTATATGCACTTCAGCAAATGTGGCCTTTCACAAACACATGTTTAGTAGGGGAAAATATATCATACAAATCAGCTGAAATACATTTGTTTTAAATTACTTTTTGACTGGTAATCTGGTGAAGTCGAGCAGGGTTGAACTTTGTCAGTACCTCAAAAAGAAGACCATCTAGAAAAGCTTCGGCAGCTGCTGAAAGAGGTATTGCCTCAAACGCTTTAAGTTAATAAAGACAAGTTTTGCATTAGAATAACTTTAGATTGTTATTTGGTAATACACAAGCATGTTAACTGTTTTTTTTGCTTGAAGTTTTATAAATATCGAGTAAGCGGGCTCACAATTTACTAGTTCATTGCTCTGACAACGGTTTTGGGGACTGGGCTCTTTCATCATGCTTCGTGACTCATGGATAATGAGATTTAATGCCGCAGAAACTAATCGATTAAATCAATAATGAAAATAATTGAACATGAATTTGATTAACCATTAATCATGTCTGCGCCCTGTTCACAATACATCTACCAGTCATGTCACTTTACAGAAGTGAATAACACATTTCTGTGGACAAAACACATCTGAAATACTGTATAGTAGAGGACACGATCTGAGCTGCTGTGGGAAAAGTGGATAAATCAAGTTATTCAAAACATGACAATGCTTTGTATTATGCTTTAAAAAAAAGCTTGTAGGCATATAGTACAACTAGGCTTTCCCTGTCAGGTCCTCTGGATGATGTGTGTGCTGTTTAATGCATCTGGATACCTGTTTTCCTCAGCACATAACTTATACATAAAATTGTATGGTTATCAGAATCAGTATCAGAAAGAGCTTTATTGCCAAGTGTGTTTGCACACACAATGAATTTGTCTGGGTGTTAGGAACTTCCAGTACAGAAAGTACAAACATAGTGCAGACAACATATAATTAAGGTAATACAAAACACTAAAAATTAAGAGAATAGACAATAATTATGAATAACAATAGTATTACAATAAAAATATACAGAAAAGAAAAATGACCATAGACAGAACTGTGAATGTGCATGTGTCCTATGTACAGATGAAGGTTTGATGAGTTATTTACAGATGTACAGTGCTGGGGTGTGTTATGTGTTGTTCAGGTGGGATATGGCCTGGGGGTAAAAACTGTTCCTGTGTCTGGCTGTTTTGGTGCTCAGTGCTCTGTAGTGCCGGCCAGACAGTTCAAAGAGAGAGTGAGCTGGGTGTGAGGGGTCTAGAGTGACTTTCTTAGCCCTTTTTATTTACACATAAGGATATAAAACAGAAATCTAGGAAAGCTTCAAGACCAGACGGTATTCCACCTGCCTGTCAAAAAGTCTGTCCTGATCTACTGGCTCCCATCTTTACACTGATCTTCAACAGATCTCTGGAGCTGTGCGAAGATCCCTAATGCTTCAAATGCTCCACCATCATTCCCATCCCCAAAAAGCCCCAAATCACTGACCTTACAGACCTGTCGCTCTCACATCTGTGGTCATGAAGTCCCTTGAGTGACTGGTCCTGGCCTACCTGAAGGACATCACTGGACCCTTGCTGGATCCTCTTCAGTTTGCCTACAGAGCAAACAGGTCTGTGGATGACGCTGTCAATGTGGGACTGCATTACACCCTGCAACACCTCGACAAACCTGGGAATTATGCAAGGATATTATTTGTGGACTTCAGCTCGGCCCTCAATACCATCATGCCTGACCTTCTCTCAGACAAACTGACACAGCTCTCTGTGCCCACCTCCATCTGTCAGTGGATCACCAGCTTCCTGACAGACAGGCAAAAGCTAGTGAGGCTGGGCAAACTCACATCCAGAACTCTCACCATCAGCACTGGCACCCCTCAGGATTGCGTTCTCTCCCCACTGCTCTTCTCCCTCTACACAAATGACTGCACTTCAAAGGACCCCTCTGTCGAGCTCCTGAAGTTTGCGGATGACACTACAGTCATCGGCCTCATCAAGGATGGAGACGAGTCTGCTTACAGACAGGAGGTGGAGCAGCCGGCTGTCTGGTGCAGTCTTATCAACCTGGAGATAAACACTATCAAAACTGTGGAGATGATAGTGGACTTCAGGAGGAACCCTCTCTGCTCTCCCCCCACTCACCATCATGGGCAGCACTGTGACTGCAGTGGAGTCATATAGATTCCTGAGAACCACCATCTCTCAGGACCTGAAGTGGGATAATCACATTGACTCTATTGTAAAAAAGGCCCAGCAGAGGCTGTATTTCCCCCGCCATCTATGGAATTTCAACAGGAGCTGCTGAAACAGTTCTACTCTACCATCATCGAGACTGTCCTGTGTTCATCTATAACTGTTTGGTTTGATTCAGCTACCAAAACAGACATTAGAAGAATACAACGGATAGTCAGGACTGCTGAGAGGATTATCGGTGCCCCTCTGCTCAGCCTCCATGAACTTAACACCTCCAGAGTGAGGAAAAGGGCTAAGAAAGTCACTCTGGACCCCTCACACCCAGCTCACTCTCTCTTTGAACTGTCTGGCCGGCACTACAGAGCACTGAGCACCAAAACAGCCAGACACAAGAACAGTTTTTATCCCCAGGCCATATCCCACCTGAACAACACATAACACACCCCAGCACTGTACATCTGTAAATAACTCATCAAACCTTCATCTGTACATAGGACACATGCACATTCACAGTTCTGTCTATGGTCATTTATCTTTTCTGTATATTTTAATTGTATTACTATTGTTATTCATAATTATTGTTTATTCTCCTCATTATTTGTGTTTTTTATTACCTTAATTATATGTTGTCTGCACTATGTTTGTACTTTCTGTACTGGAAGTTCCTAACACCAAGACAAATTCATTGTGTGTGCAAACATACTTGGCAATAAAGCTCTTTCTGATTCTGATATGGAGAGTAAAAATTTTTCAGATCATTAAAGTATAGAATTTTGTAGAATCTTTAGAACTAGCAAATTCATTCATTAAGACATATCTTACCGAGAGGAGTGACATAAGATGTCGGAGACTCGCACTCAAATGAGAGCCGCTTCTTTCACATCTTTCCTCTAATGTGACATTGCAAACTTCAAAGTAGGGCTGTGCGATTAATCGAAATCGAAATAAAATCGCGATTTGAGATTGCGCGATTTCTAAATCGCTTTATAGCTCGATTTTTTTCTGCACCCCTGCCCCAACCTCCCGCAGTATGCTATCCGAACCAATCAGAATTCAGCAGAACAGAACAGACCGGGCATACAGACAGATAGTATGCTAAAGAAACAGGGAAGATGAGTTCAGAACAGGATAAGGACTTGGTGGCCAAAAAAATGCATGTTGCATGCAGAGCACACAGTGGGGAGTAGCGATCATATTTCCTTCAGAGCAGAGAGCGTCTTTCTGAAGATCCTCGCTCATACGCTCAGCGCTGCTTGCTCAGCCCAAAATGCCCCTTTGGTAATTTGTTAATTCCAGAATCTGTGGAATAGGCTAAGCAATGTTTGTCTAAGCTAATGTTTCTAAAAGCAAATTCTAAAATCCTGTGAAGATTGACACGTTTTAATGGACCGCATTTCCCTGCAGTTTTGGTCTATTTTTAATTTTAGAAAGTGTTTATTTTATTTACGCCACGAAATAATTATTTGTCAAGTGCATTTCATCTTGTGTGTGCTTTCATGGGCCTGATAAGTATTTTGTGAAATTCTATATCTGCTTTTCAAGTTTTCATCTTGTGTGCGTGTTTTGAATAGCGTTTTAATGGAAAAGTATACTTTTTCCGTTATTTAATTTTTTACGCAAATGTTCCAAGTGGCTTCAAAACAAGACACGTTTTTAAATTAAGATTTAAATGTTATACATTTAAATTAGGGATGTTCATTTCGGTTTTGGGTCTTTTTTTGGGGTTATTTGTTCAGTGTTTGGGTAGTTTGTGTACATTTTATTTTAATTATAAAATTGTTTCTGTCAGTATATTGTTTAAATCTATGCAGAGCAACATTCGCGGTGTGAATCACTAAACGAACGTCTCGCGTCGGTCTTATTGCTTGATAAAGAGTCTGATGCTTTGCATAAAATAAACTATTATATTTATAAAGATACAGAACACAAATACTTTGGATGTTAAAACATGTCCTCAGAGCTGTTGACTGTTTGTTGTTGAGCAGGTTATGAAGGCAATCGCAGTACATTTCGTCCATGAGTGAAACGCAGAGCGGCGGTCTGATCCGTGATCAGTTCCCGTCGAACACGACTCCAGCTCGGCGTGAGAGCCAGCGCCGTTACGGTGGAAACACAATTACAGAGTGGTCGATTTACTCGTGAATTACATCGGTTTAATGTTTAATCTTTACTTCTAATGTTTGTTAAACGAGATTAAATAGGCAATGTGTAGGCTTATAGCTTATAAAAACAAGCAAATGAGAAATAAAGGAAGTTATCACGTCTGGAGTATTTTACAGAAGTTTAGAGGATTTAAGTTAATCTGTAAATATTATTTCATGCATAAAGTAAAAAAAAAAGAAGAAAAAAAAGCGAATATTATAATAGAAACGAATAAAGCCATTAGCTGAGTTAAATCATCCATTAATGATGGGTTAAATAAACAATCAAATTTACTGGGTAAAATTAACCCCAAATGTACTCTTTTACCCAGCCCTAATTGGTTTGTTTTGAACCCAGTGTTTTCTAGAGTATGCAGAGTTTGTTTATTATTGTGCTGCGCGAAATTAAAGCAGACGGCAGAAAGCTGCATTCTATTTTTTTGTCTTATTTTACAAAAAAGCAAAGATAATTTTTGTATTGTTTATGTACACAAATAAAAGCAGACCTTTTACAATTCCGATTATCTTCATGACCAAGAGGAGTTGCTTCCACTGTGGGAAGGGGAATAAATCCAGTGATTGCTTCAGCGCCGCATGCGCTCATTTAAGCATTCTACCTTCACAATGCAGCCTGTTCATTATCATTATAAAAAACAACCGGTCAAACATATGGAAAACACACACTGCTCAGTTTAAATATGTAGTAAAATCTGTGCTGTTTAGCGTTATCACCGTACCGCCGTGAAGTTATGCAAAACATTTTGTTTTATGTGGATATTGTAAGGGTAAATAAATAAAAGGTAAATCTCAATGTGTTTTACTGCCGATTTGAAAAGGCCAGACTGACACCCAGTCAGTGGAGAATCAACAACTGGCTGATGATCTCAATGTGTTTTACTGCCGATTTGAAAAGGCCAGACTGACACCCAGCACCCACTCTGATCTGCACTTCACACATTCACTTACCCCCCTTGCAACCCCCATTCCTCCCTCCCCACCACCCAACCTGTGCTTAAGGTCTGTGTAGAGGATGTGAACCGGGTCTTCAGAAAACAGAAATCTAGGAAAGCTTCAGGACCAGACGGTATTTCACCTGCCTGTCTAAAGTCTGTGCTGACCAACTGGCCCCCATCTTTACACTGATCTTCAACAGATCTCTGGAGTTGTGCAAAGATCCCTGCTGTTTCAAACGCTCCACCATCATTCCCATCCCCAAAAAGCCCAAAATCACTGGCCTTAATGACTACAGACCTGTCGCTCTCATGTCTGTGGTCATGAAGTCACTTGAGTGACTGGTCCTGGCCTACATGAAGGACATCTCTAGATACTTGCTGGATCCTCTTCAGTTTGCCTACAGAGCAAACAGGTTTGTGGATGATGCTGTCAATATGGGACTGTATTATGACGCTTTTCCACTGCATGGTACGGCACGGTACGGTTCGGTACGGTTCACTTTTGGGGGTTTTTCCACTGGGTATGTACCTGGTGCCTGGTACTTTTTTAGTACCACCTCAGCTGGGGTTCCAAGCGATCCGTACCGTTACCAAAACGTGACGTGTAAACTCTGCTGATCACTGATTGGACAGAGAAAATCGTCATTACTGCGTCACTGAACTTGCGACATGAGACCCATAGACCCGCTAGATTTGAATCAGCACAGCCAGCGAAAGATCGGATGCAACGTTTGTTTGAACATACACACCTTTGTGTATCAACCAAAAAATGTTTCGTTGTCTGTTGAGGAAGTACAGACGTTCCTCTCGTTGATAGCCGAGGAGCGGATCCAGAGAGAGCTTGATGGCGCGACGCCGAAGGAAAAAGCCTTATGTATATACTTTTGAACTTGCTATATTTTCAGAGTCTTCTGTTTATATTTTTACCTTTGTATCTGTGTTTTGCTTCAATTAAAAACAATCTGATCGAATAAGTGTACCTCCAGACTATATTAAAAATGTATTATTGTATGAGCACGTAATGAACCTCTTGAAAAAGACAAATGATTAATGCCACGATTATAAAAACCATCACATAAATAAAAAATACAAGGGATACATTGTACATTTTTAAATATTCAAAAGTTTATTGATAATTCACTTTACAGAACATTCTACATGAATAGTTAACTAATCAAGTAACGCAGCACACCTGCCCTCCTCCTCTACAGCCCGTGTCACTGTCACCACAGTCTCTGCTGCTGGGGGTAAATCCCAAGCATTTTCATAGACCTCTCCATTGTCGTTAAAAACATCCACATGCCGAGAATGAAGAACACTATTCCGTCTCCTTTCTTTGTTGTGAGTTTGTTTGTGGCGCGTTTACGATGATGTCACGGCAGTAGAGGCGGCGCAATTATAACGACGTGTGAATAATCCCGCCCACTCTATAGCGGTACTAAACTGCAATGGAAACGCAAACCGACGCGGACTGAGCCGTACCGTACCGAACCGTACCGTACCATGCAGTGGAAAAAGCACCATTACATCCTGCAAAACCTCGACAGACCTGGGAATTACGCAAGGATATTATTTTTGGACTTCAGCTCGGCCCTCAATACCATCATGCCTGACCTTCTCTCAGACAAACTGACACAGCTCTCTGTGCCCACCTCCATCTGTCAGTGGATCACAGACTTCCTGACAGACAGGCAAAAGCTAGTGAGGCTGGGCAAACTCACATCCAGAACTCTCACCATCAGCACTGGAACCCCTCAGGATTGCGTTCTCTCCCCACTGCTCTTCTCCCTCTACACAAATGACTGCACTTCAAAGGACCCCTCTGTCAAGCTCCTGAAGTTTGCGGATGACACTACAGTCATTGGCCCCATCAAGGATGGAGACGAGTCTGCTTACAGACAGGAGGTGGAGCAGCTGGCTGTCTGGTGCAGTCTTATCAACCTGGAGATAAACGCTATCAAAACTGTGGAGATGATAGTGGAACTTCTGGAGGAACCCTCCCTGCTCTCCCCCCACTCACCATCATGGGCAGCTCTGTGACTGCAGTGGAGTCATTCAGATTCCTGAGAACCACCATCTCTCAGGACCTGAAGTGGGACAATCACATTGACTCTATTGTGAAAAATGGCCCAGCAGAGGCTGTATTTCCCCTGCCATCTATGGAAATTCAACCTGCCACAGGAGCTGCTGAAACAGTTCTACTCTACCATCATCGAGACTGTCCTGTGTTCATCTATAACTGTTTGGTTTGATTCAGCTACCAAAACAGACATTAGAAGAATACAACTGACAGTCAGGACTGCTGAGAGGATTATCGTTGCCCCTCTGCCCAGCCTCCATGAACTTAACACCTCCAGAGTGAGGAAAAGGGCTAAGAAAGTCACTTTGGACCCCTCACACCCCGCTCACTCTCTCTTTGAACTGTTGCCCTCTGGCCGGCACTACAGAGCACTGAGCACCAAAACAGCAAGACACAAGAACAGTTTTTACCCCCAGGCCATATCCCACCTGAACAACACATAACATACCCCAGCACTGTACAGCTGTAAATAACTCATCAAACCTTCATCTGTACATAGGACACATGCACATTCACAGTTCTGTCTATGGTCATTTTTATTTTCTGTATATTTGTATTTTATTACTATTGTTATTCATAATTATTGTTTATTCTCCTCATTATTTGTGTTTTTTATTACTTTAATTATATGTTGTCTGCACTATGTTTGTACTTTCTGTACTGGAAGTTCCTAACACCAAGACAAATTCCTTGTGTGCAAACATACTTGGCAATAAAGCTCTTTCTGATACTGATATGGAGAGTGAATATCTACAGAACATTAAAGTATAGAATTTTGTAGAATCTTTAGAACTAGCAAATTCATTCATTAAGACATATCTTACCGAGAGGAGTGACATAAGATGTCGGAGACTCGCACTCAAATGACAGCCGCTTCTTTCACATCTTTCCTCTAATGTGACATTGCAAACTTCAAAGCTGTTTTTTCCTGCTTGAAATCAGATTGAGATGATGCCATAGCCATATTAATTAATACGAGAACATCTACAGTCCTGCTGCCCGAAAAATGAAGCAGTTATTTCAAGGATTTCGAGGGCCCTCTGATAACAGTGTGGTCATGTTAAGTGTTTGGATTGAGATGGGGGGCTAGTAGTTCAGTGTTCCCAAGGCAACGGTGAACCCAGTGAATGTTTGGACTTTTATGGTCATGAGCAGAAAAAACTGAAACCTGAACATCAGTAGGAAGAAGGTAGTCATATTTGCTCTCTATGAACAGTTTGACCTCTGAACCAATGAAATGTGACAGAAAAAATGTCCTTCTGTACATGAAGAGGGCATGATATATGAAATATTTTCATATATTTCATACAATATATGAAAAATTGCCTTTTTTTTCCTTAAAACAAAATATAAATACAGTATGACTTTTTCATTCATGAAAGAGTAGATGGTGCAGGATGATTGTCTAAAAATCACAGTTTACATGGCACAAGTTGACTGGCCTCTGCTTCTTTTGCAGCCTATGAGATTGCTTGCTTAACCCTTTAAGCTGTCCCGCCGGCGGTACGCCTAGTGGTGACAGGGTAAAGTCGTCAGACACAAAAAAAAACAAAAAGAAAACGTTGAACATGTCATATATCCATGGAAAGCTGAGATTCTTGTTATTTCAACTATGTAAACCATTTTAAGATACAATAAACATAGCATGTACAATCAGTGTCTTTATCAGACCACTTTTTGTTGACAACTGTTTTGTTGAGAAATAGAAATATAGGAAAAAAATGTATTTAGATTATAAATTATAAATATATATGTAATTTTAAAAGTGTACACATTTTGGATTCTATAAATAAATGTCACTATAATGTGTTTATGCTTCAGTTACTATGTGTCAGCAATTATTGACAGTGAATCTGGATGAGAAATTTAATAGCTCTAAGTGTAACCTTTCATTAGAGCCCAAAATGATGACTGTACATTAAAGCATTCAAGAATTACAGCATTGTATGTGTCGTTGGTTACAAAGGGTCCTTTGGAGTCTCCCAAGTGTAATTTTTTGGAAGCGCCTAGACATAAATTAGATAAACATGTGTAAAACACTAATTTTCTAATATATTGTTTATCAAATGTGAAGTTTGGCTTGGTAAGGCTTCATTCTGTGATCCCAATGTATTTTCCAGTTCATTCCTCCCAGCTATAGTCATCTGCAGGCTTCTATTTACAAACAAAAATGTAGGCATTTATTTTTTTCTTTTTTAGTGTATTCAAAGTGCTATTACTCAATATCAGTAAGACTTACAGTGATTCTGACTGTTGAGATACCAACCTCAGAGTGTCACCTTTCAAAGGAGATCAACACCATGCATATCATCCAAATGGCCCAAGAACAGCATGCAATTTACTTTGGGTATGCTTGATTTTTTAGGCGTTTTAGGCAAATTTGACAGGAATCGTAAAGGGATAACAAATACAACCCGAATTCTGGAAATGTTGGGACGTTTTTTAAATTTGAATTAAATGAAAATAAAATACTTTCAAATCACATGAGTCAATATTTTATTCACAATAGACCATAGATAACATAAATGTTAACACTTATTCATCCGCTAAATGAGCTCATTTCAAAGTTGATGTCTGCTACAGGTCTCAAACAAGGGCAACAAAGGGCTGAAAAAGCGATACATTTTGAAAATATTCAGCTGGGAGAACATCTAGAAACTAATTAAGTTAATTGCCATCAGGTCTGTAATATGATTAGCTATAAAATAGATGTCTTAGAGAGGCAGAGTCTCTCAGAAGTAAAGATGAACAGAGGCTCTCCAATCTGTGAAAGAGTGCTTAAAGAGATTGTGGAATACCTTAAAAACAACGTTCCTCAATGTCAAATTGCAAAGGATTTGCAAATTTCATCATCTACTGTGCATAATATCATCAAAAGATTAAGAGCATCTCTATGTGTAAGGGACAAGGCCGAAGGCCTTTGTTGGATGCCCGTGGTCTTCGGGCCCTCAGGCGACACTACATCACTCATCGGCATGATTCTGTCATTGACATTACTAAATGGGCTCAGGAATACTTCCAGAAACCACTGTCGGTAAACACAATCTGCTGTGCCATCTGCAGATGCCAACTAAAGCTCTATCTGGCAAAAATGAACCTTTGCACACACCGATATTGGAAGACATATTAAAATGGTAATGTTATTGTTGTTGTTGTTTTTTGCTAAATCAGGTTTTAGATGGGATGTCAACAACAGCTTAAAAATAATGGCATTGACTATGTTCAGATAAATGCAACGGTAATATGTATTATGTTTATTGCTCTTTAATTCTAGCATTATAACATGAATTGCAGTGAAACCGTTAGACAGTTGAATTTATGTATACCATAATCTCACAGAGTTACACTATTTGTGGCCGTGTATATATATGCAGATTAATTCTCTTGAGGTTTACACGGTAATGCTGTACACAAAACAGAGATCCGCTCACAAATGCTTCTTTATCAGACATTATATGCGAGATGAAATTAAAATGACATCCAACATTTTCTGAATACAGTGATATAAAAACACCTGCACTGGGTTTTGATTTTGAAACGTGCAGAGCTCATTACTTGCATTAATGGCGGATTTATGTCTACCTTTAAGTGCAGGTGAGGACACATTCGAGCTGCATTCGGTGCAGCTGGAGCTGGAGGCCGTGGAGAGACAGATCGGCGAGCTACTGGCAAAGCAGGCCTAGCTGAGGGAGCGGAGAGCAACACTGTAAACATCCCGGGCTGACGCTCACAAGTCCGGGGTAAGTATGCAGGCGCTGCTAACACTCCCACCACCTCTACTCCGTGTGTTTCTCTGCACAGGCCCCATGCACCCGGGACGGGATATTCCCAGATGTTCTTCACTCCGGCGCCGGTAAACCACAGACCCTGGATGCAGCAGCGAAAGACGTGTTCCAGGCCCTGAGCGATGACTTCTCCCCCTCCGGTCTTCGAGATCTCCACCCGCAACTACTTCGCTCCTCTCTGCGAGACGGAATGTGGCGCTGTGATCGTCGGAGACTCCATCGTCCGGTACATCCGTGCAACATTAGCTGAAGGTAAAGTGCACACTCATTGTTTCCCTGGTGATCGTGTTCTCTATGTTTCTGCGCAGATACCCGCGATCCTGAAGGGCGACGAGAGCGTCGGATCGGTCATGCTGCACGCGGGGGTGAACAACACCAAGCTGCGGCAGACGGAGACACTGAAGAGGGACTTCAGCAGCCTGATCGAGACGGAACGCAGCACATTGCCTGCGACGACAATCATCGTGTCAGGACCTCTTCCCACATATCGACGAGGACACGAAAGGTTCAGTAGACTGTTTGATTTAAACGAATGGTTGTTGTCATGGTGTAAAGAACAGAAATTGCTCTTTGTTTACAATTGTAATCTTTTCTGGGAGCGTCCTAGGCTTTTCCGTGCTGATGGCCTGCACCCCAGCAGAGTCAGAGCGGAACTCCTGTCGGACAACATCTCCAGAACACTACGCTCTATCTGACTAGTAAGCCAATTCTCAAAAAGCTGCTATGATGACTTTTGTTCTACTCACTTAAATGATAGAAGTACTTGCAGTGTCCCATCTATACAGACTCTGTCTGTTCCCCGAATAGTGAGGGCAAAATATTAATTGAATGCAGGATCTAGAAAAAAATCTGATCATGATTAAACCAGAAAAATGCAAAATAAATGAACAAAAACAAATTTTAAAGCTTGGGCTCTTAAACATAAGGTCACTTGCACCCAAAACAGTTATTGTAAATTAAATTATCACAGATAACAGTTTTGATGTACTCTGTCTGACTGCAACCTGGCTTAAACAAATGATTATATTGATCTAAATGAATCTACTCCACCAAGCTACTGTTATAAGCATGAGCCTTGCCAGACTGGTCGTGGTGGCAGTGTCACAACAATATATGTATATAGTGATATACACGCTCAATAAACAAACTACAGATGGTTCAAAATGCAGCAGCTAGAGTTCTTACTAGAACCAGGACATATGACCACATTAGCCCGGTTCTGTCAACACGTTAAGTGTTTCTGATGCAGAAAAGTTAGTTCATGCATTCATGACCTCTAGACTGGACTATTATAATGCACTGCTAGGTGGTTGTCCTGCATCTTCAATAAACAAGCTACAGATAGTACAAAATGCTGCGGCTAGAGTCCTTACCAGGACTCACATCAAGAAAATATGATCATATTACACCAATTTTACAGTTTCTGCACTGGCTACCTATTAAGTTCCGTATCATTTACAAAATATTATTACTTACCTATTAAGGCCCTAAATGGTTTAGCTCCTGCGTACCTAACTAATCTTCTATCACGCTACAATCCAACCCGCTCCCTAAGGAACAAAACTCTGGACTCTTGGTAGTACCTAGGATAGCAAAGTCCACTAAAGGAGGTAGAACTTTTTCATATTTGGCTCCCAAACTCTGGAATAGCCTTCCTGATAACATTCGGGGTTCAGACACACTCTCTCTATTTAAATCTAGATTAAAGACACATCTCTTTAGACAAGCATTCATATAATGCATCTCATAATCTTGTACTGCAGGTATATCTGATCAAACGCACATTATTATGCTTTAAATTGGGTTGAAAATTATTTTTTTTGCTTGGATGGAACAACTGCTACGCTAATTGTCTTTATTTGTTTCTGGTTCTGGATTAACATCCCGTGGTAACTAGGAATTACACAAGCTTCAGTCTGGATCCAACACTTAAATGATCTGAGATGACCGAACACCTGAGAAGAGATGATGACAACCCCTCCGAGGACCTCAGAGGAAGCCAACCATCAGCGATTATACTGACTTAACCAAATTTAGCCATAAGTTAATTATATTGAGTTTCTACAATACATAAATCTATCGTAGAGACTTAGTTTCCTCTAAAGCTGCTTTGCAACGATTGTATTGTAAAAAGCGCTATACAAATAATCTTGAATTGAATTGAATCTCTTGAGCTGTGACTGAATTGATTAAACCAGAAGGGTGCGTGTCCCGTCAAGTGCGCAGGCATTGTCTGTTCTTTGGACGTGTCCGTTTAAAGATGCATTGGTCAGATGACGCAGTGCTGATAAAGCCAAGGTTCTGTGATGCATCTTTCAGAGAAGAGCCGTGCACATAAAATCTGAACAAGGGCTTCTGTCAGAGCTCTGTAGCACTGGCCTGTCAAACAGGGTGAGACATGCTGCTCGACTGTCCGGTCAAAGTCTTTACACCAGTAATCCTGGAATATGCCAATGTTTGATTCTTCTTCTAGCAAGCTGTAAGTACAAAGAATAAAACAATTCACAATCTTTTATCCCCCCCCCCCCCCCCCGAACTGCCTTTTAGACTAAGGATGTATAAGGATATTCTGCACATGGAGCATGAATTACTGAGTAATTAAGGGCCAAGCACCGAAGGTGCGATGGGACCTATTGTTTCCGTTGGCGTTCTTATTATTCTTCTTCTTCCATTTCTTCCACTCGAAAGTCTATGGCAGCCCATAGAACCGCTTGTGGGAATCGTTGTAAAATATAAATAACACACTAACAAATTCACAGAAAAGCACGCATAAATGGATCTGATTCTATATCTCTGCAACAGTTTGGCGTATTGGGACCAAACTTGTGGTGTGTTATAACAAGCATAACCTGAGGCTACCTGCAGTGCTTCGGCACTGTGCCACCTAGTGATCAGGAGATATTAAAATGCACATTTTTGCTTATGATAACTTGTGAGTGGTTTGGCCAAAAATCACAAAACGTGTTTTTTAGATTCGGTGCATCATGCCGAGTCAAACCATATCCAATTTTACAATGTCAGCCATTTTGGGCGTCGGCCATTTAGATTTTTTTAGTAAAATAAAATAAATTAAATTTAGTAAAAATAAAATATATTTTATGAACACATTGACGTATCGTTACGAAACACAGTATGTGTCATCAGCACAATGCTCTGAAGGAACCAAGCCAGCGCCACCAAGAGGTAAAATGAAATATTCACACTTTCACTTTGGGTGTGGTAATTTTTTTTTTCACGGGAATCACCTTTTTAGACTCATGAATCCTTTCAGAGACCAGCAATATCAAACTTGCCAGATTTTGCCTTATAGTTTGTGCAATGTTGCATTTTAGCATTTACAAAACATTTGCCAATATCTTAGAAGCCGTTACTCCGATCGACATGAAACCACCGTAGGAAATTTGAGAACATAGCATGCCGGCTATATGGTAATGCTCAAGTGACAAAATTATTATAGCAAGTGGAACACAAAAATGCAAACAAAGTCGGTAATCAGTCATTTTTTCTCTTCTCAAATTTAAAAAGGTCTATAACTCCAAAACTAAATGAGATATTATCACCACATTTGACACATATGTATGGCCACACTCTAAGGACACATAAAAAATGTTTACTTTATAATCAAACTATCATTACAGTATAATTTTAATTGCCTCATCTGTTGACACAATGCTGGTGAATTGCAGAGTTGGTGCAAACATATCCACATCGCTATGATCAGATGCTTCCTTAACTGCTGCTTTCTCACCGCTGCCATTTTTGTTGTATTTATTTCAGCAAAAAAAATATAGCTGTTTAAGAGGCAAAACACAAGTTATTACATTACCGTCACTCCCTATATGTAGAGTAGGGCATAAACTATAGTCTCATGGGAGTGTTATCTAGTTGCCAGCTCTGAATGAAAGACTCTGTGTGAAAATATTTGTTTTTCTTTGTAACAACATGCACACAGCACATTCATTTCATGTTTACTTGAACACGTGATGTTTTATAAACAAGTTTCGGGAGGAGCACGCGCGGATAATTAACACAGCCAATTCATCATCAGTAATCACATCACTTATCCAATAAACGCTAGAGAGAACCCCTATAAATAATCAAGCAGCCTCACCTCCATTATCTCTCGTCTTCCAGAACGCGGCTTGCTCCCTTGCCATGATCACAGACCCCATTTTTCTCCTTCCAAACAACGAGAGATACTCGAGATTTGCGGATCCTCCGCAGCAAATTGACCGGCCCCAGGATCTCTCCTTCTCCGCCAGTCAACGCCCCCGAGCCCCAGGCTCCATCGCGGCCGCCGCTCCGCTCGACCAGCCACAAGATTTCCCCGACATCGGGGCTTAACCTCGCTTCCACCGCCGAAACTTTCAATTTCCCCGGCATCCTCGTATCATTCGGCCGCGGCAACAATTCCTCTGATCGGAAAGTGGACCGTATTTAAGCCAGAGGCAAACGCCGATTAATTACGACGCTCCGTTCTCGCGGAGGATAAACAAACGGATCTGTACTATTATTCAACGAGCATGGGCTGCGCCCCAGTTCTCACCGCAGCAAGCCTCAATCGATTCCCGCTTTGGCTCAGCCTTTCACCGCGGCTCTTCCGGCCGCAGAGCCATATGTAGCCGGGCCTAACTTCTGTTTCCAGAAGCTAACGCGAAGCTGCCTACGCTAGCGGGCGCAGGCCAGCAGTGTTGCCAAAGTTGTTAAATTTGTCGCTAAAGTTGTTAAATGACACCGCAGCTTTTTTGGATGTTAATGCCATTACGTAACCAGGAAGCAAGCGCTTAGAATTCACAAATAACTTTCCATGTTTTCCACCAGCGTTTTACCTGTATTAATTCACTCCATATTTGGATAGATAAGGCGGATAATAATTTTTGTTTCGGGGTTAAGACCAACAGTTGGAAGAGACATTCCACTATTAATTATGGTGGGCTAACAGTAATGATTAACAATCATAAGTATAAAACCGCGTGTGTGTAGTGTGTATATATATATATATATATATATATATATATATATCTCAATTATTGCAAAGTGCAACCTAATTAATATATGACATTCGTACTGCCGGAACCTCTCTCAAAGTATCTAATGTTACCAGCAGATGTGCCTCTTACCGGCTAGCGGTTTCAATACTCTTTCCTTTCGCGTGGTTAAGAGAGAAACTAATGCCTTTCATAATTTTTATCACTTAAAGTTTGCTAAATAAAAAGGTTTAAAAATAGTTAAACCTGTTGCTAGATGATCGAAATACAAGTCACCAGGTTAGTCTGAGAACTGCTACGTGTTAAATAAATATACATTATTTGCTAAATTGGCAACACTGCAGGCTACCCGGATGTTTTCAGCATGTCCCGCCAAAGTCACAAACCCTGCCCCCCCCCCCTTTTTCCTCAGCCTACAGAAGCAACTTAGCATGTGGCTAAATCCACTCGCAATGCAGGCCCCCACATCTCATATTTTTGTTCTACTTCCTTTTCAGCGGCCTCCAGCTCCCGTAGCGGAAGCTAGCACGAGTCTGCCACTGCTAGCAGCACAGGCTGATCAGGCTCTACAGCCTTTTTCCCCGAATATTACAAACCATGTGGCCTGCAGCCGAAGCAAGCGCGAAGCTGCCTCCGCCTGCAACACAGACCCTCACATGTTGTTCACCCTTTTACTTCTAACCCCTTTTTTCTTTTTCAGTGGCCTCTAGCTCCCAAGCAGATGCCAGCGTGAGGTTGCCTCAGCTAGCGGTACAGGATAGCACAGGAACAGGAAGGATCTGCAGGACAGGATCTGCAGGACGTCACAACCCCAATTCCCATTCCATGACCTTCAGCAGCTGAAGCAAGCTTTAGGCCGCCTCTGCTCACAACACAGGCCCTCACATGTCTTTTCCCCTGTTACTTCTAATCCTCTTTTCCTTCCAGTGACCTCCAGCTTCCATAGCAGACGCTAGCGTGAGGCTGCCTCTGCTAGTGGTGCAGACCCATCCACAGCCTTTTCCTTACCCCTAATCCCTTCACCTACCCACGGCCCGCAGCCCCAACATTCCACTCTAGCGTGAGCACGTCTCCGCTAGCAGCGCAGAACCATCCACAGCCCTGGCCTCACACCACTCCTACCCCCATGGCCCACAGCCCCATCGTCCAACTGTAGTATAAGCATGCCTCCGTTAGCAGCGTAGGCCCCGGTACCACACCATTCCCCCTCTCTTTCCCTCCCTCTGCTCCCGGAACAGTCCCAAGCGTGAGCTTGCCTCCGCTAATTGTGCAAGCCCCGCTGCCCGCCATTCCCCCTCTTTCTCCATCCCCTTCTCCCACTACCAGAGGCGGAACCAGTCACAACCCCTTACTACTTCAATCTCCAATCCAACCATACCAAACCCTAGTAGTTTATCCGCATTACAGAAGTCCACAGGCCAAACTCCCGTCTGACCTACTTTTATCGATGACTCAAAACGCCCTTCCACACGGTTCTGATTCCCAAACACCAAGTCCTGTTCTACTGCCATCTGGCATACCAGCAGATCATTACTCCAGCCACTCCTTCCACACAGGCGTAGCTACCACATCTGGCCAAACAAACCCTCATCAGCCAACCCCTTTTAATCCCAGTCTATCCCTGTTCACTCGATCTTCAGACCCACCATAGCCACCCCTTTTTAAAAATCTCCAAATCCACCCATAGCAGCTCATCTCCACATCAACCATCCCAGCAGCTCCTGCTCCATTAGGATCCTTATTTCCTCACTGCCACAACAGTGACCGCTCCCATAGGAGTCATAACTGTATTTCCCCACTGCTGCAGCAGTGTCTGCTCCTGCAGGAGCGCTATCTATATTTCCCCACTGCCGTAGCAGTGCCCGCCCCCGCAGGAGCCCTATCTATATTTCCCCACTGCCGCAGCAGTGTCTGCTCCCACATCAAGGAAGCCCACCAAACCCTAATTGGCCAACCCCGTTAACGACAGTACATCCCCGACCCCCATAGCAACCCCCCCCCCCTTTCCTTTTCACCACCCAATCCACCGACGCCGCCCCCTCCATCGGTTATGGGGGATTTTACCAAGGACGCTGGTTCGCATCTACTTGGCACCGCCAGCTATCCAATCTACCACAGCCATTAACGTCCTCAGCTCTATTCGAGCTCTATCCCATAGTCATCGCAGCCTTTCCGTGGGGTAAAGAATGGTCCGCTACCAGCATCATTATCCACTGTGACAACGAAGCCACCGTACACTGCGTCAAATCTCGTTCCCATTTACCCATGCTAACGCCCTTGTTAAGACGTTCGATTTGGATTTCAGCTTGCGACCAGTTCATCATAACTGCAAGACACATTCCCGGGTCCAAAAATCAAATAGCTGACTCTCTCTCTCATTTTTTCTTTCAGAACGTTGGCACCGGAGGCGGATCTACTGCCCACCCCAGTACCTCCCTTTTCAGAACCGATATTCCCATAAATCATCCCTTGAAACCTCTCCTTGAAGCTTCCCTCAATTCAATTCTCCAAGCGGTCTCCCCTAGGACCCTCCGCTATTCATTTCGAATAGGCGCAGCAACCACAGCGGCCCACAAAGGCCTTTCCCAACAGCAGATCCAAGAACTCGGTCGCTGGTCGTCAGAAGCTTTCAAAAGCTATATCCGATCAGACCGCTCCCACAGCAAGGAAGCCCACCAGACCCTAATCGGCCATCCCCCTTAGAATACACCTCCGAAACCCCATAGCAACCTCTCCTCTCCGTCACCCTCCCACACAATCCCCCCAGCTGTTTTTTCCTCACTGCCGCAGCAGTGTCCGCTCCCGCAGGAGCTTTCTCTGTATTTCCCCACTGCCGCAGCAGTGTCCGCTCCCGCAGGAGCCTTCTCTATATTTCCCCACTGCCACAGCAGTGACTGCTCCCGCAGGAGAACCTTCTATTTTTCCCCACTACCTCAGTAGTGTACGCTCCCGCAGGAGCTCTCTCTATTTTTCCACTGCCGCAGCAGTGACTGCTCCCGCAGGAGCGCTACCTCTATTTCTCACTGCCGCAGCAGTGACTGCTCGCAGGACGCTACCTGTTTTCCTCACTACCGCAGTAGTGACTGCTCCCCTCAGGAGCGCTATTTGTATTTCCCCACTGCCACAGCAGTGTCTGCTCCCGCAGGAGCGCTATCTATATTCCTCACCGCCGCAGCAGTGCTCGCTCCAGCAGGAGTTTTTCCCCTACCGGCCCCTCCCCTTACCCCTCACCCCCCCCCCCCCCTCTCCCTTCCACCACCCACAACGGCCCTTTCCCTCTCCCCTTCCCAACAGCCCCACGCCACCATAGGAATCCCCCCCCCCAGCTGTTTTCTTCACTGCCGCAGTAGTGCCTGCTCCAGCAGGAACCTTCTCTATATTTCCCCACTGCCGCAGCAGTGCCTGCTCCAGCAGGAACCTTCTCTATATTTCCCCACTGCCCCAGCAGTGACTGCTCCCGCAGGAGCACTATCTGTTTTTCCCACTACCGCAGTAGTGTCCGCTCCCGCAGGAGCTCTCTCCATTTTTCCCACTGCCGCAGCAGTGCCTGCTCCCGCAGGAGCTTTCTCTGTTTCCCCACTGCCCCAGCAGTGTCTGCTCCCGCAGGAGCGCTACCTGTATTTCCTCACTGCCGCAGTAGTGACTGCTCCCCCAGGAGCGCTACCTGTATTTCCCCACTGCCGCAGCAGTGTCTGCTCCCGCAGGAGCGCTATCTATATTTCCCCACTGCCGCAGCAGTGCCCGCTCCCGCAGGAGCCTTCCCAGTACTTCCCCACTGCTGCAGCAGTGCCCGCTCCCGCAGGAGCTCCATCAATATCTCCCCACTGCCGCAGCAGTGTCTGCTCCCGCAGGAGCGCTATCTATATTTCCCCACTGCCGCAGCAGTGCCCGCTCCCGCAGGAGCCTTTCCGTACTTCCCCACTGCCGCAGCAGTGTCTGCTCCCGCAGGAGCTCCATCAATATCTCCCGACTGCCGCAGCAGTGTCTACCCTCATCTCCTCCTTCCTCTCCCCACGCTGCCACAGCAGCACACTTCAGCAGAAGCCGCTTCTTCCTCCAAGATGCCGCAGCATCATTACAAGCGGTGTCCAGCATCCCATCAGCCCTAAGCCATGCAATTTTTTGGGGGGTCTCTCAGCCACTATTCGGCTGCTGTCCCACGATAAGCATTTTTTGGGGAGCTTTTGGGTCCGGGCCAAATGCCGAGCTCGGACCCCTCTCCCCGGGCGAGGGGAGTACCCCGGGCTCGGGAACTATTACCGAGCTCGGAGCCCTCTCCTCGGACAGCACGCCAAATACGCATACCGTTTATTCAGTTCATTATTAAGTAAGTGTGAACTCGTGAAGTGATGTTTTATAAACAAGTTTCGGGAGGAGCACGCGCGGATAATTAACACAGCCAATTCATCATCAGTAATCACATCACTTATCCAATAAACGCTAGAGAGAACCCCTATAAATAATCAAGCATTCTCACCTCCATTATCTCTCGTCTTCCAGAATCCCTCCACCACCCCAACTCCTCACTTCCAGTCCGTTTTCACCCCAGCAAGGGGTAGGGGGGAGCTTTTGGGTCCGGGCCAAATGCCGAGCTCGGATCCCTCTCCCCGGGCGAGGGAACTATTACCGAGCTCGGAGCCCTCTCCTCGGACAGCACGCCAAATACGCATACCGTTTATTCAGTTCATTATTAAGTAAGTGTGAACTCGTGAAATGATAAATCTTGCAGAGCGGCGTTCTTGAAATGAATTCACCACAGTTCTCAGAACTGGACCCCTAACAAACACTTGAGGTGTCAAAGTTAAAATCCCGCTGAGGTTGCCCAGTGCACTTTTGTTTTGCAACAGTAAGCTAACCTTATTTTAATGAGCATCTTCAATGAGCTCAAGGATTTACAGAAAGGTTCTCTAAGGAGGTGGAGACCTTGAGATTAACTGTTTCGGCCCCATGCTACGAAATCTTTTACAACAGAGCGTCATGGAGAATATCAAATGTACACTAGCTGGTCTCTCACTTCCACTGTTATCTCCGCCGTGAACACAGCAGTGCTTAACTCCTGCTGTGCTGTGTTCTCAGAGCCGTACAACCAGCCTGTGGCTTTCAGAGCCACACTGTAGAAACACAATGAAAATTTAATGTAGAACAGAGGATGTAGAAGAAAACCAAATCTGCACAAGTCCTTAGGCTGTTCAAGTCCTAGCCTTCGGTTTGAGTTTTCTTCTGAAGGATCAGCCAAGACATAATATTTCCGCTCCGAACCGCCTGCCGAGGGCTTCATTAGCTCCTCGGAGAGCAGAGGAACCATTAGCATCAACTTCACACAAAACTAATGACAATCCTGAAAAATCAAATCCAATAATGAAACAGGAAATACTTCAATCCAAAGAGTCAAATAGTCCTCTTTAAGCCTAGTGATTAGCCTAGAGTTTAAAATCTTTTTTATTATATATACATATATTAAAACAGACTATTTTTCCCCATTAAACAGATCAAAAGAATATATTATTAACCAAACCATGGCCCTTGGGGTTTCCCAAACTCTCCTGGTCTGCCACTGGCTAAACAAATCAGAATATCAAACAGAGAATCTTGTTGTCAGTATTCATTTTATTTATTTAATTATTATTACTTACATGTTTGTTTGTTTATGTTGTCAACTTTTGTTTAATTTGCTGGATAATAATGATGATAATGCTGGACTTCAGTCTGCTAATTGGTGACCTCAGTCTTTTTAAAGAGACATTGAAAAAGGGCAGGTGGCGAAATGTATTTGTTTGTTTATTTGTATTTTTTTCAATTACAGTGTCTGTCATCAAGACTTATGATATGCTTCTACGATTTGAATTCATAATAAAAATGATTTGTTTGTAAAAATGCTTCCCTTTTTTATGCAAGTAAAGAATGTGACAATATTTACATGTAGCAAATACAGCATCCCATGGACCAAACATATCATGTATAAGAAAAAGAAAGAAAGAAACAAACTAAGTAAAGAAGAGGATTATATTCACATGTGCCAAATATAGAATCACTTGGCCAAACAGACATATATACTGATAGCCAACATTAGTCCGTTCTAATTAGATCCTGTATTTGCATTCATATGTCTGTGAGCATACGTGGTGTGTGTGTGTGTGTGTGTGTGTGTGTGTGTGTGTGTGTCATTGTGTTGAGGGGTGGGGGAGGAAGCATACAACTGAAATAGTATCTTAATTGATTGATAACAGATATAAATAGTATAACTAAAAAAAAATAACAATGGAGACAAATGTTATTAGCAACAATAATAACCATAATAATAATAATAATGATGACTTCATCAAAACTGGGAAAGGGTGGAGGACAATGAAGAGGGTAATTCAAACAATAATATTAATAATATTAGTATTATGTCCACCATTGCCTGCACACTTTTTTCAGTGACTTGTTTCTAGTATTGTGACTATGTATGCTTTGTTCAGTGGAGGATGCTCTTAGCATTAGCTGGAAGCGACTGCAGTGACTCACTAAACATATTTGGCAAATTCAATCCTTCTTGATGGACATTCACCGACCAAAAACTGCAAGTGTGATTTATTAAAATGAACTGAAAACTGAATCTGTTGCCATTATATCAGGCTACACTCCAGCAGCTAATTGTGTATTTATCCACTGAATATGATGCCAGCATATGTAAGGATGATACGGTTATGAAGTTAGATGTCATTAATTCATTTGAGTCCATTTAAAACAAGGTGACAACCATTATATACATCCACTGACAATTCAATGATGAATCACTGACAACTCTGTCTAAAAATCCTTCATTACTTTAATTCAGATTAAAATAATTTTATTTTAAAGCACAGCCACCCCACAATCTAACTTTAACGCCTCTTCTTACTTCGAGATTGTTCTGAGGTTAAATACAGATTTAAAAACATAAGATATTTTAATAGCTATGATAGTTTTTGAAATCAAATCTTCGCAGAGCTATAACTGTAAACACCGGCATCTAACAACGATCTAGAAAAACAAACAGTTAGTAAAGCATATGCTTAAAGCATATAGGAAATAAAACAGTTATTGAATAAGCATGTGTCCTAAACTCCTGAAACATTGGTGTCTCATATTTTAGAGCAACCAATGCAGTTTGGGAAAGAAATCAATCAAACATATATGGGTGTGAAAATATTCAGATGTAACCGTTAACATTTTCATAAGTAAGTGTCATTTAATTATTTTTTTTCTCAGTAAATGTATCAGATTAGTTACATGTCTTTAGTAATTTATTAAATCAGTTATATGTAACTAGTTACTCCCCATCACTGCACAATAGACAGGCATTCTCACGGGAGAATGAATTTATTCCTCTTAAAAACGGTAGCCTGCAAAAAGCTTGTAGTACAAGTCGTCTTTACACAAATATTCCTGTGGCTCAGTGGTTAGAGCATTGCGCTAGCAGCACAAGGGTTGTGGGTTCGATTCCCAGGGAACATATGTACTGACAATACAAATGTATAGCCTCAATGCACTGTAAGTCGCTTTGGATAAAAGAGTCTGATAAATGAATATGAAAGAACTGAAAACTGAATCTGTTGCTGTTGTATCTGGCTACACTCCAGCAGCTAATTGTGTATTTATCCACTGAATATGATGCCAGCATATGTAAGGATGACACGGTTATGAAGTTAGATGTCATTAATTCATTTGAGTCCATTTAAAACAAGGTGGAGCAACCATTATATACAGTCCACTGACAATTCAATGCATGAATCACTGACAACTCTTGGTCTAAAAATCCTTCATTACTTTAATTCAGATTAAAATAATTTTATTTAAACAGCCCCCCACAATTAACTTTAACGCCTCTTCTTACTTCGAGATTGTTCTGAGGTTAAATACAGATTTAAAAACATAAGATTTTTAATAGCTATGATAGTTTTGAAATCAAATCTTCGCAGAGCTATAACTGTAAACACCGGCATCTAACAATGATCTAGAAAAACAAACAGTTAGTAAAGCATATGCTTAAAAGCATATAGGAAATAAAACAGTTGTAGAATAAGCATGTGTCCTAAACTCCTGAAACATTGGTATCTCGTATTTTAGAGCAACCAATGCAGTTTGGGAAAGAAATCAATCAAACATATATGGGATGTGAAAATATTCAGATGTAACCGTTAACATTTTCATAAGTAAGTGTCATTTAATTACTTTTTTCTCAGTAACGTATCAGATTAGTTACATGTCTTTAGTAATTTACTTAAATCAGTTATATGTAACTAGTTACTCCCCATCACTGCACAATAGACAGGCATTCTCACGGAGAATGGATTATTCCTCTTAAAAAGCGGTAGCCTGCAAAAAGCTTGTAGTACAAGTCGTCTTTACACAAATATTCCTGTGGCTCAGTGGTTAGAGCATTGCGCTAGCAGCACAGGGTTGTGGGTTCGAATTCCCAGGGAACATATGTACTGAACAATACAAATGTATAGCCTCAATGCACTGTAAGTCGCTTTGGATAATAAGAGTCTGATAAATGTAATGATATAAAGGAGAGAATAGTTGCTTGCTGTTGTTCTGTTATATGTCGAGTATGCCTCCTGCTGCTCTTTTACTCAGGCTGAAATAAAAATATATTAAATACAAATACTGTATATCTATATACATATATAGTTGGAGGCATCATATCTTACAGGTCAGACAGTAAGCCAGAACTGTCACTGTTGGTTTTCCTCTTGTACATTAACTGACTGCATGGTTGCCAGGAGTTTACTATTAACACTACTGTTACTTTAATCTACTTTACAGAATGGTACCGTAATAGCATGCACTGGATTTCACTGGTTTTACTGGCAGTACATTAACAGCTGTAACATGGTAGCAAAAATGTTCTGTGCTAGCTGGAGAAAGTGTAAGGTGTAAGAACAGTGTTGGTATTGATCCATCTTTAAGGCTCATGAATAGACCACATGTTTGAATTCACATGAGCTTTATGTGAACAGGAAATATGAATATAATGACCATTCACCAAAATGTCATTCAACACTCTAAAACATAACAAACAACTGACAAAAGAGACCAACACAATGTTATTGCTATACTGAGATATCATGCCCTGAAAGTCTCAAGTTTAAAGTTTAAAAAGCGGTTTGTTTCAGATCGTCAGATCGGTAATGAAACCAAGTAATGTGCTTCAAGCTCTTCAAAACAGGTGGGGGAAGTTTAAACAAGCAATCACTGAAACAATCAAGAAAACATTATGAATGTTTAAATTAGTAACGGAAGAAGTAATCTGCATATGAGCTGGCAACTCCATTTGTCTTTATCGAGGGACTAATTAAACTGGCCTGACAGGTATGTATAGAGACATGAAATTGGTGATCCCTGAGTGCCCTTCACCAAAATATTGCAAATAGTTAGATTTTTGTAATATGAGAAGCAACGGTCCATAGTTTAGCATTCCGCTCTGAGGTGGAAGGATGATTGCATGGCTCATTGAAGGAAAGCAGACATCGCAGGTCCTTCTGCAACCCAGCAGTTAATTAGCTTTTGGTTATCTGCTATCAGACTGGCTTTCCTGGAGAGATTGTGTTAAATTTACCACAAATGATTCACAGCAGAAGCACCCTGGGGAAAAACTCATCTGACGGAGTAATTACCTCAATCACTGACGTCCTGTATGGAGCAGGTGTGTGAAGGACTGAGATATAACCTTCACTCTTCCCCTTACAGATGTTCAAAACACATGACAACACAAAAGATGTGTAACTCTGAAGCATTGAAGACCCCCCCATGTTTGACACTGTCGCAGATAAATGGATATGATATTACATGCCTTTATCTAGATGCACGTACAATACAGAGCTGTTGTTTGTTTCCTACAATGGATTGTAGGTAAATATCCAGCTCATATCGCCTCAGTATTTCACTGTGCTAAACCGCTGCAACCAATGAGCCTCATTCATTAAACTGTCCTAAATACAGATCGCTGATTGATGAAATATTATCAGCAAAAAGGCAACAATGTTACTGATGTTATAAAATAATGTTTATATGTTTATATAAGTTTATATGTTATACAATAAAACATTGAAATATTGAGTTTGTGATCAACCACAGACCTTATTTCAGGCTTATAAGTAAAAACCCATTGACTTGGAACGGGAAGTACAACATTGCTATCTCATATCTAGGTTTTAGGACACATTCCCGCAGCACTTCAGAACATTTCTGAAAACTAACAAACTCAAGGTTTGGGCTTTCCAGAGTTCAACGAGGGAAGCAGCCCAAACAGAACTGATATAAGACGCAGGGGTGTGCAGTGAAGCTAATATATGTATCTGGAATTAATATATGTATTATTGTATCTATTTTTAAACGTGGAAAATCAACAAGATAAATGATTTGTTGAAACATTCATGTGTGTTGGATCAATGCTACTGGGCGAGTTATAACCCGTGTTGTCAAAATACTATTGGGTGAAGTGTCAGTGGGCGGAGTCTCACAGAATTCACAGCAGATTAACTGGCTGCCTTGCTTTCAGAGAAACACGTATGTAAGTTTAGCATTTTCTTAAATATCTGCAAACATATTATAGTTTTCATGCTGTAGTACATAAAAACAGCACATTTAATGTTAGGGGTGAAAATAGCAAACAAATGAGGAAAAAAAAACCAACAGATACTAAAAGCAGTAACTGTATCTTGATCTGAGATTGAATGAGATCATATTGTATTACATTTACATTCACGCATTATCAGACGCTTTTATCCAAAGCGACTTACAGCTGCATTCAGGTTATACATTTTTTAATCAGTATGTATTACATTTTGAAACTTTGACTTGTATTTAGCAGATGCTTGTCATCTAAAGTAACTTTCAAGATGAAAAGTGCAGTCTCTCAGGACTTAATTCACAGCCTATGCATTATTGAGAATGCCTTAAATGGCTTGATTATTATATTGGTGTTAACCCCACGGGTCAAAGGCTGCACTGGTGCGGTCTGTCTCGTATTTTCTTCATGAAAGAACAAAAAATTCTTTCTTTTAGAAAGAACTAAAAATACTCTGTCAGTTTTGATCATACAGATAAGAATAAGGTATCGTTTCAAACTGCAAACTCTCGAATATGATGCTCTAATGAATACATCTTTTGTTCCATTTTTTTGACCATTGTGTTTCATGTTTGGTGGTTGGAAAATAAATTATTTATTGCTGAATAACAATTAGGGGGTGTATTTTTTAAATGACCCAACAATCAGTTTGGCTCCATCACTTAAGTGGAATCAGATATTATTTTCATGCTAAGCTCATTATCCTCATCTCCTAGAGCAAGCTGCCTGTTATGAATGTTTTGATTAGCTGACGGGCATAAATTATTATCGCACATCATTAACCACTAGACTATTACAACCTCCAACATTAACACCATGCCCTGTTTATTAATATATTTACTTCCAGTTGTGCTCCAAAAATGCATCATCCTGAATTTATTACAGCTCAATTGTAAATCAGTCTAAGTTTAGCTTAGAAAAGTGCTGTGCTGTTTCACTAAATACAGATGTTTATTTAATTATTCTTACAATGAAAATGTTCATCTGGCATTTATCATGATTTTTATTAATGCACATGAACTGGATTTTTATTGGAGCCATTAGTGTCATGACAAAATATCATCATGTCAAATACATTAAATACATATGTGACGAGTGGGGCGGGGCCGAGAGCCGTGGGAACGGAGCGAGGCCGGTGGAGTGAATGATAATGAACGACACCTGCGCCACTCACCGGTCTCGAGTCCCACGGAGGAGCTTCGGAAGGGGTTAAAGGAGGAGTGACGACAGTGGAAGACGAGAGAGGACCAGGCCTGGGGTTTAAACATAAGGTTTAAGGACAAATAGGAGAACGCTGCAGGATTCAGTGATTCCAGGATACAAACTGGAAACAAAAATCAATAAAATGAATAATACAAAATAAATAAAATAATAATAATACAAATGATCATAAAAAAATTCTAACCCAGTGACAGAAAGGAACTTTTCAATTAAGGAGAGATGTTTACCTCTATCAAATTATTTCAGTGGCATATTTACCTTAATAAGGACAGATTACATAACCTTAGCAAAATATATATTTTATGTAAATTGTTAAATGATCTTATTTAAATATGGATAACAATACATTATAGCGCTGATACCAATCAAATGAAATCAATATCAACAAAATCCATCTTTGCACACAGAAGTGGCGCAGAAATTGCATCTGAAGTGGTATTTAGATGTATTTAGACGATTTAATTCAGCTTGGAGATGCTATGAATGCATTTATATTACTGTTACAAGTTCAGTAATAATGCTATGCGATTAAATATTTAAATATATAATGAACACAGAACTATGAAAGTTAATCATAGTTGATATCAAACTATGATATCATAGTTGATATCATATTTGATATCAAATATGATATCAAAAGGCCAGTAGGTGGTGGTGAATCAGTGTCTTAAGTCAATCATGTATTTGCTATTCTGATTCATTCAGGAAGGAAGCAGGTGACTTGCTGATTACAGAAGCGCATACTAGCAGACTACTACTCTTACTATTTCTGCTATAGTAAGATATGTTAAAAAGTGTACTATGCAGTTTCAACTGTAGTCTTTATGAATGGCATGTTGAATCATTCGCTCACTTAATTCATTCAAAAACATAAAATGAACAAAATAAGATTGGAGACAGAATAGTTGGCGAAATTGAACAAAACAGTGTCCAAAGTTGCATCTAACTTGAACATAACAATAACATTTTTATTTGTTCTTTATATGCCATTGTATAAAGTATAAAATAGTGACCTTAAAGGAGGACAAATGCACTGGGCTCAAGCATGCGCCATAGGTGGACATGTTATTTTAAAAGCGGACTGTCTGACCTAAAACTGGACTTATGGCCCTATACCTAAAAATAAAATCCTGTCAACTTGTCTTTAATTCATTCGATACCTGTGTGAAATATTCAATGAAAGCATGCCGGGCCTGTCAATCTCCAAAAAGGACTCAAAAAGAACTAAAAACTTTCAACAAAACAGTCCATACAACTCCAGAGCTGTGTCTCAAATCTTCTGGTGTCATTTTGATAGCTCATGATTTGTTGTCTGTAAAATATTTGCTGCTAAATCTGCTCTTTGTGAAGCAGTGATGTACAATACATTCATGGAGGTCAAAGCTCTCATTCTGTGGCATTATTTTCACACGTTATCAGAATTTCTTCTTGCATACCATTAAAAGCTGCAGCAATGAGTTTAGAGAAAGATGTTTTCTTTTTCTTTTCCTCGGTTGCAGTTTAATAGCCATTGCCAATCATTTTAAAGGTGCCTTTTTTCATCAGCAGATTGCAATTACATGGATTTATTCGGGTGTATTATGTTTGGAGATGCTATTTGCGACAAAATCATTGAATTTTGCAAGCTATCAATAAAGAATAATTATCTGTGCCACATATTTGAGTATCTCATTATGTTAGAGGTATTGTTTTCATGCAGCCGTAGGCTGTCTATTTTATTCAAACTGACAAGTTATCTGTGATTACTGAGGTGAGACACCATTTCTTAAAGTGCTTTGACAGAACCAGCAACTATTCCTGACAGCAAGCCAGTCAACTGCAAAAGCCATCTCCTCCCCGGGAAAGTATGTGAGGCTGAGAGAGAGAGCGAACGCAATCATAAATGCAGAGCTGGAGAGACATTTTAGCCCAGACTTGCCAGGCTGTAAAAAGCCCACTTCATGTAATGCAATGTCACTGAAACAGCAGAGCCCCTGCAGCGTTCAGCTTAATCAATAAATGAAACAACACCTCCATCACATCACACTTCTGAGTCTTCAATCAGAGTCTCTGCTGAAGATATAGCCTGTGACCTCACGAGCAGGTTACACTGAATAAGAAATATGTTTTGAATAGCTTTTTGAATGCTATGGAATATAAGGCACTTCAACTCAAACCAGAGTGGAGACTTAATTTTTAGTTTGACTGCATTAATATTTATAGAGACCCCTCACTTCTGTTCTTTCTGTGGGTAAGTGGTTAAAAGGAAAGTCGTAGGAAAGCTCGAGCGAGTTATTACTTTAGAATGGACCAAGGCATTGTGCACAATAAGACCAAGAATGTGTATTGAGAACATAAAACAGTCCATTTTGATTCCATGATGAATTTAAAAACAGCTCTTATGCACTTAAACTTCATCCACAATTCAATTATGAAACAGCTGTGTATTCATTTATATGTATGTATTCAACCTTTTTAAATGGATTTCTTGTTTGAATCATTTGGAAACACAAAGATTTTACATATCATCATCATCATCATCATCATGTTTGCACTGCAGCCATGTTATTTTAGTATCACTGAGTTTCCATATAGTTTGTATTCATACATTTTGAATTAGTTTTTTTATTTATTTATTTGTATTTGTGTGTGTGTGTGTGTGTGTGTGTGTGTGTGTGTGTGTGTGTGTGTGTGTGTGTGTGTGTGTGTGTGTGTGTGTGTGTGCGTGTGTGTGTGTGTGTATACAGTGGCTGTGTGTTGAGTTGTTTTGAGAGGTCAGATAATAAACACTGTTATACAAGCTGTACACTTACTACTTTATATTGTAGCAAAGTGTCATTTCTTCATTGTCACATGAAAGGATATAATACAATATTTACAAAAATGCCAGGTGTGTATTCACTTCTGTGAGATACTGTATGTTTATATATATATTCAAAAAAATGTCAGTTTTAGTTATTTCATTTGTCACACTTTTGTGGACTAGTTCTCACTATTAACTCAATTTTAACTATAACCTTTTTGCTGCTTATCAATAGAAAGTAAGATAGTGTTTAAGTTGAGGTATTGGGTAGGATTGCAGGATCTAAAATATGGTCATGCAGAATAAAGCATTAATATGTGCTTTATAAGTAGCTTCTAATAAACAATCAATATGATATTAATATGCATGCTACTAGCAACCATTTTAAATATTGAGAATTGGTCCCTATACTAAAGTGTTACCATTTCTTATGGTTTTAATTTTAGTTTGAGTTTTATTTAACTCTAATAACCCTGACTGTCACCTCACAGCACAATCTAATACTCCTGAACACTGACCAAACAAGTGCTATAGGACCTTCTCTGTTTCCCATTCGGCCTGTTCTCATGAACGCGCCTCTCCATTTGTAAAACGCAGCACATCTTCATCTATCACTGTGATTAAAGCGCAGTAGCTCCATGCAAAATGGCGTCTGGCTTCTGTGACGTGAGTAGCTGTGAATGACAGGAGGCTGAAGGAGGAGGAGGGGGGGGGGGGGTCCTCCACCCCTCTGTTTGCATCCTCAGCATTTCTCTTTAACATCACATTTCACATTCTGTGCCTCTCCTGATTACAGAAGGCTGTAAACGCTAGAAAGGTTATATTGGCTGAAGTCAACACGGCCCAGAGGCTTCAAAATAGATGCCAAGTCAGCAAAAACAATTCATGAACCCAATGAAAATCCATCAGCCATGCTGGACCATTGCATTTTATGAATAATTAATAATACAATTTGTACAAAATAAAAAAAGAGAAGATAGTGGAGACCTGCAGGGGCAATTGTCACACACTAAATTTCACCAATGACAAATCAGCCAAAGTAAAGAGATTTCATGAGCATAGGAGATCCTGATTCTGCTCTCACAAACCTAGCCCGCCAGGCATAATACAGCCTTTTATTTTGAAAACATTAGCGTCTCTACATATATGTAAAGCTCTTCAAAAACACAAATAATAAACTTTTCCATTTTCAGGACAATCATATCTTTCGTTGATCATTGTTTAAAGGTAAACGCCATTCCTTGTCAGTAAACTGATATGATTTGGTCAAACTAATTTAAGTACATTTAACCATAATGCAAAGCTCAAAAGAGTTTTCTGAGTACTTCGGCTTATACGTCTGGAATGAGATTTGAAGCCATTTTCAAACCATTCCACTGAACGTTAAATAATATACAAAGGAAAAAGGTTTTAGATTCAATGCCTCTCAAAAGCAGAGAGCAAGAGCATCTTCAGGAATTCATCACACAATCATGAGATCAGAAACAGGGTGTAATTATCTGCAGCAAACAGACAAACACATAGAGTAGAAAAACAAACGGGAACAGGTGAAACATAATAATTGATCATAATTATAAGGTGAGAAGCAGAGCGGTACCGAGAGGTGAGGAAACATGACAAACACGTGACAACGGAAAACAGAGATCCTTTTTATTATTATTTTATATTGTATTATTATACAATTACATTTTATTTGAATATCTTGCTAAATCAAGAGTACGTGTGCATGATTATGTATTCCTTTATTTATACACGTTATTATATTATACAACATTAAAATTATTTGAAATTCATTTATTTCTATATAATGAAATATATTTATCAGTCAAGAACAGACTTTAACATGTACTTGCATATATATCTTCTTTACATTATTTAAAGATTAAATATTTAACGTCAATTAGATCTACAATTCTACAGTTACTGATCATATGACAGTTTATCGTTCACATATTAGGAACAGACTTTTGTTGTATTAAATGGTAATAAACGATAAGTTCCACGAAGCTGTGGTTCACAGTGATTTTACATTTATCCAAAGCGACTTACACTGCATTCAGGATATACATGTATGATCAGTAAGTGTGTTTCCTGGGAATCGAACCCACAACCTTTTGTGCTGCTAACACAATGCTCTACCACTGAGCCACAGGAACTACATTTTAGTGGGCTGCAGCTTCACTGAGCTTATTACCTTTATACAACGGCTACAACACACCAGACAAAGTTTCATTTTACATTTATGCATTTAGCAGATGCCTTTATCCAAAGCGACTTACAGTACATTCAGGCTATACATTTCTTATCAGTACATGTGTTCCCTGGGAATCGAACCCACAACCTAACGCAATGCTCTACCACTGAAGCCACAGGAAGTTTCATAAAATAAACACACCACAAGAGAAGTGTAATCATTTATTAATAACAAATAATATTTCTACTGCCAGACGATATATCCTCAGTAGTATTTAGCAGAATGCTTGCCAAGAATCACACAGATGGAGCAAGACATGAGCTTTTTGTTCATTCTAAGAACAGATTTGAGTTCTCATGGAGACGGTTTCACCAGGTTACCTTGAAAGAACGAACTCAGACGGACGTGAGGACACACAACGCATCTTTATGAGATTTCAGATGTGATTTCGCTCCAGCACATTGTAAGTATTGTGGGACAGCAACAATGCACGAGAAGTAACACATAACATTGCAAACACAAGTCATTAAAACATTTACTTGCATTATATTTATGTATTAGAGAGTATAATAATTGTATTTATTTTTTATGTTACTGGGCATATTTGCTTAAATGAGTATGTATATGTGACCCTGGACCACAAAACTAGTCATAAGGGTATTTTTTTTTAATTGAGCTGCATAAATAATATTTGCATTGATGTATGGTTTGTTATGATAGGACAATATTTGACCGAGATACAACTATTTAAAAATCTGGAATCTGAGGGTGAAGTCAAATGAAGTTCTTAGCAATGCATATTACTAATCAAAAACGAAGTTTTGATATATTTATGGTAGAAAATTCATAAAACATATTTGTGGAACATGATCTTAATATCCTAATGATTTTTGGCATAAAATAAAAATCAATAATTTTGACCCATACAATGTATTTTTGGCTATTGCTACAAATATACCCCAGCGACTTAAGACTGCTTTTGTGCTCCAGGGTCACATATTTCATACAATGCAATGTATATTTTTTGCAAGGTTAGGGTAAGTTACTTTTCTCCCTCTTTATATTAGGAGGCCTTGACAACTTACATTTAAATTAATCATTTAAAGTCCGCATGAAATCAAAATTGACTATATTTTGTTAGCGCACCTTGCTATTTCTGTGGTGAACAATTCATCCATGCAATTCAATCCACACACACAAAACAAATTTTGCCTTCATCATCTTTAATCCAAATCTGAAAATGGTCCTCCCGCTAAAATGACGGGCCTTCTCTGATGACATCAGTTTGACAGCTTGGGCATGAGCGTGACATCCTTAACAATGCCCCTCCATCTGCGTTCATTTTTCAATGAAACGCCTTCTTTACTACATCCAATCAATTCACAGTAGAAAAAACAAGCCATGCCCTCTATTTTCCTCATTCAATATTCTGTTTCTCTCGGAAGTACGTCACAATACGAAAGTAAAACCGGTCCAATACTTCCGGTTCACGTGGACTTTATTACACTGGTCTCAAACTCAATTCCTGGAGGGCCACAGCTCTGCACAGTTCAGCTGCAACCCTAACCAAACACCCCTCATCCAGATAATAAAGGTCTTCAGGATGACTAGAAACTTCCAAGCAGGTGTGATTCGGAGCTGGTTGTGCAGAGCTGTGGCCCTCCAGGAATTGAGTTTGAGACCAATGATTTAATACAATGCATTTATTGTGTACATACATGTTTTTACATTGCACTTATATTTGAAAAAAATACCTGAACTACAGCATCATCATGTTCACAGAGCGTATCTGCACATACTCCTGATTTCTCTCAACATGGCAACACAAGAGCTTCCAGTCAGCACATGAGAAACAAAGTATCTGGCATCACTTATCTGAAAAAGTAACTCAGATATTTTCTTGTATACTAAAAATAATGGATTCATTTACTAGTTTAAAAAAAAAAAAAATCTGATTACGTAACTCATGTTATTTGTAATGCGTTGTCCCCAGCACTGGTTATCTGTGCTTTGTCAATATTAAGCTCATTTTAAATATGCCAGCAAAAGTTGTGCAAGATTTCTCTAGGTTTTTATCACTTAAAACTATGACACACAAATGGCAAAAGTGTACTTTCATGAGCCATTACGTATTTGCAAGCTTGCTGTAGGAAGTTTAAAGCTAGAAATGTATCATTTTATACAGCTTTCCATATGTCGTCCGCCCCAGCGTGATTTAGGACCCATTCATTTCTCTGCATTTGATGCATCTTCAATATCAAGAACACATCCTGGTACTTTCACGTGTTCTCTGTTCTTGTCTACACCATTTGAGGTGCTTCAGAGGAGTGGACGGTCCTTGCAAGCTCTTTTATCGTGATTATCTGGCCACAACTCTCTGATTGGTGGATTTGTTTCTGCACAGCACCAATGGTAATGGCAGTTTTCACCATGAATTCAGCTGTTAATTATAAAAAAACAAATAAACAACAGTTGAAATAATGCAACAGATAGATTCAGCAAAACCATATACCTCCATTTAACAACCTCAGAGCTCAAAGTAGGCCTAACTAGGGAATTAGATTTTGAATTATAACTTTTATTTTAAACTTAAAGGTTTATTAGTAATCATTAAAAATCCAATTCCCTATGGATAAAGTTTTTACTTCCTGAACCTGACCTTTGCACTCTATAGGATATTTTACAATGGCTTTTAATACGGCTCAGCCAATCATAATCAATGATAGGAATGGTCTGATTTATAATAGAATATGGTTTCTTTAATAAAAAGCAACACAATATAGAAGACATTTTTGAATTAGATGATTGGGGTAAATTGCACTTATACCTATTTTATCTTCTAAATGACAGTACTACATGGAAACAACAATAACAACAACAACACATTTATACCAAACATAGTAAAGAACATACATTATTGAGATTCAAGGGTGTGTAAACTTTTGAACGTATTAATTTGTGTAAATTCAGTTATTATTTTTTCTGGTGGACTATCTAATGATACCTCATATTTTGACAAAAAATATTTACATCTTGCATATTCTGCAAACTTTGAGCAGAACTGTATTTTCATGTTCATTACCGCAAAGCTGTTTTGAAACAATCTGGATTGTATTAAACGCTGTATAAATAGACGTGACTTGACTTGACTGGAATAAACGACCTTCATACTTGTTGCTTTGCTCTCCATTCTTCATAGCTGAGGACGAACATTTGGTGGCTGGCAATGTTTCATCACAAGCATCTGGCGCCTAGCAGACTGATGCTGTATCGAGGGAAGGCAGCAAGCATCAGGGGGAGACACCAGCAGCTTCCAGGGCTGATAGGTGTTACAAGAAAGATTACACCTGCCTCTGAAGTTTCAGCCGCACAAAAACAAGCTCTTCATAACCAGATGTTGCCTCTCTCCAGTCACGCGGGGCTTTGAAGAGAAGGAGACCATTAGAGATTCAAAACAAACAAGACATCAGGAGCATTCTGATGCGTGTCAAACGGTAACGGGCAAAACTAAAAATAGCATCTGAATTGATGTAATAGACTGCCTGTGTTTGTTTAGGAAGTGCAATATGTTATATTTGAATCAAAATGTTATCACTGGATGACTTCGGACTTGGCAAAGATAAATATTTAAATGCTATGCAATTTTTACCATATCTTCTGGAAGGGACCGTGATTATTTTTGACTGAACAATGCAAGATATCATTTCGTGATTAAGGGTAAAAGCACGTGCCACTCTGGGAATTACTGCAGGGCTTCTGGTTAATTACACCGGGATCTGTACAGCAGTGCTGTACTCTGTCTGTACTCCCAGTAAACTCACGCTTACAGTTCAATCAGTTTCTGATTTTGGTCCTGATTCTTCCTCCCTCTCTTCAAACTGTGTTACCATTGCATGAGTTCGCTGTGGTGCTAGCCGTATTGTAGGTTTAGCTGGGTAACAGCTCAGAGAAGCCACTGTGATATTGAAATATTTGTCCCTGGTGGATTTGTCACCATAATGTTAAATGCATGCATGCGCTCATGCTTCTGTCTAATGCGGATCCATCATAAGTGATGCATAGATTGTGAGCTGCTCTTTGAAAGCATTTTATGTGGTGACAAGCAGCTATGAGAAACATTCTGTACTGTATTAAGTGTGTAGTAAATTAAACATAATTATTACCTGGGTAGATTAATTACAAAATTATGTTACTGATTGCAGATGATGAAAACTGTATTTGGTAAAGCAATTTAGACTACTCGTTTTATATACTAATTTTATTTGTGCATTTTTTTTATCAAACTTGTTTTGAACTTACTATTAGACAAACCATATTCAGGGCCTCATTAAGACCTCGCTGGGACCCGGGGCTATGGCTTACTGCAGACCCCCACCCACATTACAATAAAGATATATACAATAACCCGCCACTTTATTAGGTACACCTGTTCAATTGCTTGGTAACACAAATTACTAATCAGCCAATCACATGGCAGCAACTCAATGCATTTAGGCATCTAGATGTGGTGAAGACGACTTGCTGAAGTTCAAACCGAGCATCAGAACGGGGAAGAAAGAGGATTTAAGTGACTGAACGTGGAATGGTTGTTGGTGCCAGACGGGCTGGACTGAGTATTTCACAAACTGCTGATCTACTGGGATTTTCACACATAACCATCTCTAGGGTTTACAGAGAATGGTCTGAAAAAGAGAAAATATCCAGTGAGCGGCAGTTGTGTGGATGAACATGCCTCGTTGATGTCAGAGGTCAGAGGAGAATGGACAGACTGGTTAGAGATGATAGAAAGGACACAGTAACTCAAATAACCACCCGTTACAACCAAGATCTGCAGAATACCATCTCTGAACACACAACACGTCGAACCCTGAAGCAGATGGGCTCCAGCAGCAGAAGACCACACCGGTGCCGCTCCTGTCAGATAAGAACAGCACACGGAGGATACAATTCACACAGACTCACCAAAATTGGACAATAGAAGATTGTAAAAACGTTGTCTGGTCTGATGAGTCTCGATTTCTGCTGCGACATTCAGATGTTGGGTCAGAATTTGGTGTAAAGAACATGAAAGCATGGATCCATCCTGCCTTGTCTCAGCGGTTCAGGATGGTGGTGGTGGTGTAATGGTGTGGGGGATATTTTCTTGGCACACTTTTGGCCCCTTAGTACCAATTGAGCATCGTTTAACACCACAGCCTACCTGAGTATTGTTGCTGACCATGTCCATGCCTTTATGAATACAGTGTACCATCTTCTGATGTACTTCCAGCAGGATAATGCACCATGTCACAAAGCTCAAATCATCTCAGACTGGTTTCTTGAACATGACAATGAGTTCACTTTACTCAAATGACCTCCACAGTCACCAGATCTCAATCCAATAGAGCACATTTGGGATGTGGTGGAACGGGAGATTCACATCATGGATGTGCAGACGACAAATCTACAGCAACTGCGTGATGCTATCATGACAATATGGACCAAAATCTCTGAGGAATGTTTCCAACACCTTGTTGAATCTGTGCCACGAAGAATTAAGGCAGTTCTGAAGGTAAAAGGGGTCCAGCCCGGTACTAGCACGGTGTACCTAATAAAGTGGCCTGTGAGTGTATATAGCTTTAAATAAGATTTTTATCCTATCAAAATTTTTGATGCATTCAAATTTATATATTGAATAATTCATTTTATATTGTATAAAATAAATGTACAAATAAACTGAATAGTCTTCAATGTATAAATTCAATATACATTAATTCTTATTTATTTTACAAAAACGATTCGGTCGACGACAGTGAGTGATTTTCTTTCTAATGTTTGATGTATATTATTGATAAAAATAGCAAAAGCAGCAATATTAGACTGTTTTATTGTGTTGACGAGGAGACAGGTACTTTGACACATGTGTATATGGTGAAGCACAAAGAGCGGAAAATAACTCAAGTTTAGGCAGGCGCTGTACGAAACTATTTTAACGTGCGCATTTTCCAAAATAAATTCTGCCCCGCTGCTTAATATCCCTGAACAGTTCAATTTGTTTTTAGACCACACTGCTTAAAATGCATTTAAATGAAAACTTACATTATGACACGCAAAATGACATATTTCTACCCAGTTTTCTCGATAAGCGAATATACTTTGTTCAAACTAACCTAAAATCTGTGGGGACGATGATGTTGTGTTTCCAACTTTCACTCCACCATAATCTTTAATAAAAAATAACCTAGCTGGGGATTCTCTGACTAACTAGTGTCTTCCACTCTCTCAGTTTTTTAGCCCCTCTCACATATATATTTTTTAGAATAGTTTATATTTTTACTTATTGAAGACTGTTCTTTGCATTTCCAGATTACACCAGAACAAAGTAAAGAGTGAAGGTGAATGCGGACATTAGGCGCAGCGATCACCTGGAGCCTATAGATACGTGCATGGGTTGTTCAAAAGTAAAATACCCTATAGAATAAATGCATTTTATTGGTAAACCAAATTCCAATGTGATGTTTTAATCACTAATGGTAATGGAATTTATGAAAAAGCTCCACTTAGAGCGCTAATAAGTGGGGGTTTGGCGATCGGCGCTACTGATGACTAGTCAGTCTACTCCACAGCCAATCAGGGGCCCCCTCCTTTCTCGGGCCCCGGGGCTTCAGCCCAATGGTTAATGCGGCCCTGACCATATTGATATATGTTAAAATAAAAAATAAAAATTAAGAGAAATAAAAAATATTCACATTTTCATATGCATTAAACATTAGTGAAATGTGTAAACTGCATTAAACATTACATTAGTGAGATTATAGTGAGTAAATAGGGAGCTGATAAAAAGCTTATGATTAAGTTAAACATACCAGATGTAAACTATACTCTGAAATTGCATAATTCGAACCCCAGACCACCTTTTCTAGGTGTGATGTGCTAAACCCAAACACAATGAAATCTGACGTCAAACACTCCACACCAAAAGCTGTAGTGTGAATACACCTTAATGTACAACATGCGGCTTTAATCAAATCTCAGTACATGTGTACACATTGAAAAGTTTTTACCTGTATAAAGGCAAACATCATTTGGCGGCAGTCTGAAATGCATGTGACCACAGTGTGTTGATATAGAGAAGTTAATGGTCCTGGGGATTTACAGAAAGTACGGTGGCAGATAAGTAAACAGATAACCTCAACTTTTGGTTCATCTATACAATGATGTAGTGTATGAATTTTATAAGGTTCTTTTGTCTGAGTCTGGTAGCCCCTTCCCCTCCAGTATATCATTAAAGCTGCAACAGTTGAGTGCATGCATGTTTTTTCCCAGTGTGAACACACTACTCACTATTTATACCACAAAACAGCATAGGATTGTGTAAAGGTGTGAAAATCGGGATGCACCTTGTGTCAAGTTCGATTACTAGTCCACCCATGCATTCGAGTTAATTCATAATTTCAGTCTGAGCTCTGAATTCAAGTACCCCAACTCCATCAAGCAATATACACTTTATGGACAAAAGTATTGGCACACCTTCTAATGAAAGGTTTGCTTAATGTTCTTACAAATCTTAATGTTTAAGCATATAATGATATTCTAGGGAATTGTGTGCTTCTAATTGTATAGCAACAGTTTGGACAGAACCCTTTTCTATTCTAACATGACAGTGCCATATAAGATATTGTAGAAATAGTAAGAATAGTATGTTAGTGTGCAACACTGTGTTTTCACCATGCACATACTTAACTGATAGTTAACTGAACTTACTCCGGATGCGTTTTTGGAAGCACTGGAGACACATAAGAAGGTATTAATGCCAATTTGCCTCAGCTGTCCATATGAAACCGAATAACCCTTGACAGGGAACATCATAGCAGCTATAAACAGGGCCAAGGCTCATTCAGAGAAACACTGCTCTTGACTCTATCCATTAGAAAAGTTATGCACCTTTAATGCAGTTGAAATGAGGTGTGTCCCTGCAGCACTTGGATTAATTACATAGTGAGGGACCCGCGTTGTGCTCATATTGTATAAATCCCCGCATTAATTACAGTGTATAGGTTTTTAAGGCATCGATCAGTGGAGCTGCTCTGTCAACTTGTTAATGAAAGCATGGAGTGGGTGTTCAGAAATGGCTCTCCGAGCACCTCACACCACTAATTCATTACCAACAGCAGCCCGGCGTTACTAAATGTACTGCGGTCTGTTTGCACTGCAGTTAGAGGCGATGTCACAATGAGACAGAAGGTCTTTATAGCAGCAAGACATCTTAGAAAAGACTCTCATCTACGAATCCCGAAAGATCGAATGTGCCTGAGAGCTGTTTTGACGCCTTATTAGATCAAAATTCTTGATCCAACGAATAAATCATCCAGCACTTATTGAATGCTACGTAGCAAAGCTGCCAGACAGCAAATGTCAGCGGTATGTGTTGATTTAGCATGGGGCGTATGACAAACACATGCTTCTGATGGTTCAGATGACAATGTTTGTATTGTGTGGTGAAGCTAATCTTTTGCAATATAAGCAAACATATCTGCTAGGCCTTGTGATGACTGTGGTGTAATGCGGGGAGTAACTCTGTGAGCTCCAAAATCCTCAAAAGTGAGTAGTGCAAACCCGTGATAATCCAGTAACACAGGGATTTAAAATGCATGGATAAAAAGCTGTCACCTTGATATTGAGCAGTTGCTTTGTTTTTCATTTGTTTTGTTAAAAGCGCTATATAAATAAAGGTGACTTGACTTATTTGGGGTCTCCCAACCCTGACCAAGGCTTTTTAAAACTCCGCCCAATCAAGTATTTTTAACCCTTTGGTGCAATTTGTTACCCCCTCCCCCTCCCCTCCCAAAAAACAAAACAAAAATACGGGCAGTTTTTTTTATTTAATTATTATTTTAATTCATCGGAATGGTACAAAACTTGGTAAAGGTGGGCACATGCACACACACACGCGCACACACACACACACACACACACGCAGAACCTGATTTTACCAAGTGCGACATGTTCCTGAGTCGACATCTTTGACACTCGAACAACATTGTTATTAACTAATCAGATTTGAACAACAGGTTTATAATTTTGGTGAAATTTAGGCTTACAATCAGTGTTTGGTGCTTGTACATCAGTGTCATTCATCTGTCATTTCCTCTGATTTTAGGATTTATTCATGGTTAAGGTTAGGTTTAGGTGTAGGGAAATGATCAAGATTACATTTGTGGATTAAAATGTTGTTCCAGGGTCAACAATATATGTTGACCCAGGAACACATCTAACTCAACAAAATCAGGACGTCCCACACACACACACACACACACACACACACACACACACACACACACACACACACACACACACACACAAATTCATGATTAAAAAAGGATAAATGACCAAGAGAAAAATAGTGGCATCCTCACATCATCATCAAAAATGCCCGGCATAGAGAATGAATGGAAACAAATTTAATCTAGTCGAAACATTTGGTATTGCGCCCAAAACAAAATCTTGCTGAATGCTCATCCAACGATATCAACATCAAATTTGGAACCAAACCTGCTTAGTTTTATGTATTTGATTTCCATGATTTCAATTTAACAGTAAAAATAAATGTTGAAAAAAATATTATTTTCATATAAATTTTACAAAATATTATTTTGTACATTTTTATAATAATAAACATAAACATATTTTTTGTTTCGCTTATTTAATTCAATAATATGCAAAGTGCCTTCTTCAAAAAGAGACTAAACTTAAATCAAGATATTTGTCAGATAATGCTGGAAATGACATTGTCAGGTTTGTTCTTAAAAAGTGTTTGACAGGTAATAAATATATCATAACTAATCCCTAAATATATTTTAGTTCACATAGAAAAAAAGGTTCAAAAACTGTCTGTAGCATACTGTTTCAAAAGGTACACAATTATACCGTATTTACCTCAAAGTAAGGTAAATATTATTACTTCATTAGTACACATTTGTACCTTTCAGAAAGGTACCGCCTTTTGTTCTTATCTCCCAATTAAAATCTCCCTAAAATAAATTTCCCTTATAAAATAGAAAATAAAAAAGCATTATCAAACTAAAATCTAGTACATTAATTTTATTGAAAAAAATAAAGACATTTTTGACTGCCATGCTAGCAGCAGTAGAGGGTTAAATATTTTGTAATAGTTGTAATAGGTACACATTTACCAGGAAGGGGAATACTGGGTCATCGTGATGCCTTGTAGTCCGCATCTCATGGCATTACTTTTTAAGGTGCTGTCAGCTTTGAAGGATCACAAATGTTATTCTATGTTTGATTTGAATTCACGTCCTGACTAAGAGGTGTCGGGCAAGGCAAAGGTGCTTGAGATTGTTTCCTGACCATTTGGGCTTGGGACAGCTGTGCCTTTTGTAATGGTAAGATCAAGGAGTTAGACTACTGAGAGATTCAACCTTTGTTAGGTTTATTGGACCACGGGAAGGTTCCTGTAATTAACTAACGCCTCCCTCAGATGTTTGCTTTGTTTGATGTTTGTCTCCACCTCTAAGAATCCCTCCTCCAAAAAGACCTATAAGATACCCTGTAAAAATGACTTAAGATGAGATCTTCGATGACTGCAGATAACAACACATGTCATAGAATAAAGAAATTCTGCTGACAATCCAATCCGAAGTCTCCTGGTCTTCTCTTCTGAGTTTTCTACACTTTAGAAGAACAAAGTTTTCAACAGATGCTGCCGTGACCCGGATAGAGTTCCAGCTTCCTCACCTGAAAAACTTCAAGCTAAAACAAAGATCTGCATCTTTTGGAATCCAGCGAAACTTCAAGCTGAACAAGGATTCCCAGACTGAATTTTTCTCTCAACCAAAAGGGTTGTGGTGAGTGTGCTGTCTCTATTCCAAAAGAACCTAAGACCAGTGTATCCTCTGTGCCGTCAGAGAAGAGTTAACATACATCTGTAGGGTTTGTTTAACTAAAAGTTATCCTCTGTTTCAGGCAGGGAAGGTTAGCATTTCATGCTAATAATTTTGTTTTATCCTCTGTTCTTGTAGGCAGGGACGTGTATCCTCTGTTTCAGGCAGGGAAGAGTTTATCCTCTAAAAAATTTTTATTTTTAGAGATGAGTTTATCCTCTAAAGTTTTTTTGATTTTAGAGATAAAAGTATCCTCTGTTCTTGTAGGCAGGGACGTTTATCCTCTGTTTTCAGACAGGGAAGAGTTTATCCTCTAAAGTTCTGCTTTTAGAGATGAAATTTTATCCTCTGTTCTTTCAGGCAGGGAAGATTTTGGCATTTACGTGCTAATTTTTGGTTTATCCTCTGTTGTTTCAGGCAGGGAAGGTTTTTTAGCATTTACGTGCTAAAAAAAAACAAGTGTACCCTCTGTTAATCAGAGAAGTGTTTGTTTTGTTTGTGTGGTACCGAAGAAACTTACAAAATGGTTAGAATGAATGCTAGGCTGATTCCAACCACAGAAAAGAGTGGTCTAGCGACTCCTTTGTGGTCAGATAGCGAATTCAAATCACTTTTAGGAGTGCAAATGAACATAATAGTCACTGAGAAAGTTAGACAAGAACTAACTCAGAAATATGAGATCCATCCAGACAAGACTTGGTCTGTAGATGAGTGTAAAAAGGTACTGGGAGCATGTATTCGCAAGAACAATGTGAAAGGCATTATCTGTTGTCACAGGGAATTCAGTGTAACGCTAGCGACACAACAGTCTCAGCGTAACGCAGAGCTAGAGAAACAGAACAATGAACTCCGTGCTAGAATATACACTTTGACCAAGAAATTGAACCTCAAGAAAGAGGCAAAAACTGATGTGGAAGTAAGTCAGCCTGATAACATTTCCCCTGATTTACAAGCGTTTTTTGAAACAGATGTAGCTCTCCAATCAGTAACTGATGTGCCTGTAAATTCCTTCAATGTGTGTGGTGCGAGGAGGAGATCTCAGGGGATTGAGGAAACTGATAGTGTTCCTCTCAATTCTTCTGTGGTGCAAATACAAACTGTTGCCAAAGCTTTAGGTCCTAAAGATATAGAGAGACTATCTCAAAGTTTACCAGCAGCACGCACACATTTTTCTGAATTTAGAAGAACATTGATCAGTAAAATGCGTCTTTATGACATGTCGTTGACAGAAGTCACGCAGCTGATGTCACAAATACTAACTGAATCTGAATTCAACAGTTTTGAATCTGCTGTCACTTCTGAACTACGAAATGCCAGTAAGGGTGATTTAAGAGAAGGTATTTTGAAAATCCTAAAGAATATCTTAGGACCCAAAATAGATTGGTCTAGAATTACTACCTGTGTGCAAAGGAAAGAAGAAACTGTGAGTGAATATACTGAGAGATTTTGTCAGTCAGCTGTAATCTACAGTGGAATTGTTGATGACCCTGAAAGTGTGCTAGATGACAAGGGACCCTTGGTTCGTATCTGGTCAGATGGCCTTGTAGCCGAATACAGAAAAGCTTTACCATTCTTAGATCTAACTTGGTCTAACAGAACTCTCAGAAGTAACCTAGACAGGTTAACTACATGGGAAAGAGATGCTGATGTCAAAGCAAAAGTAAGAGTAGCAGCAGCTACGTTTAACACAACGAAACAAGACAATAGATGGTCTAAAAGAGAAAGCAAATGCAAATACTGTGAAAAATTTGGACATTGGGAGAAAGAGTGTAGGAAGAAGTTGCAAGATAGTAAAAGAAATGCTATGCATAATTCTGCTCCTTCTCAGCCTGCACACAACCCTGAAGTAGTTCCGCCAGTGACCACTGAAACTATAGGACAGTTAGTTCAGGCTCTTCTAAGAGCACAACAAGACCAGGAAAAAAACTAATTATTGGGGCTGTGAGTAGCTACCTTTCCCCTGTAATCCAACACAATGACCAAAGAATTTTTGTGAAAGGTAGCATAAAAGAGAAAGAGATTGATTTTTTGCTTGATACAGGTGCAGAAATTACAGTAATTCCTACAAAATTGGCACAAGGTTTAAACATCCCATACAAGAAAACCAAACTTTGTTTAACTGGTGTAATAGGTGAAGATTCTGTTTTGTATGAAACTCCGCCCATAGAGGTACAATTTGGCCCAAAAACTCTGACTACAAAATTGCTATGCGCTCCATTAAATACAGGTGCAATTTTAGGCATGGATCTTCTGAGACAAATAAATCTAACTTTAGACATGTCCTCAGAATCTACTAGCATAAAAATTTCCTCAGCACAGATTTCTACCAATAATGCAACCCCTCCCGAGTATGTTTTCTTACAGAATCATCCAATTTGGGCTAAAGACAAGGATGATTGTGGGTTGTTGACAGGTGTAGAACCAGTTAAATTGACAGGAACTCCACCTCCGGTCACCAAACAATATCCGATTAATAAGGAAGCTATACAGGGAATCAAACTTATTGTAGAAAATTTGCTGACACAAGGAGTGCTAGTTAAAACCAACAGTCCATGTAATTCACCCATATGGCCCATCAAGAAATCTAATGGGACATGGAGACTGACAATAGACTACAGAGTAGCCAATAAACATATTGATAAAATCACCCCCCTAGTGGCAGATCCATCTACAATTTGTAATGGCTTACCATTAGATTGTAAGATTTTTTCAGTAATTGATATGTCTAATGGATTCTTTTCTGTACCGTTGCACTCTGACAGCCAGCCATGGTTAGCTTTTACAGTTGACTATGAACAATACCAGTGGACACGATTGCCACAGGGACTTCAAAACTCCCCAACCATATATCATCAGGCTGTCAGACGTGATTTGTGTGACCCAGAATGTCCGGTAAAACAGTCCACTATGATCCAATATGTTGATGATATTTTGATTGCCTCAACAGATCATGAGGTACATCAAACTGAATTGGCATCATTGTTGGACTATTTGCATAAAAAAGGACACAAATGCAGCTTTCACAAAGCTCAAGTTGCTAAAAAGCAAGTCACATTTCTGGGTCAAACAATTGGTGCAGGAAATAGATCCATTACACAGGATCGAGCGGCTTCAGTCAAAGCCATACCTCCGCCTAATACCATTAAAACACTCCGCTCATTTTTAGGAACAACAGGTTATTGTAGACCTTGGATTGAAGACTATGCCTCGATGGCTCAGCCTCTCTATGATTTGTTGAAAGGCCATGGTAAAGATTCAGATACTGTTTGTATGGAAGAACTTCATCTCAAAGCTTTTAATGATTTGAAAAGAGCACTATGTCAAGCACCAGCATTAGGAATTGCCCAATCTGATAGACCCTTTGTGCTTTATGTCCATGAACACTTAGGCTTTATGACTGCATGTCTAATGCAAGATCATGGGGGCAGCTTACGCCCAATTCATTACTATTCCGGTAAACTTGACATAGTCGCTCAAGGTATGGGCCCATGCCTCAGAGCAGTACAGGCAGTTCATCTAGCGCTTCAGGCTTCATCAGGAATGGTGTTAGGTCAGACTGTAAACGTAAAATGCCCACACGCAGTGTCCGCACTAATGAATCAAGCAAAAGTCACTTCTGTCACCTCCTCCCGTTGGGGAAATTGGTTAGCAACTCTCACAGCCCCGAATATTGTTATACAGCGTGCACCAGTCACGAACCCATCCTCATGTATGATGTCTGCAATGACTGAATTTGTGTTAGAGGATGAAGGCGAAATGACTCATGATTGTGTTACGCTTACATATGCAGCGACAAGTGAAATAGCAGAAACTCCCATAGAGAACGCAGAATTGGAGTTGTTTGTTGATGGTTCAGCTCAAGTTATTGAAGGTAACAGACGAGCAGGATATGCAGTAACTTCCACCACTGAAGTAGTTGCTTCAGGTCGTCTTCCAGATCATTTTTCAGCTCAAGCTGCAGAACTAGTAGCCTTAACTAGAGCATGCACGCTAGCTTCAGGATCGGTTGCAAATATCTACACAGATTCCAGGTATGCTTTTGGGGTAATTCATGATTTTGGTGTCATTTGGCAAACCAGAAAATTTCTAACTTCTGCTGGATCCCCCATTAAGCATGCTGGATTAGTGAAAGATTTAATGTTTGCCATGAAACTCCCAAAGAAATTAGCAGTGATCAAAGTGAAAGCACATCTCACAACTAATACTACGGAAGCTAAAGGTAATGCTCTTGCTGATGTAGCGGCTAAACAGGCTTGTTTCTATGCAACTGTACAAGTGTGTTCAGGTAGTACAGCACAGAAGATAATTCTACCTCCTGAATCAATCGTTGATCTGTATAAAGACGTTCCTCTATATGAAGCATGGACATGGTTAGACAAAGGAGCCACTGTGGATTCATCCGGCTGCTGGACCAAAGGGGGAAAGTATGTTGCTCCCGAATCACTGTTGCCATATTTGGCTCAACAAATACACAGTTTGGGTCATAGTGGTCCAGCAACGATGAATCACAGGTTCTCAAATCAATGGTGGAATCCAAAATTCAGAAACGCAGCCACTGAAACAGTCAAGAGATGTGTTACATGTCAGAAAAATAATGATGTACCAGCAGCCATTACACCAGCAGCACATACCCCAGCTCCACCAGGGCCATTTCGTCACCTGCAAGTTGATTACATATCGTTGCCCCCTTGTAAAGGAAAAACTGACGTTTTGGTAGTAATAGACAAGTTCTCAAGATGGGTAGAAGCTTATCCAACAGGGCGCGCTACAGCTGCACACACTGCTAAATGTCTTGTCACTGATTTCATTCCCAGATGGGGATTACCAGATTGCATTGACTCAGATCAAGGTACCCACTTCACAGGACAGGTAGTCAAGGAAGTGTCTAGAATGTTGAAGATTAAGTGGAACCTTCACTGCCCCTATAGGCCACAAGCATCAGGACAGGTTGAACGATCAAACAGAACAATCAAAACCAGGCTAAGCAAAATGCATCAGGAAGGAGTACCATGGGTTGAAGCACTGCCCGCAGTACTGTGTAGTATGAGAGCATCACCTAACAGATCAGTAGGACTGAGCCCTCATGAGATTATTACTGGACGCCCAATGCAGATGCCAGGTGTGATTGATCTTAGAAATGCTGATGTGCACATTGCTTCAGATGCCCTGATCGCTTACTGTGAAAACCTCACAAAGGCAGTGCAGAGTGCCAAAGAGAGAGTTGAGTCGTGTTGGCAGACTCCACCAGAAGGTGGACACACAATCGTCCCAGGTCAATGGGTCATGATAAAGGCGTTCAGAAACAAGCCATTAGAGCCTAAGTGGTACGGACCACATCAAGTGATGTTGATTACAGCAGCTGCAGTATTGTGTCAGGGAAGGAAAACTTGGACTCATGTGTCACATATTAAGGTTGTTCCTCCCCCTGCAGGGATAGGATAGGGCAGACACAAGAACCAGTGAGGAGCCCAGGGAAGAACCGAAAGCAACAGGCTTCGGGGGCCAACCCTGAGGTGAAGATTTCCTCATAGGCCTTTCCCCTCCATTAGTCCATCCTTTCCTCACTGTTCTTTAGGTGTCGCAGGAATTGAGAAATAGGGAAAGAAGGAACAACCATAGCAGACTATATTTTGAACAGAGGATACAACCCTAATGTATGCAGACTCTACAAATACTGCTCTGTGCCGTTAGTTCTCTCTTGTTTGTGTTTCTTTCTTCCTCTGTGCAGATACCATTTGATGGCTGTCCTGAGATCCATATGCACCACCCTTCTCACCTGCGGATAAAGCCACAACCTCTAGAAAACAACTAGACCCATTACCGAGCCAACTATCACACAAGAAAGAGAAAAGAAAGAAGAAGAAAAAGAATAAAAATACACAACGCAGAGACTATTACCCGTAAAATCTTCACGGACCCTAATTGCATGTTTTGTTTCTGTGTCAGCATGCAATTACATATAAGCAACACAGAACATGTACTATGTGCCTGTAACAGATTACAAGTTACAAGAATTAACTTTTAACGATTACAAGTTACAAGAATTAACTTTTAAGTGTCTAAATTTGTATTTTGTGAGAGTTATTAGAACTCTCAAAGAGGGGATTGAAGGATCACAAATGTTATTCTATGTTTGATTTGAATTCACGTCCTGACTAAGAGGTGTCGGGCAAGGCAAAGGTGCTTGAGATTGTTTCCTGACCATTTGGGCTTGGGACAGCTGTGCCTTTTGTAATGGTAAGATCAAGGAGTTAGACTACTGAGAGATTCAACCTTTGTTAGGTTTATTGGACCACGGGAAGGTTCCTGTAATTAACTAACGCCTCCCTCAGATGTTTGCTTTGTTTGATGTTTGTCTCCACCTCTAAGAATCCCTCCTCCAAAAAGACCTATAAGATACCCTGTAAAAATGACTTAAGATGAGATCTTCGATGACTGCAGATAACAACACATGTCATAGAATAAAGAAATTCTGCTGACGATCGAATCCGAAGTCTCCTGGTCTTCTCTTCTGAGTTTTCTACTTTAGAAGAACAGAGTTTTCAACAGTAATAGTTGTAATAGGTACACATTTACCAGGAAGGGGAATACTGGGTCATCGTGATGCCTTGTAGTCCGCATCTCATGGCATTACTTTTTAAGGTGCTGTCAGCTTCAAGACAGTTCAGCTTTGAAAAATGAGCCTCATTCTGCTCCACTGAGTGGTGCTCCGTCCAGCTTTATTACACGCAAGGATGTGTCCTATGTGAATAGTCTCTTAATTAAACTGCCATGAATAAATACTGGGCTCTAGATTTTTATGTGAAAATTCTCAACGCTTAGCAAATTGTCTGTGATCAAAATAAATGCATGAAGAAGAATCTTTTAATTTTTTGTTATTTTTTATTTTTGTTAGAGACTTAAGTTTCATTACCTGTACCATTTCCTATGACTTCAGCATCGCATTTGAATTAATATGACTTAAAACAGGTTTGTCAAATACGAGTCCCTGGAGAAAAAGATCAATGATGTATCAAATCACTGATGCATAGAAGTGGTTTTGCAGCACACATACAGTACATAGGTCTACTTACTGTACACAATTATTTATTCATGCAGCAGTTATTCATATGCCACTCACAGTTCAACATAATTAGGCTCTATATGCACTTATATAGCATCATTTTCTTTCTATGCAAACGAGGTACATTTTGCAGCAGATTCACAAAGGTTAGCATGATTTGACTAGCCTGTAGTTGGTGGTATATTGAAGGATGCTTGTCTACATTGTATAGTGACAGTAACTACAGCTTTTTTTGTTGTTGTGCAAACTGCGATCAACAATTTTGAGGTCATGTGTGCAGGCAGCAATACCTGATTAGCATAATTCCTTTAGCGAATCATGAGAAAATAGGCAGCTGCATCATTCGCAATTAATTTGAACCCTTACTATTGCATGAATAGGAGGCATGCACAACTCAACAGACAAGTACACAATTGATGTTCAGTGTAGCCCATGGGGTGCAGATATTCAAAACACCTTTATAAAGCTTGCATCACCCATACAAATTGACATAAACTCCACATTTGTGTGTCTGCCCACCCCGCTGCGGCGCTGGATTTAGACTCCGAGTGCTTTGAAGGGACAACGATGAGATGAATACGGAGCTCTACCTGAACCACTGTGCTCAGTGCTATTGTTACAGGCACAATTAGATTAAGAGAAGCCACGGGAGGCACTGCTGAATTCATAGAGTAATGGTTTTGTGTAGCGCCACTCTCTATATACTGTAGTCATCTATCACAGATAGCAGAGGTCTCTGGATGTACACAGGTCTGGGACGGGACCAGCCGTTCAGTCTGCGCGTCTTTGACCTATCGACCTGCAATTCATCTAACAAAACAGGCATGTTTGATATATGTGACACCTAATTACATTCACAGCTGATTGCCTATTAATCTCTACCCCCCCGGCTTAACACAAGAGCCGTTTCACCGATGAAAATCACTCGCAATTAGTTGTATCTTGACCAAAGAAGAAATCATCTCCTTCTTGTGAACTTCTTGGAGTGTTTCAACTACATCGGTCTCTGAGTAGGTTTTATACTTAGATTTTCTGGAAAATTGCATTGTGGTACAGAGTAAATTGTAAGTTTGTTTTAAAGAATTTAGAGACTTGAGTCTTAGCCATTTTATTCTCTTTTTAAACTTATGGAAAACTCAGAAGAACTATGCCATTAGGTAACTATAAATGAAAATACCCCTAAACATGACTGAAACATCTTATGCATTGTACAAGTATCTGGTATCCTCCAGAATATGAAAGTTCTGATATAAAACATGGTATATTGGATGGCATTCTGTCTAGTTTTATGTCAGAATGTCCAATGTAAATAATGAATAAATATGTTATGTGTATATTAAGTGATGTGCATTTTAGAAACAATAGTGTCAATATTGACAATTATCTCAGTGGTGCTTAGTTTCTAAATGATTACTCTAAAATGAATCAGCTGAGTCAATGATTAACAGACTCATTAATAAAGATCGAGAATAACATTAAATAATCTGAAATCGTGTACTTCCTTAGTAGTGAAAACATTTATTTGAAAAGAGTTGTAGCCTTTGTCTGAATTCACAGTATTCATAAAGCAGCCAGATGACTTGTTACTTCCAGTGAGCACTTTACTGTACTACGAGGTCACAGATTTATGAATGGTAGTAAATTCCTTTATTTTAAACCAATCGGTTGAATGAACAATTCAATGACTCACTAAGCAGTTTTAGTTAATTACAGTGTTGTTTCATTTTTTTGTTTATAGATTCAGTATACTGTATTTTAAATGTAAAAACATAATGTCATAACATTATTAATGTAATTGCAGGGTAAATGCATGCCATCTCTGAGCCGCATTGAGCCATCTGTGTAAATGCATCTAGTGCCACATCAGATACAGCTTCTGCCACGTCTGCAGTGCAAAGGTTTATTTCAGTGATACTAGCGTTATTTGATTAGTAACTACATTAAGTGCTAAATTATTCTGGATCATTTGATTGAAATTAAGCAAAAATTACATAAGGATAGAAAAAGTTGTGTCTGGAAATCAGTTCGAGGCAAAAGTTAATTTCTATCACTGGTTATATGTTTGGGATAATTTTTCTGTTTTCATCCTGGAATCATTTTTGGTGATGTAGAAATGGCCATAATTAATTTAGTTTAACATTATTTAACACATCATTAAATATTCTTTACAACTTTGAATTACAGGTTAATACTAATTTCTAAATTTACTATTGTTCATTGTTAATTGATGTTCATTCATTCATCAACTGATGTTCATTATGTTGGTTTATAAATAAAGGAAAACTGCTTGGTTACTGGTTTAAGTTGGGAGAAGCCGATTAGTCACCAGAAGAAATGGATGTCAGCTTGTGAGTGTCTTTAATACTTGTTCATAGATCTGTTGTTTAAATTATTTACTTGCTGCTAGGAAGGAATATTTCGTTTCCTACCTATTTGTAGTCTGCATTTTCGTTGGTTTATAGTTTTGATTGCACTTACTGGTAATTATAATCATTTGCGCCTCCATTGCTCCTTGGGCAAGGTGTTAGTTTCGTCTCTATTAGCACTCTGTTAGTCTATTGGCTGGGCTAATCAGAAGCCGTTCACAGCTGTTTTCACTCTATTCTCTTAATTAGACTGTGTATTTATTTGATGTCCGAGACTGACGCGGAAGCGTCTGCGGAAGCGTTCAGCCTCCTCGTGTGAAGACAGACGAGTGTAAAGACAATCGACTTTTTCCTGTGCGACTTTACCCGAGCAACGACACCGAGCAACACACTTAAGTATCATTTCTATCTTCCCTCACACACTCTCCTTTGCTATCCTCTATCATGTGTTTCAAACCCATTCCGGTTGTCTCTCGACCACGCTCTAACATCACATGCAGACGGCAAAGTAATCCTGCTAACCTGCACCCCATCTCTACATCTTCTACTACACCTCTTTCTTTCTCTATGGCTCTCTGGAATTGTCAGTCAGCTGTCAACAAAGCAGACTTCATTTCCGCTTTTTCTTTACAATCCACTCTCAGCATCTTGGGCTTGACTGAGACCTGGATTCGTCCAGAAGACTCAGCAACCCCAGCTGCCCTCTCTAACAATTTCTCTTTCTCTCACACCCCACGTCAGGTTGGCCGGGGTGGGGGCACTGGTCTGCTCATTTCAAATAATTGGAAATACTCAACCCACTCGCCCCTATGCAATTACAACTCATTTGAATCCCATGCGATTACTGTCATGGCTCCTATAAAACTCCAGATTGTGGTAATCTACCGTCCCCCTGGCCAAATTCTAGCCCCCTTCCTAGATGAGCTGGATGGGTTGCTGTCCTCTTTCATGGAGGATGGAACTCTACTCTTAGTTTTTGGCGATTTCAACATTCATCTAGAAAAGCCTTATGCTACAGACTTTCATTCGCTCCTAGCTTCATTTGATCTCAAACGCCTTACCACTACTAGCACTCACAAATCAGGCAACCAACTTGATTTAATTTACACACGTGATTGTACTGCAGATAACATTCTGGTACAACCACTACATATCTCTGACCATTTCTTCATTAAATTCACATTACACTTTGCCACCCGGGTGCCACCAACCCCCTTACCGGTTACTTTTAGACGAAACATACGCTCCCTTTCTCCCTCACATCTTTCCTCTGTAGTATCCTCCTCTCTTCCCTCACCTACCCATTTCTCATCTCTGGATGTGAATGCTGCTACTGATACTTTATGCTCTACTTTAACCACTTGTCTAGATGACATTTGTCCTCTCTCCTCCAGGCCAGCACGAACTGCCCCTTCTAACCCCTGGTTATCTGATGTTCTTCGTGAACATCGGACCAGACTCTGGCGAAAATGGCGAAAATCAAACGAGCCGTCGGACCTGAGTATGTATCAATCGTTTCTTTCATCTTTCTCTGCTGAAGTCCACACTGCCAAATTGTCACATTTCCATAACAAGATCAACAATGCTCCAGATATGCGTAATCTCTGCAGAACATTTAATTCTCTCCTCTGTCCCCCTTCACCACCTCCCACCACGTCTATAACAGCTGATGACTTTGCAACTTTTTTTACAAACAAAACTAAAACAATCAGTAGTCAGTTTTCACCTCCACTCACACAGGACCCCCAACCAACTAGATCCACTGCTCAAACTCCCATCTTCTCCTTGTCCCCTCACTGAGGCGGAAGTATCCAAACTTCTCCTCTCCAGCCATCCTACAACATGTCCTCTAGACCCAATCCCCTCGCACCTTCTCCAAGCTATCTCTCCCACACTCTTACCAGCACTCACACACATTATCAACACATCTCTCCTCACAGGCATCTTCCCCACTGCATTCAAGCAGGCTCGAGTAACCCCACTGCTCAAAAAACCTACATTAAACACTTCTCTTTTAGAAAACTACAGACCTGTCTCTCTCCTTCCATTCATTGCCAAAACACTCGAACGAGTTGTCTTCAACCAGGTCTCATTGTTTCTTTCACAGAACAACAAACTGGACGCTAAACAGTCAGGTTTCAGGAGTGGCCATTTAACTGAGACTGCGCTACTATCGGTCACTGAAGCCCTGCGAATTGCAAAAGCTGATTCCAAATCATCAGTCCTCATTCTGCTGGATCTGTCTGCCGCTTTTGACACTGTCAATCATCAGATCCTCCTGTCCACCCTCTCATCACTGGATATCACTGGGATTCCACTTCGCTGGTTTGAATCTTATCTCACTGGTCGGTCTTTCAGGGTGGCCTGGGGCGGGGAGATATCCAAAGCACATCAATTGGTCACTGGGGTTCCTCAGGGCTCGGTTCTTGGACCCCTCCTCTTCTCCACATAAACTACATCACTGGCTCCCATCATACAGGCACATGGCTTCTCCTACCATTTCTATGCTGATGACACACAGCTCTATCTCTCATTTCGACCAGATGATCCAACGGTAGCTGCACGGATCTCAGGCTGCCTGGCAGACATCTCGGCATGGATGAAAGAACACCATCTACAGCTCAACCTGGCAAAGACTGAGCTTCTTGTCTTCCCCGCAACTCCAACTCTACAGCATGATTTCACGATTCAGTTAGGTTCATCAACAATTACCCCATCAGCTTCGGTCAGAAATCTTGGTGTAATCTTCGATGACCAGCTGACCTTCAAAGAGCACATTGCAAAGACTGCTCGATCTTGCAGGTTTGCACTACACAACATCAGAAAGATCAGGCCCTTTCTGACAGAGCATGCTGCACAACTTCTTGTCCAGGCCCTTGCCATTTCTAGGCTGGACTACTGCAATGCTCTTCTAGCTGGACTTCCATCAAACACAATCAAACTTCTACAAATGATTCAGAATGCAGCGGCACGACTGGTCTTCAACGAGCCCAAAAGAGCCCATGTTACACCTCTCTTTGTCTCCTTGCACTGGCTACCAGTTGCAGCTCGCATCAAGTTCAAGACACTGATGCTTGCATATAGAACAACCACAGCCTCAGCACCCTCCTACTTCCACTCACTATTACGAATTTACATCCCCTCCAGAAGTCTGAGATCTGCTAGTGAGTGTCGCTTCATGGTACCATCACAGAGAGGCTCAAAATCACTCTCCAGAACATTCTCTTTCACCGTTCCTGGCCGGTGGAATGATCTTCCCATCACCATCCGGAATACTGGATCCCTGTCAATTTTCAAGCAACAGCTGAAAACTCATCTCTTTCAAATCTACTTGACTACTTAAAAAAAAAAAAAAAAAAAACTTTCACTTTTTCAAAATCTTTCTCTTTCTCTTTCTCTTTCTCTCCTTCCCTTGCTAGCATGTACTTATTTGAACAATGCCTGAGACTTGGTGTTATTGGCACTTCCTCTGTATGTTTGCCTCTTCAAGATTAATCGCTTTATGTACTCCCAATTGTAAGTCGCTTTGGATAAAAGCGTCTGCTAAATGACTAAATGTAAATGTAAATGTTCAATGTACAAATTATTATACAAGTCAAGTCAAGTCAAGTCTAGCTTTATTGTCAATTCTTCCACATGTACAGTACATACATAAAGAGAATTGAAATTGCGTTACTCTCAGACCCTTGGTGCATACAGTTAACATTAAACACTGACAGTAGACGTTCAAATACAGATAAATACAGTTTAACCATATGTACATACAAACTATACAGATATACAAATGAGGACATTGCAGAAAAATAAAAATAAATAAACAATAAAAAGAGATAGATAAAGTAAAGTGGCATAAGGCACATGGCAGATAGAGTGCAAACCAGGTAAATAAAACAAAACTGTGCAGATATGAGTAGTGCAAGAAAAAGAACAGTCTTTTATCAGACTGTCAGAAGAGGTAGATTACAGACAATGCTGGATGAGGTAGAGATCATTCCAGTGCTGCATAAAGTGACTGGTGCGGGTCACAGTTGTAAGGGGGGGGAGGACCTGGGGGTGTGGACATTGGGGGGGGGGGGGGGAGGGTCGTAGTGTCAGAGTTCAGTGTTGCGTGGGGTAAAAGAGGGGAGGGGGGGCAAGGACGGGAGGGAGTTCAGCTTCCTGACAGCCTGATGGATGAAGCTGTCCTTCAGTCTGCTGGTCCTCGCCTGGAGACTCCGCAGTCTCCTCCCTGATGGCAGCAGACTGAAGAAGCTGTGTGTCGGGTGGGTGGGATCACCTGCAATGCTGAGGGCTTTGCGGGTGAGACGGGTGCTGTAGATGTCCTGGAGGGAGGGGAGAGAGACACCAACGATCTTCTCAGCTGCTCTCACTATCCGTTGAAGGGACTTGCGGCAGGACGCGTTGCAGGCGCCATACCACACAGTGATGCAGCCAGTCAGGATGCTCTCGATGGTGCCTCTGTAGAAAGTGCACATGATGGGGGTCGGGGCTCTGGCTCTTCTGAGTTTGCGGAGGAAGTAGAGACGTTGCTGTGCTTTCTTGGCTAGTGCAATGTATTACAATATAATTTATATATATATATATATATATTGTATACAAATACCATAGTGTTTCAATGTCAGAAAAACTGAACTGTCAGACAGTCTTGTAGCACCAAGGCATCTCAGTGTCACATAGTTCAGACTCCAGTAACTGCTAACTTAAGATGACTTTACATTGTCCATAAGAAGTTATTTTATGATGTTCACTTTAATGAAGGGACTCCTCTCATTTTGATGACACTGAGCTACAGCAACAGCATGCTCATTACACCACACACATGTAATGACACTCTGTAGGTTTTTATTAGGCAAAGCACGCCAAGTAAAAACATTTCTAAAGCAGATTACATGGGGAGCATTTCAAATATGTGTTCCCCAGTGCATTCGGATAAAGAGCATATGAAAGCATTCATTTGAAGAAGTCTCTCTTTTTATTGCCCCCAGTGGAGTATATGCCACCACAATGATATCACCTCCAATAATTTTCCAGTCAGGGTGGTTCTAATAGCTTAACAATGTAGTAGCTGACTATTTAACAATATGCACCATAAAAATACATTTTCAAATCCTGATAGCAATCATTAAGTTAAGTGGTCTACATGTATTTATCTGTATTTATATATTCTGTGAAAGGTGTAGGACCAAGAAATATTCGTCCAATCAAAATGCTCGATCCAAGCATTTTAATTGGCTACCTGCCTGTCAACATATGCATTAGCATAGCTCTGTGCACCCAGCTCGCGCAGACATGAAAGGTCATCATCAGCGCATTCACGCACACTGTGCAGACAGAGCAAGAATGGCAGGCAAACATTAACAACCCGATCTTCCTTCCTGCTATTGTAGTACTTTTATTAACTGTGCTATAAAGTTTTCTCACCGGTGAAGGACATGTTGTAGCCCAGCGGTTCTCAATTCCAGTCCCCGCACTCCCCGCTCTGAATATTTTGCATATCTCTCTTAGTTAACACACCTGATTCAGATAGCCAGCTCATTAGAAAAGAGCTCCGTTCATGAACTGTGTTCCGATTGACATGCTCCCTACACAGTGTTCATTGCTCCCTACTCTCTGAGCAGCGTAAATCCATTGAAGTGTATTTCACTTCGGAACGTCCAAAACAGAACTGTCTTACATACAACTGTCAACATAACATTCGGAACTGTCTTCACACTCAGACAAAACTTACTGGAGAAGTGTGAAATAATACACCTCTGTAAATAAATACAATATAAATTCAAGTCTCGTATATATGGAGCATATACGCTTGCTTTGAACTGGAATCATGGTGGAATATCTGGTGATGTCCACTTCGCAGGGCACTTATGACTTACGGTTGAAGAGAACCATTGGACGTGATAAGATATACAGTACATATGAAACGTGCAGAGCTGGAGGGCGTGAGGACTGTAATTGGAAACGTTGATGTACTCTATTGTGCATTCAGGGGGCTTGGTTTTGGACGGCGATTGCACGTAGGTTGGAATGTTCGCTTTCAGTGCTATCAGGCTAAAGTTAGCATTTTACGAGATCTCCTATTGCATCTTTAAGTACGATCAACATGGAAAGTGTACAATTTTAGCAAAAGATTTCAGATCTTTGTAAGCACCTTCCTGGACGCATTAAACCCATTGACTTCCACTTAACACTTAATTAGTACTATGTTAATTAGTGGTTAATTACTCAGTAAATAATTAGTGATGTAAGATGGTGGTGTGAGAGTTATTTCCACACTATGTGTTAGCTCCTCAGTCCCCTCGTCATTATTCACTGCTCTGGGCAATGCAATATCCCTCGCCTCACAAGCTTAAACAGCGTCCTGATACCACTTTCATCATTACTATTCATTTGAGCAGCACCTGCAGTTTAATCAAACGTATGATGCTTTTATTCCTGAAGCTTGTGACACGAGTTCACATCCTTCTGTGCTGTTGAGGCAGTGGAGGGACTCCAGAAGATGGTATGAGATAAACAGTCATTTAAATACATTTCTGTTCTTGAGACGTGATTGGCAGGAACGCATGAACATGCTGCTCTTATGAACATTTGTTTGGACCTCAGGTTTCTTCATAGGGAGTGCAGCAGCTCTGGAAGTAAAAGTCCCATTCATTTGTATTTTTTTTAACTAAAACGTATAAAGCTTTCACAGTGAATACTGAGGAGAGATTGACCAATCAGAGAAGTCACTGTTACCATGGCAATGAGAGCTGCAGCATTAGAGCTGAGCAGCGACCAGCCGCTCCCATGAAGTACAGCGAGTGACAGAATCCAGTCAGACACAATGTAAACTAATGTAAAAACAATGACTTATAATCGATAGCTTATTGAACTGCAGGTTTTGATTCGATTACATACTCACAGGGCTTCATCACGGTAATTAGAGTTTTTTTTAAAATCACTCTGAAACTGATATCAGATCATTGAAGTGTGATTAATGTCCCAAGTCCCCCAAATTCACAGAAACAAACGTGTGTGAGTGAGTTTAAACAATTATTCTGCAAGTTCAAGGTTTCTTTAAAGATATGAATGCAGTGTTGTGAACATTGGACTGCCTGTGTGGAGGATCTGAAATGAGCGGCAAAGTGGTTATAAAGACTGTGCTTCATAAAAGACATTGTGAACAGCTTTGTAAGATTGTTTGATTATGTTTGATTTTCAGACACTTAATTGATTGACTGATTATTTTTTGTATTCTCTATGGAGAAAATGAATGGGAATGATACTTGTGAAGATGTGGACGCTCACTCAGTGTTGCCGAATGCTAATCATATTAATGGTATCGTTTCCCTCTGTTAATCATTGTGAAACATGTGCAGTGCTCAGATAAATATGTTATCAGTAGTTGTTTCTGATGGGCAAAGCATCCCTCCTGCTGCTACAGCTAACCTTGACTGACGCATGTGCGCGCGTGGGTGTGTGTGTGTGTGTGTGTGTGTGTGTGTGTGTGTGTGTCAGCCTGTGGTTTTGATTCAGTTTTCTAGGTGGGCATGTAGGTCACATTCTCAGTTATTTCTGACCATAATCAGCCTTGTATGTTTGGTGTGAAGTGATGATCTAATAGCAGCCAATCTACACTCCAGCTCTCCCTGAAATCTCAACAAGTGTAAAATTGTTTTGTTATCAATTGGAAAATTTGATAACTCTGTAGTAATGTGTCCTGCTCTGCATTGCCTCATTGCTATTCTATCTTTATTACTGATTGTTCTTAAATAACTTAGAAAACTTATTCAACTATTTATATTATACAAATTATTCATGTCATTAAAATTTAGCCACAGGGCAGGGCAGGTCACCAGGTGGGAACAGTTAATGAAAACGTCTGTGAAAGTGATGTTGTGTCTCTTTGGGATGAACGATAAAGCGACGTTCACTTGCAGAACGCAAGCTTCTAGAGGCACATATGTCTGAAGAACTGTATTTAGGTAAAGGGGTGCAGAGCCAGAGGTGGTTTATGTAAAAAGTAACCAAATGTTCTTTAGAAATAATCAAAGACTGGAAATGGACACTGCTGCTATGTCTTATGCATGTTTATAAGCAGCGTAATGTGCAAAAGTTTGGACTTCTTCAAATTGTCATTATCAGTCGCTCTTATTTCATTATGTAATTCATTGACATTTCAAAACACTTTACGCCGACCTTTGGTGATCCTAATCTTGATGTGTCTGACTCTTTGCAGCTTTAAAAGCTTTTCTATGTGGGTTGTAAAGACACAGGCGCTCTCATTTTCCCAGCTAATGTCAGCTCTCGCACATAATGTGAGTCATGCTTCAAAGTCGTAATTAAAAGCTGTAATGCAGCTAACGGTCGTTAAGGTTGAAGACATGAAACATTGATTGTTCTCTGAGGGGGCGCGCTGGCATGGATTTTTTTAAATCTGATTTGACCAAGAAGTTTCTCTCAAATTAAACTAAGATTGTAATATACGAAAGGTCTCAAGCTAACAAAAAAATCTAAATAGTCCAATATACTAATTTTATTAGGGAATATTGCTTTTAAACACACAATCTATTAATATTTGAACAGCACATGATTCGACAATCCATCAATTGGGAAATATGTCACATGTAAACTATATTATTCTCAGTTCTAATTTGTTAAATGTGACTATAAGGCATGCAAATATAAAGATATAACAAATATAAACATCATGAGTTTTTATAAAGCTGCTGTGAAACAGTGCATATTGCGAAACGATTATACACAGAGCCTGAAACTAACATTTGGACATCCCTGCCAATGGCCAGTGAATTGAGAAAACTTACTGGCCATGAAACTGTATAGGTTTTATATTAAAAAAAATGCAGAACAAAATGGGGAACTCACAACTAATATTAGTAAAACTGTATTTTAAGGTTTCTGAACTAGTTGCTTATTAGCATGCATATTACCAGAATATTAGCATTTATCAGTAGTAATTAAGCACATATTAATACATTATTCTACATGACTTTATTCTACATCCCCAATCCTACCCAACACCTAAACTTAACAACTACCTTACTAACTATTAATAAGCAGAAAATTATGAATGTATTGAGGGGAAATTCGTAGGTAATAGTGAATAAGAGTTCCCTATTCTAAAGTGTTACCCTAATATTACTATATAATTTTTTTATAATGTAAATAATATTAATAAATCCAATAAATAATAATGTGCAAGTAGAATGCTAATTTCTTGTTGTTTTTTTTCTTTGCTTTCAAATGTTAAACCATATGCCTTGATGGAAAACCACAGATAAACTTCTGATTTGAAATGTTTCGTTTGGTTGAAAACAGATTTATAAGATGTTTTGTGCATGTTGTAATTTCAAGCGACTTTGCATTTGCAGAGACACAGATCACATTAGATTACATATTTATGTAATTACTATGAAGTCTTTTTGATTTGATAATTGTTGACAGCCATATCGTGTTCTCAGGCATTGTCATAATTCATGTGCTCACAAGTTTTACTCACATTTGGCGCTTGGCGAGTATTTTATGTCTTAGTTTTACAAATAAAACTGGCTTGACTTTACTTGAAGGTAACGAGACAGTTTACCAAATCTGGCTCATTCCAACTGAACGTATGAGCATATTTCCACACATTTCATGTAGTAAAGAGAGGTGTCCTTTCATCTGAAAACACCCCAGAGCACTGGCTCAATATGGACTGCAAACACTGACAGATGTTACTGACAGACGGTTTCACACATGTGGCTCTTACAGCCAGAGTTCACCCCAAAATCATCATTTATTCATCCTCATGCTGTACCTGGACCCCTTTTGTTCATCTACAACACACACAAGAAGAATGCTCTCATGCAACTACAGTGAATAGGGACTTTAAACTAGTCAGTGTGTTCACTATAGTGACAAGCAGCTTTGTGGTGGACCATTTAAAAGAAGAAAAAGAAGTATTATGGATAATCAATATATTTTAAATAACGTATTGATATTGTGGGAATGATATGTAATTATGTAATAAATAAAAACTGATCATTTAAAAATGTAATAGAATTCTATTCCAAGTAATCAAAAGTAATCCAGATAACATCTAAATCAGTTACTACCCAGCTCTGATGACATTCGTGAGTCTGTGAGAGACAATGTCCAATCCTCAAAAAATAAGCAATTCATTGAGTCGGATCCATTCAATAAAGCTGTTTACCCAATTCACAATGCCAGTCTGGATGATTTGTTCATAAATCAGGATTTTAACTCATTGACTCAATAATGCAGTCGCAGGTCAAGGTCTTTATGCATAATTTATGCTACTGTTTATGACGACTCGTCATCGTTATTATATGGAAACCATCTGTAATGCATATTTCTCCTGTCTTTCACACAGGTCCTTTGGACTGGAAAAACATGAGTGAGCAAATTACAGAGTTTTGAGGCTGAACTAGTCGGAAAATAGACTGATGATGCAATAAGACATCCTAAGCAAACAGCATGCAAAGCAGCAAATAAATGTAAATGCATGCCAGCGGCTAGCGTGAGCTCCCATAAATCGTTATGCATGCTTTATGCAATGTCATGCAACACTTTCCCCAATGGTCCAGGGAATTTGTGCCTCCCAATACAAACACAAAATGGCAGCGCTGGAAAAGGTTGGTGCAATCAATCACGCCGGTCCTGGAGTCAGCCCCACCGCACGCCACACACATCTGATTTTCCGTCTCCAAGAGGAGTCTTGAGTATTTATGAGCAGATGTCTAGTTTGGATGGCGAGCATCAGGTATACGATTGAACGTTATTAACGCTACTGCTTCATCTTATTCACACAAACCTGTCGATCATTTTCATGCTGCCTCTAGTATGAGCTCCACGTATAGCTGAGATGCATGGCGCTCACGTACCCAGTGTCTGTTTAGTGTTGTAATTTGCTTAATGTCATTACTCTAATTGATGTTCTCAGCAAAATGAAGGGCCAGCAGAAAACAGTGCTCGCGTGCTTCCGCTGGAATACATGAACGTTATCAGCACTGCTGTGTTTAGCCCCAGAGCTCACAGTGACACGGGTTTCACACACAAGAAAGTATTTTAAACCATGTCTCTGCTGAGCAGATTCAAAGCAGACAATACAGAAATGTTTGATTTTATGCCAAGTGTCACACAATAAAACATCCATGTTTGAACAACTTGCATATGTTTAGAAACCCTTATTTATTAATAACCGTTAGCATTTTATTAATGACATTTGTTTTAATGCAGCTTCGTTTGAAATGACCTTTCTGTTCTTTGTGACTTGTTTCTAAGAAATATTTAATGTTAAAAAATAATATACGGTAACACTTTATAATACGTTTATAAATGCAGCTAAATGCTATGTTCCTGATATAAAAACATATTGATAATGTTTTTAATACATTTATTTCCATTATGTATTAAAAATCTATTTATCATTTCTAAATGTAGTATTATATTATTAACAAACCAATTATTTAGGAGTTGTCAGTGGTTCATAAGATCATGCAGAAAGTGTAACTAAATGATTATTAAACTATTTTAATGCACATTTATACACACAGACAAAAAAACAAAACAAAAAAACTGTAAACTTTATATAAAATGACAAATGCATCTCTGCAATGTCATAGAAATATGAACATTCCTGTACTCCTCCAGAAAACATAACTTAGCTGTAACATGAAACTCAGCAATCTGATATAAAATATTCATTTGATCATTCGTTGAATACATTAGTTTTTATATTTCAGCTAATTGTGAGAAATGTAGAATTTATTTGAAACTTGTCACACTTGGCAATTCTTCAATTTGTTGTTTTTTATTGCTTATTTTGTTGACATCTATTCATTTTTTTGCTTATTTTTATTTTTTATAATTATAATTTTTTGGCTTTTTGTAGTTCCTTTTTATTTTATATGATATTTGTAAAAGCTTTACGAGGTATAGTCTTCACTTTAGATGAGCTAAACTGACAAGTACTACCTGAATTAATCATGAATTACAGTAGGATTAATAAAGCATTTATTAACACACTATCACTATTTTTCTAAATATGTATCATTTAAATAGTTTATTAAAAATGTACTTCTCAATTATATTTTGAACCAGAACAGCAACTAAATAACTGGTTTGTAAATAATGCAATACTTAATTTAGAAACTATAAATTGATTATTAATAAATTATAAATATAGAAATATTAAACACATTATATATATGCTTGTGAATGGAGATCAAAGCATTTATAGCTGCATTTATAAACTGCTTACTACTGTCTATGAATGTAGGGATAATGCTTTATAAATGATGGATTGACTATTAACTAATGATTTTCTAATGATTCATAGCAGTTATGATACAGTGTAACTGAATATACTTTAAAATAACATTCTGAATAACATCTTTGTAATCGTTTAACCATGACTTATGTCATGTTTATTTTGTTTGCCGTTGAACACAAAGTTAATTTTCTCAGAGTGCTGTCACTCAAAAAGTGACCATAAAAATCAACATGTAAAATAAAACGATCATAAAAGTAATCTGATTTATTGGTGCACTGTTCATGTCTTCAGAATCCATACGATTTCGTTTTTTGAGGAACAGATCCAAATTCAAGCCATCCTCAATAACCATCAAATCTCACTTATAGATGTAGACTAAATAGATTTAATTCAATAAATATTCTCTACAAACCTGATTATACGTTATACCTCTGCTTCTCATGTACATTTGTGCAGATATAAACTGAAACATAAGATTTTTAATGAGGATGAGATTTTTTTATGAGATTAAGATATTTTGCAACACTTCGTTTTAGACGTCACATCTACTGTCTATAATAGATACACAATTACATGCAACTGCATCGAACCCTATTCCCAAGCTTAACCTTATAGTAAGTACATGTAGTTAACTAATATTGCCCAGTACTTAACTGTATAATTACATTTATTTTTACATTTATGCATTTAGCAGACGCTTTTATCCAAAGCGACTTACAATTCCATTCAGGCTATACATCTTCATTAGTACATTCATTACATTTTCATTAGTATATAATTACACTGTAACAAGGACACCTTCAAATAAAGTGTAGTCTATATTTTGAATGAGTTTTGCTTATATATAGGATCAAACAAATGTTTTGATAGAATCACAGTTACACATTTCAGGGATTTATTTGTATTTTAAATGTTTTCGTTCTTGTGCAAATGTCTTGAACATGTTTTTGCAGCTGTTATTGAAGTGCAAAAGTCTTACATGGACAGAGTAGCCAAAGAAATGAACATTGCTCTGAGCAAGAAAAAAAACGGAGAAAGAGAAATCCATTAAATTCTGTTGAAATATTGAGTGAATATATCTATATCGTTATTATTTGATAAAAATCCGTATGAAAGATTAAACTAGTAATACTGTGTCTCAGTAAAAGGCATGGTGAGACCGAATCGTCCCGTTGTTCCTTTCAAACCTTTCAACATTAATGTGTTTTTTACAGGTTCACTTATAGAATAAAAAATAAAAATAAATAAATAAACCATAAGCTAATCAAGTACCATACAACTTCAAACATTAACCATATGAAATACTATATGTAATCCATGCACATTCTGTGTACTGTACTGTGTAATAATACTACAAAAAAAATAAAAAAGAAAGATGAATGTCTGCACAAGATTTCAATCTTCATTTACAACTAAGCACAATGTTTCCACCTGCAGGTTTTCGTCAGGCTCCAGGAACAGTGTGTTCAGTGCACTGGAGCACAAGTTGTTCAGCATGATCCCCAATGATTCTGTACTGAGCTCAGTCAAAAACACCTCTTTAGCCACATTCTGCCTGCTTGTAATCAATACTTTTTAACACTCTTTTTTTCATTAGTTTTCTTTAGTTTTAAGTTTCTTGGAACCACAATATCTGCATCATTGTGCATCAAGTGGCAGGACAACTTAAGAGGCATTATTAAGAAATCGAGTCAAAGATTGTATTTGTTAAGACAGATCAAAAAATGTGGAGCATCTAAAGATGGTATGCAAAGGTTTTATGGAGCTGTCATAGAAAGTGTGCTGACTTTCTCAATAATAGTGTGGTTTGGCAGCTCCACAGTTCAACAAAAAAGTCAGATTCGAAATATAGAGCGGACTGCCTCAAATATTATAGGGTGTGATCTTCCCACCATTGATGACATTTATGTCTCGAGTTTCCAGAAAAAAGGCTTAACAATTCTTTGAGATTCCACACATCCGGCCAGACATATTCTTATTCCTTTACCCTCAGGCAGAGGACTTAGTGTATTTAGAAAGAAGTCTGCATGCTTTTTGAACAGTAGGCCTACCTATTGTAGGATGGACCATGATTTAAACTCGTCTGGCACTTATGAATCTGTATTTCATCCCTTATAATGGTTGGGATAATTTATGTGTGTACGCAAAGGTGTTTGTGTTTGAATTAATTTATGTATGTATGTAAAGCTCACCAAGAAATTCCAGACAATTATGTTGTTTAGCATAACACACACACACACACACACACACACACACACACACACACACACACACACACACACACACACACACACACACACACACACACACACACACAACACACACACAGACACAGAGACACACACACACACACACACACACACACACACACACACAGAGAAACAGACTCACACTCACACACACTCACACTCACACACACAGAAACAGACTCACACTCACACACACACACACACACACACACACACACACACACACACACACACACACACACACACACACACACACACACACACACACACACACGGTGGCAGTGAATCATGCAAACGTCTCAAGCTGAGACTGACAGTGATTGAAAAGGGCTCATGCAGTGTAAATTAATTGTCTAATCAGCATTATAGCTCTTGCTGTTATTTTTACACATCTTCAAGCAATGCAATTTGCAATCCATTTCCTTCAAAAATGCTGTATTTTCGCACAAGTATCCGCCATTCTGCATTCGAGTGCACACTTGGCTCTGATAATGTCTGTGACGTAGAGCAGATCTATTTACAGATTTACTGAAACAGAACAGTCTTCAGTAATAGTTGCGGCATATTTAAAATAAATCAAAATAAATGCAAATTCCATCAACCACTTCTAAACAAGATGCACTGCATGCAAATGCACTGCAAGTCAAAGGAGCACAAATCTGATCTGATCTCCTATGGAATAAAGCTGCCCTGTCCTGCCCCGACATGCCCCTGGCGTTCTGTCATCAGACGAGAAATGACTTCTCACAGGTTTCCAAAGAACAGAGCTCAGTCAGAGTCAACAGCATGTTTAATTTGACAGGAACACAACTGTGGCTGTGAGGGATGGAGTACAGTTCATTTCATATGTTGCAGTACTGAGCGTCAAACACTCAGTTTGCAAAACACTGAAAAAACATGTTTCCACAGATCGCCAGTGGTCTAAAACATGAGTTGTGAAAATTAGACATGACATAAAACAGCATATCAGAGAGACCTAATTTTGCTCAGTGTGTAATAAAAATGGCATCTGCTGTAAGTGAGGCATGCGCTCTCGGAGTCTGTATTACCGTAGTTTCTCATCTGGAGGACACTTACATGCTTCAGCGCGATGTTAACCTGAGGACACACTCCCCATCTCCACCTCATGCCTCAGCTGCCTTCTCTAAAACGACACGATACTGTCTAGAAGAGCGGTCTGAATCTAAGAAGAGTAGTTTACGACTGCACAGATCGCAAGCTAATCATTTCAGTGTTATTCAGCAAAAATGACCATGTGACCAATAATCTGTGAGCATAGAGTCTTATATTGACATACAGCAGTGATGTCTGGAGTGGACGTTTGCACAATACTGGCTGTGAACTCTTTCCCATCATTGACAGAATGTTCTGTCTCTCTGTGTTTTCACTGTTATACTGTAGGAGGCGCTATTACGCATCTTCAGATAGACTACTGAATCTCCACAGCGAAGAAGAAGCACAAACAATCAATCACATACACTGATTAAATATATATATATATATAAGCTTTTTATAAGCTAAGCGGTTGCAATCAAATGTACTGTGGCTATATTTAAATAAACACATCTAGTTGACTAACTTTCAAAAAAAGAAACAAAATTAAATATAGCTAAAATAAATAGTTTGCAACCATTTACCTTGGTGTGTAAATGTGATCAACAAAACATTAAACAGCATATGAATTAAAACGGCCTAATACTGCTTGTTGATGGAAACGATCGACTTTATCTGTGTTTAATCATCATTTTGAATCTGAATCAGGCGTTGTCTTTTACAAAAGCACAGTTTTCTCAGCTTTCTTCATTTCAAATGGCCTTTTGAATTAAACGTGCACATTTATCTGTTGTTGTTATTGTTGGTGATTTTTTAGCAGAGGCTCTGTTCTTCTTTTTTGACATTTTGCATGTTCAGATATTCATACAACACATTATTCTGGTGGTCATGAACATTTGATGAAAATAATCAATGCTGGCAACTGTTAAAAAAGAAAGAAAGAAAGAGAAAGAAAGAAAAAAAACATTGTCTGGGAAAAAGTTATTAAGTTCAATTAAACCATCAACATATAATGAACTTGTTGGAAGATGAAAACAGTACTTAGCTGACAAAACTCTTTGGGAAAAACATATTTGGGTTTATTTTACTATGTGAAAAATGCATAGAAAACAAACAGAATAATCATGTGTACATTGACAACATTGGTTATTAATATTTCATTGGCTCGCTCTGGCTTGTATTTGATTAGCATGCCGTTCTCATTGGTATTCCTCAATCAGCAGATCACAAATGAAAGGATTGTAATGCAGAGTACACAGAAAGGCTTTACTCTCTCCAAACACACCTACGCAATATGCTTCGAAATCTACATCAGCATAACACCAGACACATGATATTCAAAGTCACTTTCAAGCCAGACTTCACTTTTGACCAGCACTGTATGGAGCAATAACAAGGTGTTGCATGACATGTGTTTCTCATCAAAGGATTTAAGCTTTAATTTGCATCTAGTTGGGTAAATTGATGATGTGCTCCTCCACAGATAGTTCTGCTGTTTCCCAGCAGAAAACAGTGCAGGGTGGGACTTGTTGATCAGAACAGCATGCACCGATGAATGATGCGCAGTGAGTTGCGGTGCTGTATTTATAGCAGGTGGAGCGTGAGAGCGGCAGTGTTGATGTGGCAGTGCTCTCTGACCGCGCTAAGAGCTGTTCTGTTCCAGCTCTGTGAGTAGGTGGACTCTCATCTACTGTTCCCTCTCTTTCTCTCCATCTGCACACAGGAGCTTTGTTTCCATCTATCCTGCTACGAGTTACAAAAGGTTTCCATGGGAACTAAATGGAGATCACTAAGGCTTAAAGAGAGTCTTTAATGTTGTCTAATGATTATTGTTCTAAATATTGCACAATGTTTTTTGGTATATAAACTGTTGTTACACTGGATGACATTTTAGTGGGTGTCTTCAATAAATCATAGTATCAAGGTATGATTTTTGTTCAGAAAAATTAAACAAAACAGGACACAATGTATGAGAAAAAAACTAAGTTATAATAAACCTATTGTTTTGATGCTTGAAAACACCCTTTCATACAAACATTTGTATATGAAAGCATATATATATATATACATATATTATGCTTTCATATGTAAATACTTTCATATACTAGCTCTTTTTGCCATGAATATTTGATCAGAATTGTTTCTGTTAAAGTGCACTTCACGGTGTTGCACTCGTGACCTGACTCGCTCTCACAGCTCGAGACAAGACCAAATTCTCATTTTCTAGGTCTTGTCATGGACTAGGAAGCATGTGGACCGGCTTGCTCCAGCTCTGCGGAGGTGTTTTATAGTGTATAGTGTCTCTTGTCGGCTCTGTGTTATTGTATCTCTGGAACGGAGCACACTGCGAGGGTTCGTGTGACACTGACACAACACCAGGCTTCATTCATCCCAAAGGAAAGCATTTCTGAATCACTCAGAATCTCTTCTGGTCTCGGTCTTGACTCGGACTTAACCTACTCCGGTTTTAGCCTGGACTCAGACTTTGCATTAGCTCCACTACAATCTAAATGAGCAATATGGTTACAATAATTAAAGCATTAATGGGAAAAGTAAAACAACACATTTTACAATACATGACGTTTAGTCACTATGTCAAACTATATAATTCAATTCTGTGTTCAGATACAGTACATGTCTTCCTTTCAGCAGAAGCTCTAACATCACCCTCGGTTTATTATCATCTGTCCTTTGACTCCTTCAGCACCTACAGCTGAAAGACTTGAGTCATATTTCTAATTTTAATCCAGCCTCTGACCTCTTTTGTGTCATGTAAAGACTCAAAACGTGCCCAGATTGCCAAACCAGCGGGACTCTTCAGAAGTCACATACAAAGTCTTACCGTCCTCTTATCATCTTGTAACTTGTGTAAGAGCTAATGTACAGTCAGTGGGTTATCACAAAATAAACCCTGACAAGTGATCTAAGGCCTGCACCTCAAAGATATGAGTTGTAAATTGGTTTGAGAAAACCAAACCAAGCAGATCCAGCCAGGATTAAATGGTTCCACTCCACTCCAGCTAAACTTTCTCTCTGAACTCAGGATTTGATCCTGCATTTGTGATTATTTCATGAGCGGCCAGAGCGATGTATTACTTTTGCAGCAAACATCCTGTATCAAGACAATACCATTCCCTGCTGGCAGAAGTTAATATGTCTCGGCTGCTAATGAAGCGATCACTATGAAGAATTAAAACACATTTGCACAGCAACAGGAAACACCACTGCTGTCCAAAACAATTATAATTGAGATGAATGCTGAAGAAAGGAAAATAGTGAAATAAAATGGTTACACTATATTTTGATAGTCCACCTTGACTTTCTACTAACTATAAGTACTTTTTAACCACATGTCATTTAATTATCATTAATTTGCAACTACGTGTATACTAACTTTCAGTAGGGTAGGTTCAGGGTTAGTAGAATAAGTTGACATATACTTATATATTATCATACTAGGTATGTTGTGGACCAATCAAAATAAAGTGTTATAAGATATTAAGCAGACAGTCTATTAATACTCTAATAACTGCTAATTGACATGTAGTTACATAGTTACTTACTGTTAATAGAATGTCTAAAGTGGACTATCGAAATAAAGTGTTACCCAATAAAATATATAAAATATCTGTCATTGAAAGTGAATTTACCTGGGTGCAAAATATATATATCAATATAAATATATCAAACGAAACAAAACATTTAATTCATTTAAAATATCTAAAGAAATATATTAAATAAAAAGCTTAATATAATTAATATAATATAAATTAATATGATTTAGGATAACGCTTTACAATATGGCTTCAATTGTCAACTATATTTAATACATTAACTTATATTAATTAATAATGAACAATACACTTATTACATAAATTATTACCAACATTATTATTAATCAACATTATGTAAGGTTAATAAATCCTTTATTAGTATTTTCATTGTTAGTTTGTTAATTAATGTGATAAAAAATGGAACCCTATTGTAAAGTGTTACCGAAAGGTAAGAGATCGAACACTTTTTGATAGAGATTGCTGTGGTAGAGATTACTTCATGAATACTTGTAAAGAAGAGGGCATGGAATATATGGCCTAGAGGTGAAATTATGTGAGAATAGAATGCCAGGTGAAACAACAAACATTGTTTCCTGTGTAAAGATCAAATTTGATAGTTATCTTTAACGAAAAAGTCCATAAAGACATAAAGTTTAACTAAATGCTATAGTATCAAAAAAGTACCATGGTTTTTTGATATTGTCTGAGGTATTGTTGAGTACTATGTGAATACAATTTTACATGGTAATCATTTAGTACCATGGTATATATATATCAAAGAATCAGAATCAAAATGAGCTTTATTGGCCATGTATGTTTAGACATACGAGGAATCTGTTATAGTGACAGAAGCTCCACAGTGCGACAGAATGACAGCAACAGGACACAGACAACAAAATAATAATATACAAATAGGCAATGTACAAAATGGCAAAAACACAATATATAATATATGGACAATTATGTGTGTACAGGTCTGGTATGTGCAAATTAGAAATGAAAAAATAAGTATATGTGGTAAATAAGTAATGTATAATAGTGTTGTGTGTTCCATGTTTAATATCAAGTGTTGATGAGATGGATTGCCTGAGGGAAGAAACTGTTCCTGTGTCTGGTCGTTCTTGTGCTCAGAGCTCTGTAGCGTCGACAGTAACAGTTCAAAGAGGGAGTGTTCTGGATGTGAGGGTCCAGAGTGATTTTACCAGCTCTTTTGCTCACTCTGGATAAGTACAGTTATTGGAGAGTGGGGAGGGTTGTACCAATGATTCGCTCAGCAGTCCGGACGACCCTCCGTAGTCTTCTGAGGTCAGATTTGGTAGCTGAGCTGAACCAGACAGTTATTGACGTGCAGAGGACAGATTCAATGATGACAGAGTATAACTGTATCAACAGCTCCTGTGGAAGGTTAAACGTCCTCAGCTGGCGAAAGTGCCATGCCATTAACATTAGATCCCATTACTGTACATTTGTGCAAACCTGCTATTTGTCCCCTTAAAGCAGGAGGCATGGCCATTGTACAGTATGTAGCTCAGCAGTGTGATGAATGTTGCGCAGTCCAAGCCACCTCTAAATGTACAATTTCTATGCAGGTTCAATCTCAGAAATGCACTATGGTGCTTCCTCATGTCGTCATAAACTTTTATCACGTTGTGCTGTAACTGAAAATTTGCACTGGTTCGGAGTATGCTTTGGCATGCATATGAACTGCTGTGTCTGACTCGGGATGCCGGCCAACTATTGCATTAACGAGACACTGAAGATCATATAACTGTGTATTCCTCAGGAGACCATATGACAGCTTTAATCTTTTCAAATTAGATTGTATTGGACATGTGAGTAAACGTGATGCAGAACAGCGTGCCTGAGAGAAAATCAGTCACTAAATATAGAGGACATGATTGTGCAGTTTTCAAAGCTGTTGGGTCCTCAAGCAAACCCTGCATTTGATGGTTTTAGCAAATAAAAGAGAAAAGTAAAATCACATAGTCATACCTTCTTAGTCATTCTTAATGATCACAAAATGAGATTTCCACTCTTCACTAAACACGTCATTAATCTACGCCAGGGATCAACATTTCCCCTACCGTAAAATACTGCAACTCCTCCAGTTACAAACAGAGATTTCCTGAACTATTGCCAGAGATTCATCTTTAAAAAATCAAGCATCATTATTATTATTCATAATGATGCAAGAAAAAAGCATACACATGTAAACACAGCTGATTTTGTGTGCTCAATGCGGTTATTTAGCTCATTAGCACAGATTGGCTGCATTGATATTGAGAGCCGAGGTACAATAAAAACATGTGCAAATCAATCACAGGCACTAAACCTGCAGCTGAGAGACCCCTCACCCCCACCCACAAGGGCTTTCACAGATCCCCAGCACACTGCAAGTTATGCATCGCCTCAGTCAATAGTGCATTTAATGCTTGCTAACCCAATATTCCAGTTCTATAATGCAAGGCAAGCTCAAGCGAAAGGTGATGTCCACTTATTAAAGCCACCAGATGATGTTGTTGACGTCCTTTGGTCGGCATAGTCAGAGTTCATTGACGGGTTCGTGAGTTTTCATTACAATTATGCAAGAGAAGACTACGGCTGGCATTGCTGTTCATTTAAGAATAAAGTAGATATGACTGCTTGAGGCACTGTTCCTTTTTCATTTTACTGTCTGCTTCGCCACACACACTGCATTTTAATGAGGATCTTTCCCAGCATCTCCAAGGCATGAGTTTTGATTACACATATCTCTTTTGTATTTTCAAACTTCGTTGGAAATTCTCACTCAAACATGCCAATCTGACAACATTATGCACAGTTTCACCGAGAGAGAAAAGCAAACAAAAACCAAGAACGACAGCTCGCATTATCCCGACACCCCCAAGGGAGGATTACATTGATCCTTTCAGAGGTTAAATCTGTTGAATTAGATGGCACCTTACCTGTGTCTGAAGCATGCAGCAGCCACTTTCAGCCCAACTAATCATGCCCTCCTATTTGGGCAGCTCGAGTGCTTGCAGGCAGTCGCACAGGTGGAGGTTCACAGAGAGCTCTTTCCCATTCATCCAGGTCATTGCAGCTGGCCCCGGTGTCTTCTTGAGCAGACAGGGGGATGGATGGCCGCTCGGACCTCTCACATCTCTGGCAGATCCCTGCGATGTGCATTCGCTCTCAGCGACTGCTGGATGCAACTTTCCCTCGTATTCTCCACCTCGCTGGGTTTGCATGCATTTCTCTTCCTTTTGTGAGATCCGATGAGTGTGACTGAGATGCAGGGAGGGATAGAGCGGGAACGCAGGAGAGGAGGAGAGAAAGGGAGGGAGAGAGAGAGGGAGGCGCAGGAGAGAGATGCTTCATTTATTGGCATAAATCAGGAAGGGGGAGAGAAGAGGAGGGTCTGTGGAGAGACTACAGTACATGTCAGTCACGTCCACATTAGAGCGTGTGTGCATGTCCCAAGAGATGCTCTCCGGACATGTGTAATTATGGGTAATGTTGCTTTGATATCACTGCATGCTGGGTTTCCCTGTCTTTCCTTGTGCTGTGACACTGCTTGCACTAGCAAAACTCATATATACGTGCCAAGACCAGGCAATCAATCACGTACAGGATCATGTAAAGAAGGCAAAGAGGCTGTATCCGTCTCCCCAGGAGAAAATTTACATTACAGACTTCCGAAGGGAATATGGGACGGATGTGACCTATCCTGCGGGCTGCTCTTTGAAAACCTCCTGGGAGAGGACAGAAGGAACACTGGAATGCTAATCAAATAACCCAGCAAAGTAGCATCGTTAAATACTCAAACCATTGCAGGATTACGAAGTGAAGATGCTCTCTGAGCGAGGTGATCTGGGGTTTCCCATTTGGCCGGGACCTTGAAGACAAATAAACTGGCATTCACAAGCCATTTTACTTCTGGAGAGTGACATTTTTATGAGCGAAATAGGTATTGAATGAGATATGTATAGATATTATCCCTTGATAATTGATTGGTGTGTTAATATAACTGAGTTATAGAGGTTTAGTACTCTTCAGAAACAACACTAGTACCTTTTGGAGAAGCTTTTTGATTGGGACATGAAAGCTGAAGGTCAAGTTCAACCTTGACAACATTTCAGTGTATCATATATTTATATTTGTTTCTCATAAATGTATTAACATGACTGTGGAAACATTTACACAAAACACACACAAATTAAGCTCAGGTGAGCTTTATTGGTCACATACACAATTATACAGAGTATAATGAGGAGTGAAATGTGTTCTCTGCATTTAACCCATCCAAGTGGAGCAGTGGGCAGCCGACATCGCAGCGCCCGGGGAGCAGTCGGGGGTTCGGTGCCTTGCTCAAGGGTCTCACCTCAGTCACGGACACTTCCTGCCGGAGCCGGCATTCGAATGCTCTATCCATTAGGCCACGACTGCCCATTAATTTGTTGATTAATGCACATATCATGGTAGTTTGGAAATAAATTGTCACCAAAAACTACCCTAAACTAGTGGAGACTTGTCAGAGGAGGCAAGGGAGTCACAGCCTACTCAAAATGTTGAAGTGGAAAATGGACAAAGAACAATTTGCTGTTAAAAAATATCCTAGCTATTAATTCCATGTTTTCAGAATGTGTATGTCATGTTTGTATTTTTACCATTGCAGCCAGAAAAAAATAAGCTAATAAAAGCTAATGGAAGTCAAAAATCAGTATCTCAAAATATCATCGCATTTGGTGATGAGTTTTTGTCTCAAGGTCTGCATTTAAAGTCACACCAGAGGTGTTCAGCTGCTTTCTGCAGACCAGTCAAGTTCTTCCACACTGACTGAATCATCATTTCTCTTTGATTCTTGTCTTATACACAGAGACACGGTCATGTTAGAATAGAAAAGAGTCCTGTCCAAACTGTTGATATACAATTAGATTCCCTAGAATATCATTATATGCTGAAACATTAAGATTTGTACTCATGGACATTACTAAAGTAGTCAAACCTTTCATTAAAAGGGGGGTGACCTAATACTTTTGGCAATGCAGTGTATTATGAAACTTTTATTTTGAATGCGGTTAATTGCGATTTATCATTTTACAGCACTAATTAATACATTTATCTTCTTTGGAAAAAGATACAACAATGAATCACAAACACTAAGATCAGAAATATGCCTTCAGAAAATAAGGGCTGTTTTAAATTCATGTAATTGCATGGATGTGACACTCAAGCCATAGATAAATGAGTGTGCAGGAGAAATGAGAAAGCTTGAGACAGAATGCAAGACAGGAGACATTTACAGAGGCATGTGGCAGGATACAAAGCAGCTCGCCCAACTCTGCTTGTGAGCAAATAGGTTCACTTGTCAATCAGCCCCTCGGGTTGGGCCAGGCTAATGCTATCAGAGCAGTTTTGATTTACACAGGCTTATTAAGTTGACATGCCTGTGTGTTTAAAACCGACCAAACATAAGAAATTGAAGGTTCTGCATAACTTTTGCAATTTTGATTTTCATGCTTGACTAATTATAATTTTTTTCCTGTAAACGAGACCAGATGTGACATAGGACAATACCGCATGCCAGTCTACGTTGTTATTGAAATGCTAGCGGGAAACATCATTTTAAATCTTCGTTCGTTTACATGCATTGCATTGCACTTGGAATTATTTTGATAGAGGACCTTGAAAAAGGTTGATCAAATTGACAACTAATTAGTGAATGTTTACCTTTACTTGTGCTCTTATCAGAGCTTCTTCAAGCCAAATTTTCCATCAAAATTGCTCGGCCAGGGATCCAACTAATATTTTAATTAGACACAAACTAAATACCTCTACACTTTTTTCTTCATCTGACAGCCTGCATGGATTGGAATATGACACCACACTCTAAAGATCTGCCCCATACGCTGCCAAACTGACATGCTTCGTCCCCTCTATTGCCCCTGTTGCCATGTCAAACAATTCCCTCGTCTCACGCTAACACTTCATGTCAACTCTTAGTATTAAATTAAGCCATGTTAGCCCAGTCACTACATTATTTGAACCCTCATTGCAACAGCCAGAAGGAGGATATGTGAACTGTTCCATGGGTATTAGTTTTCAGGTGAAGAGTCAACACAACAGGCTTTGCTTTGAATCAGTATGGTCAGAGTAAAGCATCATTTATTTGACCAATACCATCAGCCCAATTCTACACTGTTGTTTTTAATGGAACCTGTATCCTTATTAATGTTATTGTTGTTAAAATATAAAATAAACAAATCAATAAAATATAGAACACAATCCACCTCAAGGGGATATAGAATGGATTGACAGTTTATAAACAAGCACTATTTATTTGGTGCTGTATGCCTGGTTAGTAGTGGGTTGGACCCAGCACCGTTTCTAGGCATAGGTAAGCTAGGCGGTCGCCTAGAGCGCCACCAGCTGGAGTGAGTGCCAATGAGCGCACGTACTGACACTACATTTTAACAGGGTTCTGATCAAGAGTGGATCACAATGAAAAATGATTGCCCTCCCCCACTGTATCCCCCAACATCATTGGGCTAGAATACTGTCATTCTGACGATGCCTAAATGCCATTGGATCAGAGCGCTGTCATTTGCTGCCTCGGATTGTTGCATGCAAAGTCTGCATTTGTATTCATTTGAAGCGCTCAACAATGCCATTAGATCAAGGGTGTTTGCAAGGTAAGGCTATTTTCCAAGGCCAATTAAAAATATTGGTACATAAAAAGTGCAAAAAATAGGGCACTAATAGGGATTTCGCCTAGGGCATCAAAATGGCTAGAAACGGCCCTGGTTGGACACTATTTTGCCCTCAGAATTACCCGAATTCCTCGTGGCATAGATTCAACAAGATGCTGGAAACATTCGTCACAGATTTTGGTCCATATCGACATGATAACAGATTTGTTAGCTGCACATTCATGGTGTGAATTTCCCATTCCTCCCCATCCCAAAGATGTTCTGCTGGATTGAGGTCTGGTCATAAAAAGATGGATGTGGTCAGCAACAATACTCTAGGCTGTGATGTTCAAACAATGCTCATTTGCTACTAAGGGGCCCAGCAGGCTGTCTTGACCATGTCTACATGCCTACATCATTGAGTTACTGCCATGTGATTGGCTGATTAGATATTTGCATTACTGAACAGTTGAGCAGGTGTACCTGATAAAGTGTCCAGTGAGTGTATATACTGTTCTTGGGTAACACTTTATTTTAAGGTGTTCTTGTTACACGTTACATGTCTCACTATTATAATAACAATTAATTATGCATAAATACATGCAAGTAACCCTAATCCTGACACTAACCCTATAGTAAGTACATGTATTTAATAAAATATTCCTCCGTATTTAAATGTACGATTACACTGGAACACCTGCAAATAAAGTGTAACAAATTCTTGTTAGCAAAGATGATTTATTACAACCTTAATTGATTGGTGACAGAAATAGTGCAGAACCCTGATGATTTCTGAAACTTTAAAAAAAAAACATTTTAAAATACTAAAAGTTTTTTTTTTCAGTGAGGTTTAAATTAGACTTTAAATGATAGATTTTTAGTGTGATCCTCCTGAATGCTACTGCATTTATGTGTGAATGTTGTGTTTTGGGCATTGTGATTTATTTAAGGAACACTGAATATTCTCACACTTTAACAGTATGTATAGCTTCTACTTAATAGAACAGGCTGTGGGAACGATTATCTGAAAATATGCATTGGTATGCAGGTGTAAGGGACATTCAATTAAATACATAGACCTCTTTCACTACTGTTGCCGGAGGTAGCAGACCCCTGCCGTAGCATATAACAACCTGTCTATGTATGTGCCCTTCTCTCATCTACTTCCCCTGTAGCTACCTTTTCATTTCCCTTTAGGTGGCACCTGATCTAAGAGAGCACCCCTGTCCTCAGCACTGCTCCTTTTCCCAGACTTCAGTGGAAAAGAGCTTAATGTGCAGCCAGCATGCCAGATGTGGTGTGATTTAGCACCTCTGATGAAGGTGTCAAACGTCCTGCCGTTTCCAGTGCTGAAGCTGGGTTTCAATCCAACTGCTCTCTCTGAGAGCATCATGTGGACCTTTGGAAGGCTTTTCTTTGTATTTTTCCATCCTCTGGCCACCGTTCATCTGGATTCACTGCAGTTTGCATTACAAGTGTATGACACCCTGATCTAAATACTCCGCAGGGCATCTGGATACGACTCACAACACTATCAGGAATGTGTTCTGTGGCTTTTCCAACACCTTCAGGTCCATTCTGCTTTTGTGACTAGGGTGCGATGTCATGGCAATGCATGTCGATGCCACTGTGGCATGCCTGTAACTATGGAAACAGATGGACAATTGCCTGATACCTGGGTCCTCTGGTGGGGGAATCGCGAATCTTCGTTATCATTTTAAAAATGTCCTCACTCTGGAAGTGACTGATTAAATGATTGATCGGTTTTGTCACTTTCGACCACATCAGAAGCAAATAGTGGCTGCATCAGAGCACTGTGTCAAGGACTTCCTTTCTATTGTCATGGGAATAGTGCTAAAAATAGCTTGCGGATTCCAGCCAGTCAAAGCTCAGAGAGCAACTAGCTATGGCATGTAACAGAAACATAGGCTGGAGGTCTTGAGATCATTAACAGAAGCACATTGCCTGGTTTACACACATTATCTATAACTGTATAAATATAAAGAGGACGGTTTTGTTCAGAAATAATTGTATTCCCAAATCTGGTAATTTATCGCATTCATTAAACCTCCTGAGAGATATATTGAGCTCAATGAAATCCAAAAGCCAGGTCAGAAAAGCTAGCCTTAAGGGTGTTAAAATATGCAGCTTTTGTAATTTCTTTGAGTCTACCGCAACAGATGTATTTGACAGGCCATGTGACATCACAGCGTGAGGATAACAAGCGTGTGATCATTCTCTTTCACTGAAAGTTAGGAAATGCAAAAATGTTAATGAAGAATTATAACAGCACATTAACATGCATGGCTTATAGGAATAGTTCACCCAAAAACTCATTCATTTCTCACCATCATGTCGTTACAAACCCCTATGGCATTCATTTATGTTTGGAAAACAAATGAAGATGTTTTTTTATGAAATCCGAGAGCTTTCTGACCCTGCATAGAAAGCAAGAGTACTACCACGAGCAAGGCAGAGAAAGGTAGTAAGGACATCATTAAAACAGTCCATGTGGTTCTTCTGTAATTTTACAAAGTTACAAGTTTTTTGTACGCAAAATAATTAAAAAATATAGTAATAAAATACGACTTTATTCAACATTTCTTCTCAGTGTCAGTCCGCCACCATGCACGAGAGTACCACAATCTTTCTCTCTTTAAATAAAACACTTCAATATTATTAAATCATTTCAAGAAAACATTTTATTAATTAGTTACAAAAAGAGTAGTATTATTAAAAATACTATTATTAGCATGATTATTGGAAAAGCTACACACACACACACACACACACGCACGCACGCATGCTCGCTCACACACACACACACACACACACGCACGCACGCATGCTCGCTCACACACACACACACACACACACACACACACACACACACACACACGCACGCACGCATGCTCGCTCACACACACGCACACACAAACACACCTCCGTGTTCTAAAATTATTTATTACCAGTGAGAAACTGCTTTCAACAAATAATTCTAACTGATTTGCAAAGCAATGCAGACCAATTTACTAACTTGTTTTAAATCTTTGAACTAAAATGATTCAAAAAAGTGATTCAGTCATGAATGTGGCATCGCTCAAGGCCCAAGGGAAGAACATATATTGTATTACAGTTTTTTTCCAACTGCTTACAAACATTTTCAAAACTACGTTACCTTTTTTCAAAACTCTACTCACAATTCCCAAAATTGCACACACAAAATGCAAAATGCCTCACATCTCCATAAAAGGCCATAAACACATGTCAGAATGAAGCATTTGCATCAAATGGCAAGCCCTTCTTTTAATAACAGTAAATGTTTTAATATACCATGTAAACGCTGTTGTTCTAAATCTAAAGCTCTTTGGTCTTTCATAGGCTTATATCTACATTTCAATACAATGTTCTACAGTGAAAGTAATCTGCTGAGAGGGGTAACAAGTACACTGTAAACACCAATGCAATGTAAAAACAGAAAATATGTATCAAGCCAAACAATACTGTTGTATAGAGTAGCTGTCACGGTGCTGCACACGGGGATCCAGGAACGAGGAGACGAGGATTGTGACAAACGGGGTATTTAATGAATGACAAACGGAGGAGAGACAGGAACACAGGTAAGGCCATCTACGGCTTAGACACATGACATTAACAATAATCCACAGGTAACATGGGGTAGAACAGACTTATATAGGGAGACATAACTGGAGACACCTGGGACATAATCAAGACAAGGCTGACACTGACTGAACTAATAATGACTGGGAAACAGGAAGGACCATATAAGGGTGAGGAGACAAAGGCAGAGGAAGACAAAGTGTGACATTACCCCCCCCTTCCAATAGGCGCGTCCCGCGCCGTACGACATCGAAAGGGGAGGGGGGGTGGGCACTCTGGAGGCCTCAAGGACCTGGAGACCGGACAGGTGACCTCCAGGGCGGTGCCCGTTCCGGGACCCACGGCGGATCCGGGGACTCAGGCGGCCACGGCGGATCAGGCGGCCACGGCGGATCCGGGGATTCCGGCGGCCATGGCGGATCCGGGGATTCCGGCGGCCACGGCGGATCAGGCGGCCATGGCGGATCCGGGGATTCTGGCGGCCATGGCGGATCAGGCGGCCACGGAGGGTCCGGGAACTGAGGAGGCCATGGCGGAGCGGGGTGCTCGGGTGGCCATGGAGGGTAGCCCCCCCCCAAAATTTTCTTGGGGAAGCTCCCCATCCCAGGGGGGCGCTCAGGAGCCGTGGAAGGCGAGCTGGACAGGGCCAGCGGAGGGAAAAGTGAGCTGGACGGGACCAGCGGAGGCCCAGGTGAGCTGGACGGGACCAGCGTGGGCCAAGGTGAGCTGGACGGGACCAGCGGAGGCAATGGTGAGCTGGACGGGACCAGCGGAGGCCCAGGTGAGCTGGACGGGACCAGCGTGGGCCAAGGTGAGCTGGACGGGACCAGCGTGGGCCAAGGTGAGCTGGACGGGACCAGCGGAGGCAATGGTGAGCTGGACGGGACCAGCGGAGGCCCAGGTGAGCTGGACGGAACCAGCGTGGGCCAAGGTGAGCTGGACGGGACCAGCGGAGGCAATGGTGAGCTGGACGGGACCAGCGGAGGCCCAGGTGAGCTGGACGGGACCAGCGTGGGCCAGCGTGGGCGCTGGGTGCCGCTGACTCTCGGGGGCGCTCGGAAGAGCTGGACGGAACCAGCGGGGAAATTGAAGCGCACTTACGAGGAGCCGGCACTGGAGGGCGCTGTCGAGGTGCAGGCACTGGAGGGCACAGGCGTGGTGCAGGCACTGGAGGGCACTGGCGTGGTGCAGGCACTGGAGGGCACTGGCGTGGTGCAGGCACTGGAGGGCACTGGCGAGGTGCAGGCACTGGAGGGCACTGGCGAGGTGCAGGCACTGGAGGGCGCAGCCTCGGAGCAGGCACTGGAGGGCGCAGTCTCGGAGCAGGCACCGGAGGGCGCTGTCGGGGAGCAGCCACTGGATCTCGGCGGCGCTCGGGAAGCGCGGGCTCTCGGCGGCGCTCGGGAAGCGCGGGCTCTCGGCGGCGCTCGGGAAGCGCGGGCTCTCGGCGGCGCTCGGGAAGCGCGGGCTCGCGGCGGCGCTCGGGAACCAGCCGAGACGAAGACGAGCTGGGCGGCACCAGCGAAGAAGAGCTTGGCAGAACCAGCGAAGACGAAGAAGAGCTCGGCGGGGCCAGCGGAGACACTCGTGGGCTGGTTTCGACTCGGGACCGGTAACTTCCCAGACACCGGTAGATCCCCTCTCTCCAACACAATCCTGTGGTGTCTGGGAGATCCATAGGGCGCTGGTAATTTGCCCCGAGCCGAAACAGATGGAGGATTGCCGCGTCGTGGAGCTCCGTCACCGCGGCGAGCTTGCAGAATTCTCCGGCGAACTCCATGAAGGAGAGATTCCGCCGGCTAAGGGCGAAGACGCAGGCGGCGAACTCCATCGCCGTGAAGGAAGATGAGTAGCTCTTGTATGGTGGATTATTCTGTCACGGTGCTGCACACGGGGATCCAGGAACGAGGAGACGAGGATTGTGACAAACGGGGTATTTAATGAATGACAAACGGAGGAGAGACAGGAACACAGGTAAGGCCATCTACGGCTTAGACACATGACATTAACAATAATCCACAGGTAACATGGGGTAGAACAGACTTATATAGGGAGACATAACTGGAGACACCTGGGACATAATCAAGACAAGGCTGACACTGACTGAACTAATAATGACTGGGAAACAGGAAGGACCATATAAGGGTGAGGAGACAAAGGCAGAGGAAGACAAAGTGTGACAGTAGCACACAACAAAACCATAAACATATGTAAACCAAAAGTATATTCTTTGGAATACTGTAAAGAACACAATTGTGTGTGTGGGGTCCCGGGGGCAGTCCAGGAATTGGTGGTGGTGGGGGGGGCAGTCACCAGTGCTAAGCTATGCTTCATCTCTTCTCCGAGTTGGGTCTGGTCACAATATTTCGTCCACATCACATGATACGTTTTATCTTGCCAAACATCAAGGGAAGTATCTCCTAGCATGGCGTATCCAACCTTGGACAGAGGCAACCTCTATGTGCCCACAGGCATCCTCCATTGTGTGGAGAAGCGCCATGCGGGCATAGGGTTGGCGATCATACACTTTCCAGCCCCAGGCTGAAAATAATTCCTCTATGGGATTTAGAAAAGGTGAATATGTGTTTCATCGTCACTTGGTGCCGTTGGAGGATGTGTTGTATGGTCGACAGGCTTACAGTATTGATGTTGTTAAATATGGTGTCATTATTCAAGATATGCTCTCTTATCTATCGAATCCCAATTGCATTGTTGGCTAAAACCATATTTATAATTGCAGTCTCTTGTACATCTGCAAACAAGCGTCCTTGTCCTCCATGATGTCTTTGCCTTTCCACTCTGTACATAATTGAAACAGTATGTGTTCAGCATAGGAACTGTAAACAATTTACAAAAAAAATTAATACAGCATGATAACCAACCTCATTCATTCAATGCAGTAAATGGATGGCTTAGAGTTACAAATGTTTATGCAATACTATGCAGTCATACGTATTTTACTGTACATTACTGTAATGCAAAAATAGTCATTAGATAGTTGCTAGTGATGTGGCGTTCGACACTGAGGCTTCGAAATTTGTATAAAAAAATTCAACATCTCACATTGAAGCGTTGTTTCGGAGCTTGATTCGTTTTACCAAAAGCACGTTATCTATGACGTCTGAAGCTTCATTCGCCTGAAAACCAAGTGACTGCTTCAGTATATGGTTCAAACCAAGCAAACCACAGCGCTGTTTCCTTTACATTATATTACATTAACATGCGTTTGCATTGATTTATTTTTATTCTAATTTAGTGATCGACCGATATTGACTTTTTATAACCGATACCGATATTGATTATTTATAGTTTATTTAACCGATAACCGATATTCAGAACCGATATTTATTTACTGTATTAAAGTAAATAAATAGAGTGAAGTAGGCTTGCTGCGATAGATGTGACGACGGTTATACTGGTGTTAAGCCGCAACACTGTTACATCACTTGCCCACTGTGGCACCGTCCCCCCACCGTCGTTTAGATTGTTTTTATAGTAATAAAAATAAATTTGTTCAGATAGAGGACACTAAAATTAAAACTGAACGCGGCTGCTAAATACAGTGCACTGAACGAACGAGAGTCTTGCATCGCAGCAGTCTCGGTCTGCCGCGGCTGTCCCGACCAGATTTATTACTCCGCTGTCCTTGAAGGACGTGTAATTCTCTTTCTTTTTTTTTGTATTATGCTTATCCTATCATTTTAAATGACAGACTGTGTTGAATTTATTTATTTTTTCTCTGCTGCACTTTTCACTGTGTAAACAGCAAGATGTTAAATTAATTTAGTGATTTGACAAGACTAATAAAATAGCTATTAGGCTAAACCTACATTTTTTTCCTATTGTGTTGTAGGCTGAATGTTAGCATAAACGAATTATATCCTGACAAAACAAATTATAATAGGGATTACAATTTTTGTATAACTTTTTTCCTCTCTGTGAAACTTTATTCCGTGTTGGCAGCAAAATGTTATTGACATTTATCAGTCAATAAATTCAAGACTCTTGACAAGACAAAAATAAAATAAATACACTTTTGTGCAGACTAAACTTTTATTTGTTAGCCTAGCTCTCTTTCTTTCAGCAGAAATATGAACAAACAGAATATATCACGGGAGCGGGTGTGTGCGGAATAAAACCTCAAATAGTCCTGCGCAGACCTCTACATCACAGATCAGATTTAATTTATCACGTGAAGAGAGATGACTGACAAGAAGAGTGAGGTGACACAGATGAGAAGAGTGAGGTGACAGACAAGAAGAGTGAGGTGACACAGACGAGAAGAGTGAGGTGACACAGACAAGAAGAGTGACGTGACACAGACAAGAAGAGTGAGGTGACACAGACAAGAAGAGTGAGGTGACACAGATGAGAAGAGTGAGGTGACACAGACAAGAAGAGTGAGGTGACACAGACAAGAAGAGTGAGGTGACACAGACGAGAAGAGTGAGGTGACAGACAAGAAGAGTGAGGTGACACAGACGAGAAGAGTGAGGTGACACAGACAAGAAGAGTGACGTGACACAGACAAGAAGAGTGAGGTGACACAGACAAGAAGAGTGAGGTGACACAGACGAGAAGAGTGAGGTGACACAGACAATAAGAGTGAGGTGACACAGACAAGAAGAGTGAGGTGACAGACAAGAAGAGTGAGGTGACGCAGACAAGAAGAGTGAGGTGACGCAGACAAGAAGAGTGAGGTGACGCAGACAAGAAGAGTGAGGTGACAGACAAGAAGAGTGAGGTGACGCAGACAAGAAGAGTGAGGTGACAGACAAGAAGAGTGAGGTGACACTGACAAGAAGAGTGAGGTGACACTGACAAGAAGAGTGAGGTGACAGACAAGAAGAGTGAGGTGACACAGACAAGAAGAGTGAGGTGACACAGACGAGAATAGTGAGGCGACACAGACAAGAAGAGTGAGGCGACACAGACAAGAAGAGTGAGGTGACACAGACAAGAAGAGTGAGGTGACACTGACAAGAAGAGTGAGGTGACACAGACAAGAAGTGTGAGGTGACACAGACAAGAAGAGTGAGGAGACACAGACAAGAAGAGTGAGGTGACAGAGACAAGAAGAGTGAGGTGACACAGACAAGAAGAGTGAGGTGACACAGACAAGAAGAGTGAGGTGACACTGACAAGAAGAGTGAGGTGACAGACAAGAAGAGTGACGTGACACAGACAAGAAGAGTGAGGTGACACAGACAAGAAGAGTGAGGCGACACAGACAAGAAGAGTGAGGTGACACAGACAAGAAGAGTGAGGTGACACTGACAAGAAGAGTGAGGTGACACAGACAAGAAGAGTGAGGTGACACAGACAAGAAGAGTGAGGTGACACAGACAAGAAGAGTGAGGTGACACAGACAAGAAGAGTGAGGTGACACTGACAAGAAGAGTGAGGTGACACAGACAAGAAGAGTGAGGTGCTGACAAGAAGAGTGAGGAGACACAGACAAGAAGAGTGAGGAGACACAGACAAGAAGAGTGAGGTGACACAGACAAGACGAGTGAGGTGAAACGGACAAGAAGAGTGAGGTGACACTGACAAGAAGAGTGAGGTGAAACGGACAAGAAGATGCGGAAGAGTTTCAAAACCAAATGTAAAAGTGCCCGTTTTAAGCCTAATGACTTCTGAGTCTGACATTAATCTAGGTCAAGGAGAAAACTCACCGAGATCTACCAAGTGAAAAGTAAATAAATGATCAAATACACATTAAATAAATAATTAAAAAGGCTTGTTGTGATGTATCTTTATGTTGCATTAATTTAATAATGATAAATAAAATAGTATTTTATTATTATTCACTATTCACGTCGCTGTAACTATATACTGAGCTGTATTCAAGCAGAAATATGATGTTATAGAGATGGAGAGCACATACACGGTTCGTTTGCACATCATTTATAACGGAAATAACGCGCGCCTAATGCACGATCATGTCACTGTAATCAGCTTTACCTTGATTACAAAACTTGCCCATCCAATCTTGTGTGTACTAGTGTGACACTGGCTTCTTTTATCCAGCGAGAGTTGTAGTTTGTGTATCATGTTCTCATACAGCGGCTTTGAGCCGCCGTTCAGTCTGTATTCACAGCGCCATGAGAACCGTATTTCTCCTCCGAAACACAGAATACGTAGAGAGGTGAATACGATCTATTACCCCTGATCTAAGTGATAATGTTTAAAAAAAAAACATTAGTTTCTCATTTATTTGGTTCCACAGTATTTGCTGATTTTTATTTTAACCCTGCTTGACGCCAAATTGCTGCTGATATTAAAGTCAAAGTAAAATGCGCACGGCGCTTACAGGTTATTTAAAACCTATAAGGAAAAGAGGGAAAACTCAAACAAAATATCAACTTAATTTTAAACTACAGTTTTAGGTTTATAAGCAGTTTAATAGGCTGAAGAGTGAATAATAATAATTCACTGGATAATGTTAATTCACTGAATAATACTCTCTGAAATATTGAAATAAGCTATAACAAACAAAACATCGTATTTTATTGCATTTCTCAACTGGCATGTTTTATCAGAATTATTAAAATGTTTTTGTCATTCTAGATTATGAAATAACTGCTGACAGCGCGGTTTATCTATTTACACAGAACTATACTCAAACTGCGATCGCTCGCGGAGATGATAAATAATTAATTTCGATAGAGATGTATTTATTTAGATGTTTATTGGCGAAATAATGGTTCTATAGTAAATGTTAATATAATTCGGCGTGTTTCAAACAAGTCAATCTTGTATAAAGTTACATGTGTGGTCCTGCTGGAGCATTTCCTGAGTGAACACTGCTCCAGGTGTGTGTGTGTGTGTGTGTGTGCGTCCACTGCTCCAGGTGTGTGTGTACTTGGATGGGTCAAATGTAGGTCAAAATTTCACTGCTGGTTATACTCTGTATAATTATGTATGTATAAAAAAAAAAAAAAACAAAAAAAAAAACGATATTTTATTTTTACAAAACCGATAACCGATAATGGTAAAATGCTTAAATATCGGGAAAAATATCGGTAAACCGATATATCGGTCGATCTCTATTCTAATTTATATATTAAGGTCAAATGAACTTTGCCCATGCAATAACAGTCTAAGGACTGAGATAGAGTTGACATTGACAGATCACAGATTTAATTCACGAGTTTATGATTAATTTATTCAAATTATTTTAGTGGCAGTACACAGACAACATTGAATGACTTTGACAATGGCCATTATTTTTATACAATAAATTGAAACAAGGAATCAGTTGTAGAACCAGATTTAAAACCAGCAGCTGTAATTAATCACATCATTTTGGAAGGTGTTATTAATTTTTATGACCACTAGATGGCCACAGCATGAACCTTTTTAAAAAGCTTCGCGTATTGAACCTTTTTCCGATACAATTGGGTTGAAAGCTTCACTGGTTCAGAACGCTTCACTTCGCCATCACTAATAGTTGCATACCTGTTCTCATTTCTGAAGGTTCAAAATATGGACGCCACTGTAAATCGACTCTCAGTCCAGCCTCTCTCATGGTAAAACTGTGGTTGATCACATGATCAACAAGTGTTGCCCTAATCTCATCAGAAATGGCTCTCCTTCCTTCTCTTATTTGCCCTCGTCCTCTTCCTCCTACTTCTACTCCTCTTGCTCTCTGTCCATTGTTGGCATCCATTGTTCAAAACAGGTAATCTGACCTTTGACCTATTTACAGGCCTATACTACAGTAAAGCAGTGATTGGTTAGTGATCAGTTAAGCAATTAGTGTTTGCACATGTGAGGAGTGTGTGTTTGTGACCTGGTGAATAAGTGTAGCATTTTGATTGTTTGTGTTTGGAAAAGGAAAGCAAGTCACTTCCTGTTAGATTTTTGTGTTTTAGGTAGAGAATTGTGTGTGGTGTTTTGAAAAAGTGTTTTATGCAATTGAAAACTGAGTCAAAGGCTGAGACATAGCTTATGGTTTTGGAGATTTGGTGTGTAGTTTTGCACTTTGAGTTAGAGGTTATAAAAATCATGTGACATGAAAAGTTTTGTGTGTAAGCATTTGGAAAAACTGTAACATTACAATAAAAAGTAACGAGAGGAACGCCACCCAGCATAATGAAGTAAAATTATATATTTTCATTTGAAATATACTCAAGTTAGTTGAAATACCCATCTTACACATTTTCCAAAAATGTAATCAAGCAGGAGTAAATGGATGCCCCCCTCTGATTACAATACAAAGGGAACAAGAAGAAAGCTAAAGTCAATGCATATGCATGAACATTTAATGTCATTCAGTGGCATTTGCTTTTAAATGTATTGTCTTTGTATACAAGTTGATATCCAGATGGTTGTTACTTTATAATGCCCCAACATCAGGCTCAGGTTCACAAAATATTACCAATAAATCCCAAAAATCCATCATTCCAAGCATTACGAATCAACATTCTGAAAATCAAAGAAAGCATTTGATCAAGGTCCCGGTATTTTACATTGCCATCTCCAAACCATCATACCCAATGCATTAAAAAGCTGCTCAAACAGATTCTGTCAGATTTTCCGGAGCTTCCCATGCCTCCTATCATGAAATATCTCCTTAGGGTCAGTCAAGAAGAAAATAATCCAAAACAAAAACAGCTTTGCTTTTATGCTGCTCATGTGATGTTGATGTTTTTCTATTAGCTTTGGATTTCCCCCCAGTGGCAAATGTTTCACATTGTCAGATTTTGACTGTTGTTGTTATGCTTTCATGTACAGCAGCAGCCCAAAAGATGTATCAGGAGCTGACAATCTCCCTTTGTTTATGTTTATAATGAAATGGCTGTCCTTGCAGGAGAACTTTATCAGTGCTCTGCATGTTGATTGGGACTAGCAGTGTTTGTGTTATCAGGACAGACATCCAGATAAAGCATTCAGTCAATCACTTCAGAAACATCTGGAGATAACTGTCCTATTGTTGATTTTCGTGCAAAAGTTTTATGCTGCTCTTATCTATCAACGACTTATCCACGACTGGTGTGAAATGGCATATTTTAGTACAGCTTTTATGCAGAATTCAAAGTTGTACAAAACTGCACAATGTAAAATATATGTATTATTTATCTCAGGACAAAATACAACAAAAGTACAACAATTGTCACTGGAGTGGTACCCTTTCAGAATGTAATAGGCACCATTTAGGTACTTATATGCCCCCTTTAGATATATATATATATATAGACCCTCTCACCATGTTCTGCTCAGACTTTATAGGCTTCCAAGAAACTCAGCAATGTATCTTGCACACATTCTGAGAGATAATTCACAGCAAAAAAGTCATCTCTCCTCAAACATTTGACACATTTTATTTTTTTCAAATAAAAATAGATTTAATTTTTTAATTTTTTTCCATTTTTTTTATAGTAAATTATTACAATACAATTAAATTATTAAAATGATTAAAATGATGTCATAAAAAAATAAATATATATATATAAAGATATATTTCTTGAACTACAATTCTGCAGAATAAATATTTTTGTGTAATGTATATAATAAATAGGCTAATATTTGTATATAATAAATAAATATTTGTTGAATTACTGCAGTTTACGTTTCTTTATTTCTAGTGTTTGTCTCTCTATTTCCGGCCTCTCTCTCTCCATCTGAAGCAACTCCTCCTGAACTTTTCGTAGTGCAGCAACTTCTTTCAGCAGCTGGGTCTGTATGTCAATCATCTCCTCTGTGCAGAATCTGTTTGGCTTGGGAGTTTGGCACAGAGGAGTGTTTCCATCTAACAGGATCTGGGATAAATTCATCTCAGGCTCCAGGGGGGCCTTAAACAAAATAAATGTAACTTTCATGACACATAAATGCAAATATATACTAATTATAAAATTCACGATGCACAGATTACCTCTTAAACTTCTCTCTCACCAGCAAGGTCCAATGTGGAAGGAGAAACAACCGTTAGGAGCTCCAAAGTCAAGGTCACTGCATAGTAAATAAAGCATTACCCTTGGCACCAGCTGACTTGTTTGATATAGGCCTATTGTGTTTGGGTTAAAATAACGTTAAAAGTTACAATTTATAATTACGTTTTTAACAGTTAAACAAACATTAAATATGGCTATTGTAGATAGCATATGTAACTAGCAATGTTTCATTAAAAAAATACTACTAACTTATGTGAATAATAAAAACAATAAGCTGATGTTCACTGTACCTAAACAACTGGGATAACTGCTTACCTTCTTCTGTATCCACACCGGATTTGACGCATGTCACCGCTGTATCTCCGATGACTGACAGAACCTTCTCTTCAAATGCATCCAGAATAATAGACGGTGATCCACCAAAGTCATTTTTTTGCTCCCTTGATCTCGCTGCTCCTTTTTTTTAACAGCCGACTTTAAGTCTGCCCATTTCTTTTTCACCCCATCCACATCTCTAACGGAGTTGGCCACCGCTGAAACGGCCTCTGAACCCGTTCCCATGTGCGTCGCTTACTTTGCATCGATATACTGCTATCCAGTCTCCCAAGGAGTACTTTCTTCCTTGCACTAATTTCCTCGATAAGAACATCCATCTCTTGCCTAGTGAAGTTTTTATTTCTTTTCTTGTCGTCCATGTTAAATTAGCTGAGTAGTTTATGCTTTTCTGCGAGTAAATTTCTCCTTTGACGATTAATGTCCTTAAACAAACACATCTCATTTGCATTCAAATACCTGACCGGGATGTGGCTGCTATTTTAAAATAGTATAATAAAGTGATACAATTAAAATGTAGCGGTAATTCATTTGTTGTTGTTTATCTTTTATTAAGAAAAAAAATAAGATGTTCTTAAGAACAAATTTGAGAACTTAAGATTTTTTCAAGAATTACACTTAAGAAACTTCTCAGAATTTATCTTAAGACATTTCTTAATTTATTTCTTAAAAATAATTTTGTGAATCCGGCCCCTGGTTGCCGCCACACACGCTTAACACCAACTGAACCAAATAGGTTTATCTTGGTCTCATCAGACCACAGGCCATGGTTCCTTAATCCATGTCCTTAGTCTGCTTGTCTTCAGCAAACTGTTTGCAGGCTTTCTTGTGCATCATCTTTAGAAGAGGCTTACTTCTGGGACGACAGCCATGCAGACCAATTTGATGCAGTGTGTGGTGTGTGGTCTGAGCACTGACAGGCTGACCCCCCACACCTTCAACCTCTGCAGCAATGCTGGCAGCTCTCATACGTCTATTTCCCAAACACAACCTCTGGATATGATGCTGAGCACATGCACTCAACTTCTTTGGTCGACCATGGCGAGGCCTGTTCTGAGTGGAACCTGTCCTGTTAAACTGCTGCATGGTCTTGGCCACCGTGCTGGAGCTCAGTTTCAGGGCCTTGGCAATCTTCTTATAGCCTACGCCATCTGTATGTAGAGCAATAATGATTTTTTCTTTGCCATGAGTTCTTTGCCATGAGGTGCCATGTTGAACGTCAAGTGACCAATATAACGCCAAATTTAACACACCTGCTCTCCATTCACACCTGAGACCTTGTAACACTAACGAGTCACATGACACCGGAGAGAGAAAATGGCTAATTGGGCCCAATTTGGACATTTTCACTTAGGGGTGTACTCACTTTTGTGGCCTGCGGTTTAGACATTAATGGATGTGTGTTGAGTTATTTTAAGGGGACAGCAAATGTACACTCTTATACAAGCTGTACACTCACTACTTTACATTGTAGCAAAGTGTCATTTTTTCAGTGTTGTCACATGAAAAGATATAATAAAATATTTACAAAATGTGAGGGGTTACTTACTCCTGTACGATACTGTATATTAGTAATTTTATGTATTAATGTATTAATTTATCAAGCAAGCAATTTATCAGATTACATTTGACTGATTACTCCCTCAATAAAAATGCATAGCAATACCAGTTTTTATAGTTTCATTGCCAAGTTTTGCTGAAACTATCAGACAGTAGCAAAAATGTATCTGTGAATAATTCCAATATGCTGATTTTTTATCAATGTTAAAAGTAGCAATGCTTCATATTTTTTTTGGGACCTGTGATATTTTTCAGGATTATTTGAGAAATAAAAAGTAAAAAATAACAGTGTTTATTGAAAATATACATTTTGTGTTACAATATACACTACTATTCAAACGCTCGGGGTCAGTCATTTTTTTTTATTTCTTTGTTATTATTTTTAATAATACTTTTATTCAGCAAGGATGTGTCAAATTGATACAAAGTGATAGTAAAGATTTATATTGATAGAACATTTTATGTTTTGAATTAATGTTGTTCTTTTTAACTTTGTATTAGCCTAATCAAAACATCTAAGAAAAAAAAGGTACAGCAGCACAACAGTTTCAACACTTATAATAAATATGAATATTATAATGATTTCTGAAAGATCATGTGACACTGAAGACTGGAGTAATGATGCTGAAAATTCAGCTTTGCTTTACAGGAATACACTATATTTTAAAATATAGAAAAATAGAAAACCAATATTAGAAATTGCAATAGCTTAAGAATTCACAATATTACAGTTTTTTTCTGCATTTTAAATCAAATAAATACAGCCTTGATGAGCATAAGTGACTCCATTAAAAAACAAGGTCAATTATTTATTAGGTTTATAACATAGGCCTAACATATTATAATATCAAAACAATTGAAGCATTTAAACTGAGATCTGTGAGTTAAATATTTTAGCCATATCACCCGTTAGCCCAGGAACGGTTGCCCACTGAAGCTAAGCAGGGTTGAGCTGGTCAGTACCTGGATGGGAGACCTCCTGGGAAAACTAGGTTACTGCTGGAAGAGGTGTTAGTGACGCCAGTAGGGGGTGCTCACCCTGTGGTCTGTGTGGGTCCTAATGCCCCAGTATAGTGACGGGGACACTATACTGTAAAAAGCACCGTCCTTCGGATGAGACGTTAAACCGAGGTCCTGACTCTCTGTGGTCATTAAAAATCCCAGGATGTCCTTCGAAAAAGAGTAGGGGTGTAACCCCGGCATCCTGGCCAAATTGCACATTGGACTCTGACCATCATGGCCTTCTAATAATCTCCATACACTGATTGGCTTCATCACTCTGTCTCCTCTCCACCAGTAAGCTGGTGTGTTGTGGGCGTTCTGGCACAATATGTACAGGTGGATGCTGCACACTGGTGGTGGATGAGGAAATTCCCCCCTTGTATGTAAAAGCACTTTGAATGCCTAGAAAAGCGCTATATAAATGCAATTATTTATTATTCTTATTAGCTGTCTAAACATCCCTGTGCATGACAGTAAATGTCTCAGAGTTTTGTTATCGTTTTGTGCCCATCCTCCACTATTTCCAGCACTTAATCAAGCCACTCTTCTTTAATACATGAGGACATTTTTATTGCACGTCATTGCGTTGGATCTCATTTTGAGCTATTTTGTCCGCTCATTGAAGTATTTGGCGACTCATTTGACACACATCATTCTCTTTCTATGAAACCTGTAAACCGCATTCACCGGTTCTAACCCAATAGCGGCACCAGCATTATAGCGGTTTACCTGATCATTGCAATTCTTTCATATTAACTAGAATACAGTCAAATGGCTTTCCCAACACATTAATTCTCTGCGTGGCAGCGGTGGAAGAGGTGCACGACCGCGCGCAGCTTAGAGGGAACATTGCATGCAGGTCTTTTTTTTTATATAAGTACAATATAAAAACATGTATGTACACAATAAGCACGTTGTACCAAATTATTAATTTATATGTAATTATGTGGTAGTTAAGGCCTCCTAATATAAAGTGTGATACAAAAAATAAAAAATTAAAAACAGAGGAGGAATCGGTGTAGATGATTTCCTCTTATCAATTTAGCAAGGGAATTCTGCAATGGCAGATTATGCTCTCTTGTTCTGCATACTTGCTGCTCAGTGCTGTTGGCCCAACATTCCCCTAAAAACTATTCCTTGTCGGGGCCTTTTACACAGGTTACAAGCTGTGCTGGATAGTCATCTTGAAAATCTATCGTCACAATGCTTCATTGAGTTGTCTATTCACATTTCATTTGGACATGAACCCCTTCCTTTAGCACACATAGTGGGCCATTTTGTTTGAGGTAATGCTGGTGATTTTATGCCCTCCAGCCCTTGTTGGTTCGTCTGCTGCTCCACACACTTTGAGTTCAGTTTGTAGCATGGCCACATAAGAGGGAGAGATTTATAACGCTGTTGATAAAATGCTAATTTTATTTATTGATGTATCACAGCTGTTATCGTTGTCCCTTTGTTTGTATTGCCCCGTCGAGTGTTGTGGACTCTGTTTCTTCTCGCAAGAATGTGTTTGCTTGCCAGGAGAATCCTGTGACATCACATGAATCAGCTGATTGTGCATTTCCGATAAAAGAAGACGTTTTAGTGGCGTTCAGCAGCAACGTTCTTCATACTCAAGTTGGAATATAGTGATTAATCATCTCTGCATCCTGCTGTTTTTGACTGTAACTGAGTTTCTTCCTTGTGGAAATAAATAATCTCGTGGGATTATTTTACCTTGGACCTCTTCACAGAACAGCGCTGTTTCTTAACTTGCTCCCGGACTAAAAGAGTTTCCCAGACACACACACCAATGGACTTTTACAGACATTTTCAGTTACATCTATACTTGTACATACTGTATATATTTTTTTCTGTGTCTTCTTTTATAATACACTCTACATTGGCATTTATTCCTTGTTTTGTTGGTTATTTATTGTGCCTGCATTCATTCGAACACACTGGTTAAAGAGTTAACAGAATCATTTTATTTGTGTAGCCTGTCTTATCTAGCGTTACAAGTTTCTAATAAATGTCTTACTTTTCTTGTAGTTGTTACCTATGGCACTATCCAGGCAACTGTATCAGAATCAAAATGAGCTTTATTGTCCAGGTATGTTAACACATTCAAGGAATTTGTTATAGTGACAGGAGCTCCACAGTGCAACAGAATGAAAGGGACAGGACAGGACACAAACAAAAAAATAAAAATATACAAATATACAAATAGGCAATATGCCAAATGGCAAAAACACAATATACTATACAGACAATTATGTGTGAGGTGCAATGTGCAAATTTGATTCTCCAGAGTGCTGGAGGACGGTGTCTTGTAATTTGTCTTTCAATGTCTTTCAAATCTTTCCACACTGAAGCAGAATCCCTAGAAGATAATTTGTTGTACAAGCTTAGATTAATTCAGGCTCTGCAGAAAAGTATATTGAGGCAAAATATCAATGATATGTTGTAGTCTGTTTGTTGATACTCTACTCCCATTGTGTGTTACAGAGCTAGATGGACAGCCACTCTGGGCAGGAGGTTACCAATTCCATCTCTCTACATGTGGGGCCTTGCACCAGATGATTCAACTGTTGTCACCAATGCACCAATGCATCTAAACAACAAACTCTATCTATGAGTAGAATTATCACATTGCCTCAGATATTATGTGGGAGATTGTGAGCTCTTAAGGCTGATTTATACTTCTGCATCAGACCTACGCCGTAGCCTTTACTACGGCACAGGCCTGTTCGTCTGTGCGTAGGCAACAGTGCAGGTTCGACGCAGAAGTATAAATTGGGCTCTAGTGGTCAAATTGGCACTCAAAGAGTGGAGACTTTGGCTCGATGGAGTGGAGACTTTAAAATCATACTTTCTAAGTTCTTACTGAACATCAGCAGCTGTATGACCTCTTCATTGACTTCATCACAGGACTCCCACCATCCCAAGATAACACCTCTGCTGAACCATTAGCCTCTCTCAGCATCCCAGCAAAAGGCCGGATCTGAGGACGGATCATTTCCAAGAAGAAGTCCTAAGGGTTGTGTGCTCAGGATCGTGGGGTTGTGTCCCCCTGGGGAGGTGTGCAAAACATTTCAACAGAGAGTAGAGGTTCCTATCCCTCAGGGTGATTTACATTCTGGGGCATATACATATGTGGGAGCAGAATTGCTGTCCAGACAAGCTGTGAAACACGGGGTTAATGGGAACTTCACCCCGAAATAGCCAGTCAAATTTAGAAAATATTTTACGAAGCAGAGGTGGACCTCTTTGCTTCTCAGGAGACAGCATAATGTCCCTTCTACTTCTCTCTGAGTCCTCCAGTCTGGGGTCTGGACGCGGTGGCCCATAAGACTCATATGTTAGAATACTGTTCATTGATTTCAGCTCAGTATTCAACACAATAATCCCACAATAGCTCATCAACAAACTATACCTGCTGGGCCTAAACACATCCCTCTGTAATTGGATCCTGGACTTTCTAAACGGAAGATCTCAGTCAGTCTGTGTCGGCCACAACACATCAAACACTACCACACTGAGCACAGGTGCCCCACAGGGCTGTGTGCTCAGCCCGCTGCTCTTCACACTCCTGACCCACAACTGCACTGTCAAGTACAGCTCCAACCACATCATCAAGTTTGCTGATTACACAACAGTTGTAGGTCCCATCAGCAACAACAATGAAAAACACGACAGCGAGGAAGTGGTACAACTGGCTAAATGGTTTGGCACTAACAACCTGTTCCTCAATGTTGGGAAGACAAATGAGGTTGTAATGGACTTCAGGAGAAACTTCACTGACCACCCCCCACAGACCATTGACAGCTCGACAGTGGAGAGAGTCAACAGCACTAAGTTCCTGGGGGTGCATATCACAGAAGATCTCACCAGGACCACCAACACCATGTCACTCTCCAAGAAAGCACAACAACGCCTACACTTTCTCCGCCAGCTGAGAATAACTAATATCCCTCCACCCATCCTCACCACATTCTACAGGGGAACCATTGAGAGTGTGCTGACCAGCTGCATCACTGTCTGGTACGGGAACTGTAGTGCAGTAGACCGCAAGACTCTTCAGAGGACTGTGAACACAGCTACAAAGATCATTGGTGCCCCTCTCCCCTCAAACCTGGACATTTTCCTTACACGATGCTCCAGAAAAGCCAACAGTCTCGTGAAGGACCCCACCCATCTCTCCCATAGTCTCTTCCAGCTCCTACCATTAGGAAGACACTACAGGAGCATCAGAGCCTGCTCCGCCAGACTGTTCAAAAGCTTCCCCCCCCAGGCTGTGAGAGCTCTGAACTCAAATCACCCCACCCCCTCTGAAACCACACACAAACCCACTACCTCCTGAAACATGTACCTTCTCCCCCCTCCCAAACACCCCCCAACCTTACCACATCGAAAAAAAAAAAAGTCGAAGTGGGCCTGTACAAACCACCTGCAGTAACACACTCTCCTCTATGAGCACTAGACACTTTTCACACACACTGCTGGGTGTACATTATCCCACAAAAGACTTCCCCTGCTGCTGCTTGACTTACTATGTTTCTCTTTGCGCATGTACAGGATTTATGTGAAACATTTTTATAGTTTGTATACAGTTTTTGTATACATTACAGTATTTATTGTATATTTATAGTCTAAATCTGTCAGTAGGTTAGTTGCGTATAGGTTTTTACTGCTTTTACTTTTTACAATTACATATTACAATTTGCAACTATAAGGATGTCCTGTTACTTCATCTACAGTCAAAAATCCTGTTATATGTGTGTTATATTAAACAGCAACTAAATCCTATTATCCATGCTATAAAACAGCATGGTTCCATCTTAGAAACATTGCCAAGCTACGGAACATGTTAAGTGTTTCTGATGCAGAAAAGTTAGTTCATGCATTCATGAGCTCTAGACTGGACTATTGTAATGCACTGCATCTTCAATAAACAAGCTACAGATAGTACAAAATGCTGCGGCTAGAGTCAAGAAAATATGATCATATTACTCCAATTTTACAGTCTCTGCACTGGCTACCTATTAAGTTTCGTATCAGTTACAAAATATTATGACTTACCTATTAGGCCCAAAATAGTGTAGCTCCCGCTACAATCCAACCCGCTCCCTAAGGTTGCAAAACTCTGGACTCTTGGTAGTACCTAGGATAGCAAAGTCCACTAAAGGAGGTAGAACTTTTTCATATTTGGCTCCCAAACTCTGGAATATCCTTCCTGATAACGTTCGGGGTTCAGACACACTCTCTCTGTTTAAATCTAGATTAAAGACACATCTCTTTAGCCAAGCATTCATATAATGCATCTCACAATCTTGCACTGCAAGATTATTTTGTACCTGCTTTTCACTTTTCCATTTTGATCTGAGCCTTTTAACAACTATACATTTGAGTTGCTTTCATGTTTTAGCATTCTTCTTCTTTTTCTTCTTATTTTAATTAAACTTTTACTTAAGTGCTGTGTTTGTCTACCCTTCTGGTTGCACCACCTGCTCTGTGGATCATGGTATAAGAGGGTGTCATGGTATAAGTACAGATCCATAACTTGACAATTTTAAGCATTGCCTGAAACTGTTTATTTGCTGACTGAGGTTACAAAGAACGTGGTATCAATCCAATCCTACACTGCAACCTTTTTATTATGATGATTTGGCTGTATTTTCTTGGTCGAGTTTTTTTTTCTCCATTAATTTATTTTAGACCAAAAAAGGACGTAATCATTATTTAGAAGTAGGTTTGGCTATGGGGTCTTGCCTTTATGTCCATTAATTTATCTTGTCAAACAATAGACTTGCGTTCTGAATTTTTATGGATACATTACTTTAGGACTTTATTGGATACTGATTCAGCAAAGCTCAAGTCTATGTCACATTTCACAGAAATACATTGATTTTATGTCAGCTTTGTTCATAAATTTCACTATAGTTGTCTAATATAATGATATGCAGTCAAAGGCAATGTGAGGAAACCCCTGAAAGGCATTTTTGTTTCTGAATTAATACAAGTAACACAGATCTTTTTAGAACAAGTTTTTGGAATTTCAATAGAGAATTTATAAATTGGAGCTAATTAAATGGACAGGGTTTTAAACTGGACTTAGTCCGTGTGTTCATTGATTTGTTACTGGGCGGAACTTATCAATCAAAAAAGTAATGAAGTACATAGTCCCCCCCTCAAAAAAAAAAATAAAAAAAAAATATATATATATATAAAAAAAAAAAAAATATATATATATATATATATATATAAAAAAAATAATAATAATAATATATATACAAAATAATATATATATATATATATACACACACACACAGTATATATTAATTCTGGTAACCAAACAGTTTATGTTCTGCATTGACATGAGTGTATTTGTTTGTATTTATATTTATGATTTACTTTATTTATATATATGCATGTCAATGCAGAACATAAACTGTTTGGTTACCATCATTCTTTACAATACCGTCTTGTGTGTGCTCAGGAGAAGAAAGAAAATCATACAGGTTTGGAACTAATGATGAGTAAATGATGACAATTTTCATTTTTTGGGAAACTTGGACAACTTAAAGGAACCTACTTTGCTTTATGTTATTGTATTTTTATATATTTTGTATTTGATTGATTGATTGATTGATTGATTGAACCTTTCATTGCACCTAGTATGTAATATAGCTGTTGTGTGTGTATTCAGTCTGAAAGTTACAAAGCACAAATTCCATGTCACAGGGTGTTCAACTGAAAACACTTGCCTTAAATGCCTCATTTGTAGTCCTGCCATTAAAGCTGTGTACGTCATTTTACAAAGTGATTGTTGCTATGTTGAAAAAAAACAACAACTTCTGATGCCATAGTTACCATAGATATAAAATATTTACTGCTGCTCATTAAGCTAATACACACTCTTAACAGCTGACCAATCACAACAGCCTGGGTCAGCAGACCAATAAGAGCAGACTTGTTTTTTAAAAAGGCGTGCTTTAAAAAGACAGGTACTAAAATAAGTGTTTAAGGCAGAAAGTTAAATGAGGTGCTACAGCAATATACTGCAGGGCTTGACATTAACACCCACCAAATGCAGGTGGATTTCAGCTGTGTTGAGTAACACAGTCTCTCCCGCTAGCCACTCTGGCGGGCTGACTTTAATACACAGTAACAGAGCTCAACATTAATGCTTGTTTGGGACAAGTAAATTTTTTGAAAGAAGATAATTTTCCTTGCCTGACCGGTGTTGTGTAATATTCAGTTCCTGTGGTGAATAACTGTTCCAGTGGGTTGATTTTTATGGGTGCTTTCACACCTGCCTCATTTAGTTGAATCGCACTAGAGTTGGTTTTTCCTCTTGGTTCGTTTGGTCCAGTGAGAATGCAGCAATCGCACTCTTGTGCGCACCAAAAGCGGACCAACCAAGCGTACTGAGACCTCCCTGAAGAGGTGATCTCGGCACGCTTTTAAATGAACCCTGGAGCGGTTCATTAGTTGTGAGAACGCGATCCGACCTCAAACAGACTCAACTGCAAAAAGAATTGCGCATTTTTGGATGAAACCAGCTGTTGTAGTCAGCTGCGCTGTGCATTATGGGATGAGGAAGTGTTTGTAGTTTAGCATGGCAGGTCGCGGGCAAACTTGGGGTTGTGAGGAGGTGCGGAGCCTTATAGAAATTTGGTGACTTGCGATGCGCCTTCGCCGATTACAGTGCATTAATACATTATCTTCCAGCAGCCTCTGCACTTCATTCTCAAAAGTTATATATTGCCTGAAGTGTTTTATACAAACTATGTAGTAAAGGATGACCAGGGATAAAATCCACCCGCGCAGTCGTCTCTCCATAATAGCAGTGTGCCGTCTGCTGCATGTGACTCTCTCTTTGTTTACTTCCGGGAGCACCGGTGGAAGAAGCACGCTCTTTCTGACCAATCAAAAAGCAGTTTAGGGAATGCGTTCAAAGACACATCTAGCCAACAAGTGAAGCGGATTTTGTCACGTGACTGCATTTTGGTTTGTTTTAGCTGGTTCGGACCAGAGCAAACAGTGTGGTGTGAAAAGGAACCAAAACGACTAAAATTAGCTACAATGTATCATTTTTTGCCTTTGGTCCGGACCAAAGTAAGTGAACTATCGGACTTTCCTGGTGTGAATACACCCAGTGTCAATATTCATTAGTTGCCCTATTGTGGGCCTTTCCTTGGAACAACGCACAAACAAATGGGACTGAAATTATTAGTGCATGCTCCTCAAATCGCTACGTGTTTAATGGATTATTTTGAAAAGGTAAGAGGTGAGGTGAGCTAATCATAGACTAAAGACCCAGATAAACAATTAATTATTTGTTTCTGTTTCTTATACCATTATAGTGTTGTATTGTTAGTAGTGTTAGCAACGTTTTCATAAGTAGTAGATGTATTAGGGAAGTAACACATAACAATTTAATTATATTTTGCTAAAATGAAGGAAAAGACTCAAAAAAAAGATTTGATGAATTTGCTGAACGAGACTCAAATGTCCGAACTTCCCATCACTAGTGAAAAACTGTTCCTGTGGGTGGATTTTACATTAATTGTCACTAGTTGCCCTGCTGTGGGCGTGTCCTTGGAACAATGCACAAAGGAATAGAACTGAAAATATTAGAGCATGCTCCTCAAATTGCTAAGCGTTTAATTAATTATTTCAAAAAGGTAAGGAAGTATCAATGTTCAGCATTAAAGCATTAATTGCAAGAATGTCAAAATAATGCATTGTTTGCGTAATAATTGGACAAATCACCTATAAGCTGTTTTGTCTGATTAATTACAGGAAAAAAGTGAATAACTAATGCTAACCTAGGCTAATATAGTTTTGTTGTTGTTGTTTCTTATTTTTGATGTGTAGCTTTTTATATATTTCATGTGTGGGGCTTTAATTAATGTATATATTTGTTTATATATATTAGCTTACCTAGTTGTCATTGGTGACTACTGCAGTGTGCATACAACGATGCCTCAAACAAACCTCTACACATGCAGCTGTGGCCTAATAAAATGTGTATAAGCTAGTCTGGTGTGAGTAACCCGGGTCATTCATAAACCCATATCAGACGTAAATTTTCACCAGTTCTGATGCGTGTGCAAAGTTTCCTGACTTTTCGAGCATGTTTAGGCCCTCTAAAATACGATTAAGTTTGGAGGAGAAGAAGAAGAAGAAGAAGAAGAAGAGAAGAAGAAGAAGAAGAAGAAGAAGAAGAAGAAGAAGAAGAAACGGAGCAGATTCAATAGGGTCCTCGCACCATCGGTGCTCGGTCCCTAATAATATATATAATATACTTTAATATATATAAAAAATAATATAAATCAAATCAAATCAAATCACTTTTATTGTCACATCACCACAGCACAAGTGCCTTGGTGAGTGAAATTCTTATGAGCGTGCTCCAGACAGTGCAAAAAAACAACAACAACAATTTACATATGGACAGACAGTGCAAAAAAAAAAAAAAAAACAATTTACATATGGACAGACAGTGCAAAAAAAAAAAAAATATATATATATATATATATACACACACACACACAGTATATATTAATTCTGGTAACCATACAGTTTATGCTCTGCATTGACATGAGTGTATTTGTTTGTATTTATATTTATGATTTACTTTATTTATATATATGCATGTCAATGCAGAACATTATTTATATACATGCATGTCAATGCAGAACATAAACTGTTTGGTTACCAGCATTCTTTACAATACCTTCTTGTGTGTGCTCAGGAGAAGAAAGAAAATCATACAGGTTTGGAACTAATGATGAGTAAATGATGACAATTTTCTTTTTTTGGGAAACTTGGACAACTTAAAGGAACCTACTTTGCTTTGTGTTATTGTATTTTTATATATTTTTTATTTGATTGATTGAACCTTTCATTGCACCTAGTATGTAATATAGCTGCTTGTGTGTGTATTCAGTCTGAAAGTTACAAAGCACAAATTCCATGCCACAGGGTGTTCAATTGAAAACACTTGCCTTAAATGCCTCGTTTGTAGTCCTGCCATTATATCTGTGTACGTCATTTTACAAAGTGATTGTTGCTATGTTGAAAAAAAACAACAACTTCTGATGCCATAGTTACCATAGATATAAAATATTTACTGCTGCTCATGAAGCTAATACACACTCTTAACAGCTGACCAATCACAACAGCCTGGGTCAGCAGACCAATAAGAGCAGACTTGTTTTTTAAAAAGGCGTGCTTTAAAAAGACAGGTACTAAAATAAATGTTTAAGGCAGAAAGTTAAATGAGGTGCTACAGCAATATACTGCAGGGCTTGACATTAACACCCACCAAATGCAGGTGGATTTCAGCTGTGTTGAGTAACACAGTCTCTCCCGCTAGCCACTCTGGCATGTTTTGAAGGGGCAAGTGAAAGAAGATAATTTTCCTTGCCTGACCGGTGTTGTGTAATATTCAGTTCCTGTGGTGAATAACTGTTCCAGTGGGTTGATTTGTATGGGTGCTTTCACACCTGCCTCATTTAGTTGAATCGCACTAGAGTTGGTTTTTCCTCTTGGTGCGGTTCGTTTGGTCCAGTGAGAATGCAGCAATTGCACTCTTGTGCGCACCAAAAGCGGACCAAACAAGCGTACCGAGACCTCCTTGAAGAGGTGATCTCGGCACGCTTTTAAACGAACCCTGGAGCGGTTCATTTGTTGTGAGAACGCGATCCGACCTCAAACAGACTCAACTGCAAAAAGAATTGCGCATTTTTGGATGAAACCAGCTGCTGTAGTCAGCTGCGCTGTGCATTATGGGATGAGGAAGTGTTTGTAGTTTAGCATGGCAGGTCGCGGGCAAACTTGGGGTTGTGAGGAGGTGCGGAGCCTCATAGAGATTTGGTGACTTGCGATGCGCCTTCGCCGATTACAGTGCATTAATACATTATTTTCCAGCAGCATCTGCACTTCATTCTCAAAAGTGATATATTGCCTGAAGTGGTTTATAAAACTATGTAGTAAAGGATGACCAGGGATAAAATCAACCCGTGCAGTCATCTCTCCATAATAGCAGTGTGCCGTCTGCTGCATGTGACTCTCTTTGTTTACTTCCGGGAGCACCGGTGGAAGAAGCACACTCTTTCTGACCAATCAAAAAGCAGTTTAGGGAATGCGTTCAAAGACACATCTAGCCAATACGTGAAGCGGATTTTGTCACGTGACTGCATTTTGGTTTGTTTTAGCTAGTTCGGACCAGAGCAAACAGTGTGGTGTGAAAAGGAACCAAAACGGCTAAAATTAGCTACAATGTATCATTTTTTGCCTTTGGTCCGGACCAAAGCAAGTGAACTATCGGACTTTCCTGGTGTGAATACACCCAGTGTCAATATTCATTAGTTGCCCTATTGTGGGCCTTTCCTTGGAACAACGCACAAACGAATGGGACTGAAATTATTAGTGCATGCTCCTCAAATCGCTACGTGTTTAATGGATTATTTTGAAAAGGTAAGAGGTGAGGTGAGCTAATCATAGACTAAAGACCCAGATAAACAATTAATTATTTGTTTCTGTTTCTTATACCATTATAGTGTTGTATTGTTAGTAGTGTTAGCAACGTTTTCATAAGTAGTAGATGTGTTAGGGAAGTAACACGTAACAATTTAATTATATTTTGCTAAAACGAACGAAAAACTTAACGAAAGAAAGATTCAATGAATTTGCTGAACGAGACTCAAAGGTCCGAGTCAGTAAAATGATCTGAACTTCCCATCACTAGTGAAAAACTGTTCCTGTGGGTGGATTTTACATTAATAGTCACTAGTTGCCCTGTTGTGGGCGTGTCCTTGGAACAATGCACAAACGAATAGAACTGAAAATATTAGCGCATGCTCCTCAAATCGCTAAGTGTTTAATGAATTATTTAAAAACGGTAAGTCAGTATCAATGTTCAGCATTAAAACATTAACTGCAAGAGTGTCAAAATAATGCATAGTTTGTGTAATAATAGGATAAATCGTCTATAAGCTGTTTTGTCTTGATTAATTAAAACTAATGCTAACCTAGGCTAATATAGATTTATTGTTGTTGTTGTCATTGTTTTTCTTTTTGATGTGTAGCTTTTATATATTTCATGTGTGGGGCTTTAATTAATGTATATATTTGTTTATATATATTAGCTTACCTAGTTGTCGTTGGTGACTACTGCAGTGTGCATACAACGATGCCTCAAACAAACCTCTACACATGCAGCTGTGGCCTAATAAAATGTGTATAAGCTAGTCTGGTGTGAGTAACCCGGGTCATTCATAAACCCCTGTTTATTTTGTAAATAGCCAGTGTTTCTGTTAGCTACATAAGCTACATGCCTACTGATATTTTTTTTCTTGTGGTTAAAGTTAATATTGTTAATATTGTAATAATTATAATTTGTAATTGATTATATAATACAGTGCATACATCGTAAAGCATTATTCTGATGGAACAGTCTTCTTGGACATTAACACACCTCTAGGTCAGCAGCTACTTGAATAATTAATTTTGGATTTTGGATGATAAATCATACATATGTCATCATCAGTAGTGTCATAATATGGCCTTGGTTTACTTTTGTGATGTTTCCACATATTCATCATCATGTAAAGTCATTGGATGTGGAGCTTTAAGCTCATGGGCGTTTTTGCCTACATTTTCACACTCAAATTCAAATGTTTACCCTACACACATACAAAGGAGGACATTATAACAGATGGTTTCATTGTAAAGCAAACCCTTTTAACTACAAAATATGAGTGTAATCTTTATAAATAGCATTATATTTGTTTCAAATATTACAATAAACACTAAAAAAAACATAGGCGCTTTTAGAATCTTTTTTTTTACTTTTGTTTTTCTGTAATTCAGGATCTATTAGGGCCTGCTCTTTGCAACTTACTTTGTTTGATGCCACTAGATGCCAAAATGTACCAGAATTAGTTTTTTTAAAATAACAGCTTCCAAACAGGAGTTACTGCATCATAAATTAAGCAAGTGAAATTGTCATATTTTGCATCGACAAGTGTCATTTAGAGTTTCCTTTGCAAAAACAGGCTATATAAAACACATTACACCCAGAATCCTATTTTACTATGTGCCATAAGCACTTTCTTGATTATGCATGGAATTATGTTTCATTTTTATGTTCTTCTAAGTAGTAATGTACAAAATTGCATAAGCAAATTGGCAAATTGGTTTTATATTATCAAATTGAATCTTTCAGGAGACACAAGACTGCATAAATGATCAAATATATCTACTCTATTACAACCTAAAATAGAATCCACATCTTCCAGCTTTATAACATTCTATTTATGTGCATTCTGTATTGATATACTGTTTGGAGCATCAGCTCACCTGTTCACCTGTAACTTGCATAATTGGTCTCCATCATCTGTTGCCCCTGGACACAAGCTAACAGCTCCTCCGTGATGCTAAAGCTGTCTGACACGGCTCTCCGAACTTCAGAACGTCAAACAAACAAATATCTCTTCATCCACAGTGTACTGTAATAATCCATGTATATTTACTGTATATTCACCGAAATGCATGTACTACACCTTTGTATCAATAGAGTTCATCAGATAGTTAGCCGTGCTATTACGCTCTCACTATAACAATTTAATTAACAAAACCAGAGTAAACACACTCGAAGTGCATATAGATGCACACCAGACGCGCGTCCTCTCCTCTCCACGGTGCAGCTGATCGCTCTTCATCATCTATAACTTATATTTTTATATCCGAAGATTGCTTTATCCGCAACGCCGATGTGTTTAGCCTTCCAAAGCCACTTCCTCTTCAAAACAGTTCAGGAAATACATTTCCCAACAGGAAACAGCATCAGCGCTCATCCGGACACGCTCTGTCACTGTGCGCGCCTCCGCCCCTCTTCTCACTCAGAGGTGTCAAGTTTCACAGCCACGGCCAGTGACTGACAGCTAATCTGACCCTATTAGACAGCTCTGAATAGCGTAGCATTATAGATAATCAGAGGCGCTTCATCCGAGCGCATATGATTTGAAGAGCTGTGTTTTGCCAAGAGCGCCTCTCTGGTGTGCGTCTGGAACACACGACGATTGCTCAGCTTTAGGAGCACGCAGAAACGGGAAAATTTGAAAAAAGGGTCTCATTTGAAAGAAGAGATCCTAATCTAATTGATAATATAGAGTTTGTGGCTGACTGAAGCAGTAGTAAGAGTAGGAAAATGACAAAAACAAAGTGTGTGGGAAGTAAACAATTATAAGCTTAATTTTACTGCTTTATGTATCATAAAACCTAAAGTTATGGTATTTATTGTAAAGAATAGGATCTAAGCTTTCAAATGAAACCATATATTGAAGGCTATGTAAATGAAGCATACATTTTTGTTTTGTGATTGTTGGACCCGTATCCGGGTCCGCAGAGTTTAAGTAGCTAGCCCCTTACTCTCTGTAGCTCACAGGAGGCCTGGTGTCTTTCGAAACATCTTCTGCCACAGGCGGTGAATCAATCTGGATGAACGGTTAGTCCATCACACGACGCACACACTCATTTAAGCACTCACTCACACATACAGACAATGTAGGCAATTCTCCTATTCATATGCCTATTAAGAATGACAGACAAGATTTCATAAGGTCCAATCACTTGTGTATTTTTGTTTTTACTTTAGAGAAGATAAGTTAACACTGTCATCACACACACAGTATAAGTAACTTTGTCGATTTCCAACCAGTGTGTTCTCCATGTTACTTGTGCCAAAATATCCCTGTTTATTTGTCAGCAAAGCAAGACTTCTGACAGTTCAAAGGCTTTTGTGAAGCTACATATTGTACTTCTGCTTTGTTGCATTCCTTCTCAAGTAGTCGTGTTGAGCCCAGACGTTTTTCTACTTTTTGGCAAAAGTATGCCACTTTACTACAGTACATGATTCTAGAAACTCCCCCATAATGAAAACATATTAGAGTCTGTGACTGATGAAGGGCCAAGACTGGGAAAAACTCCAGCGAAAATACATTTGCGATCATGCTTCTTCATTTGTTATACAAACAATTATGCAAGCTATTGCTGATATTTAGCTGTGAAACACTGTATGACTTCATCATATCCAGTGACCTCCAGTAATTATTGATTCTGGAACTTTGTCACGATCCCAGCCTGAGTTCTCCTGTCTTGTGTTTTGAACTCTTATTTGCACATTTTTCTTTCTGTGTTCCATTCTGTTTGCCTTTTGGTTTGCTTCTCATTGTTTCCTCGTTATCCTGTGCATATATACCTATGTATTTACCTTGTTCACTGTCAGTCCTTGTTCTCTGTAGAAGTCTGTGTGCGTGTGTTTCTCCTGCTCTGTGTTTCCGGTGTCCCTGTGTTTTGTTTGTTCCTTTATTTAGTTAATAAACCCTGCTGTGACCCTATTGTGACTTGTATAATACATTTTTTATTATTATTATTTTTATTACAAGTTGTATGCAAACTATTTTTCTTTACCTTAGAATCAGTTTTTGTTCAGTGATATTTAATGAAGGTTAATGACTTATGAGCTAAGAGAAGCATTCGTCTTGCAATCTTTCTGACCACAGACACAAGCATGTCTGTATGATTTGATCGGTGGTATGTCATTAATTTACACCAGCTTTATTAGAGAGTCTTAAATCAGGACTGAATTTATCTGCTGAACCTCATCCATCTGTAGAATTAGATCTTCCACATAAACTCACACGTTAGTTCACTCAAGGTTATCTGTTTAGGACGCACAAAGTGTTAGTCACATAAGATCTGCTATTAATGTTTTGTCTCTACTCTAGTGGTTCTTTTTATGTTACCCAAGAGATACTGCTAAAACCATTCATCAATATTTTAAAAGATTTTTTAAATAAATACTATTTTTTTTTATCTTAAAAGGTCTTGTAGTGTCAGTTACAAATCTAATCACATTCTAAAATATATAAAGCAACTATTGCTAAGTTTTTTTGAAGAATACGAATAATAATAATTACTACTTTCTACTTTCCTTTTTTCTTTTTTTTTTTTTTACTTTTCCTGGTTCCTCTCATTTTTGAAGGACATGAGTCTTAACAAGGCCCCTGTCTTGTTTCAGCTGTATGATTATCATGGTTTTGTGGACTGGTACAGCTGAGATAGCTGGTATGAATGATTGGGTAATTAGCTGAGATAATGAAGTCACACTGTGATAACCTTAACAGAAGAATGAAGCATTAAACTGAAAGGAGAAGCCCATGAAGATCCATCAGTGTAATAACTCAGGCCTGATCTGTCTGGTCAGAGCCACCTGTTCTCTTTTTGACAGGTGCATCCAGAATCATAATAATCACTCGTGGAGCCGTGGACTCCGTAAGTAACATGTAAATGGAACTTAAAGGCTTCGCCGTGTGTCTCTCAATGAAGGACAGCAAGAGCCTGTCAGAGCAGAAGGTTTTGAAATTCAATAAACATAGTGAATTAAACGGGGATAATAGCTCTGTCTTTCATGGATAACCTTTAATGAAAGCGGGTCTGCTGAATAAGAGACAAAAAGAGAGACCGGCAGAGAAAGGGCCCTGTTTGTGTTGGAGGGAATGCTCATCTTCTGTGCTAAACTGAAATGTCAGCCAGGAACAAGATGAGCTGGAACTAGTGCCTGCTCTGCAGTTGCATGACAACAGGCTCCACGATTAAATGGAAACTATTTTACTGCTAAGAATAATACAATTTAAAAGGCTTGAATTATTTTTGAGCTGTTTTCGTAGATACATTTGTGACAAGCACCAGAGGTCATAGCATGCATAAGTTAGTCTCATCTCGGTGAACACCGCCTGTCATAAAGACGGCTCGATCCTACATGAAACGTTGAATGTTGCTGAACACTCCATGCTTTCTTTATTTCTTACATAATAAACTAGTTTCAGATTAATGTTATATTGCAATAATGTTATATTTATGTTGTATGCAGGGGCATCCGTGTGTATGTCAGGGTATGATAATCGCCATACCTTTGGACGCCCAGTAAATACTAAATATTTCACTATAAATAAAATGATAGAAATTATTAAATTAGCTATAAATTATTGATTTTTAAATACTAAAACAAAAGGGAAATAATAAAGGACTCTCTTATAGTGTTGATAAAAATGCAAGCGTTTCCAAATCTTTATTTTGATTTTCAATACTTTGTAGCGTGACCACACATTGGGGTTTATATATATAAATTATTGTTCTATAAAATTGAGAACGCTTTATTATCCCCTTATGCTTTTGTTTCTCCTCTATGTATTACTGTGTTGGAGCCTAAATCTGTTAGTGTGAGATGTACTTATACTCATTACGCCAGTTGACACCCGGCAGCCCCAGAAGTGAGCGCTGATACACATGGATATATAGAGAGCTGATGGGATAATCAGGAGAGGCGCACGTGGCTGGACTGGCGGTTGTGAATTGTTTGATTGGGAAAAACTCTTCTGGCTGTTCTGAAATGGCGATTGTTCCTGCTGTCTTGTTGTGGAGTATATCTTTTTGGTACATTTTTGCTTGGATTACTCACCTTTGAGGACTTGGAACAGTTGGACTAAAATAAAAGATTCTGCTGTCCGACATTGTATTTTTCTTTTATTCACTCAATGCGCTGGACTATTTACACACACCCACACACTATTACGATCTCTAATCCTGTTGTATGTCACGTTTTTCATCTGAATGTTTGTTTACCTTGTTGACTGAAAGATTGAACGATTGCCTAGTAAATAAACTGTTGGCTACAGATGTCCCCCTTTGATTGTGTACCACTACTATAATATTTAGTAGAGTGTTACAAATTTGCATTTTAAAATAAACTTCTAAATATCTGTTCAGTGGTCCCCATAACGGATGATACACTATAGTAATTGTAGTGCTTCTATTAAGTGATAAAGATCATTTTCAAATGTTGTACTAAGTAAAAATTCTCTTTTTTGAACTAATAAATGTGAAACACTTCATGTTTTACTACCAAATTATATGTAATATCTAATTCCCATTAATATTGAACTTACACCGGAAAGGTTTCCATGACATCTTGCGAGATCTCACAATTGACTTCCAGAACATGATGCATTATGGGATATGCTTATTCTCTGAAACATTATTTAAGCTTTTCAAGAAGCGTTTTAAAGACCTGTCTCAAGCACTAACTTCCTGTTGCACAAGTGGCTAAGAGCACAAGTGGTTTGTATAGCCACCATTAAAAAAGGATAATCTATATACACTGAACAAAATTATAAATTTAACTCTTTTGTTTTTGCCCCCATTTTTCATGAGCTGAACTCAAATATCTAAGACTTTTTCTATATATACAAAAGGCCTATTTCTCTCAAATATTGTTCACAAATCTGTCTAAATCTGTGTTAGTGAGTACCTCTCATTTGCCGAGATAATCCATCCACCTCACAGGTGTGGAATATCAAGATGCTGATTAGACAGCATGACTATTGCACAGGTGTGTCTTAGGCTGGCCACAATAAAAGGCCACTTCAAAGTGTGCAGATTTATCACACAGCACAATGACACAGATGTCACAAATTTTGAGGGAGCATGTACTTGACATGTTGACTGCAGGAATGTCCACCAGAGCTGTTGCCCGTGAATTGAATGTTCATTTCTCTATCATAAGCCGTCTCCAAAGGCATTTCAGAGAATTTGGCTGTACATCCAACCGGCCTCACAACCGCACACCATGTGTAACCACACCAGCCCAGGACCTCCGCATCCAGCATCTTCACCTCCACGATCGTCTGAGACCAGCCACACGGACAGCTGCTGCAACAATCGGTTTGCATAACCAAATAATTTCTGAACAAACTACCAGAAACCATCTCAGGGAAGCTCATCTGCATGCTCTTTGTCCTAATCGGAGTCTTGACCTGACTGCAGTTCGTTGTCGTAACTGACTTGAGTGGGCAAATGCTCACATTTGATGGCGTCTGGCACTTTGGAGAGGTGTTCTCTTCACGGATGAATCCCAGTTTTCACTGTACAGGGCAGATGGCAGACAGCGTGTATGGCATCGTGTGGGTGAGCATTATCAACTCTAAATGATGGATAGTAAAGCCCAAAGGGTCTTCTTTCCAAAGACACCAAAAAATGTGTGTGTAGCACACTGAAGTCAGCAACTGTTATCATTTTAAGTTAGGTAGGTCTTTTTCAACTCTGAGTCCCAAAATGGGGAGTGCTGTCTAACAGGTTAACTTGTGTATTTAATACCCATGTGTTTGCCTGGTTCTTTGTCTGATGTTGTCCTTAATGGCTGACACGTGGGCCCATGTCATTTGCCTTGTTTCTTGCCAAGTCTGCCCTATTTATTGCCATGCACTAAAAATGCACTTGGATTTTCTTCTCTTTTGACCATATGTTACAGAACCCCATAACATTTGAAGAAATAACAGGAGTCATTAAAAAAAAAATAAGAGGCCCGGGACAGATTGGTATACAAATTAGTTTTATTAAGCATTTAGTGACATTGAAAGCCATTTATTAGAAAGAACATATATTACAGAAACAGGTGAAATAGGAGGCAATAATTTCAGTCATTTATAAAGAGGGGAAGCAACTCCAGTTACCCTCCTTAACACACATTTCAAATTGCTAACTTATTAACTGGCTAAGCGTATTGTAACGAATCCGGCCTCTGTGGTTCCCCCTGATCGTCACCAAAGGTCACCATCACCCGAGTATTGACTTCTCTCTCCAAACTCCATTTCCCATCATCCTGTACCAGGACTCTGATGGCTAGTTCACCTGATGCTCATCTATGGGACTACTTAAGCCACACTCACTCACACACTCATCGCAAAGTCTTTTATTGCCCCGGCTGACATTTCTGAGCATTCTCATCTTTCTCTGTTTGATCATTGTGTTTTGACTCTGGACTGTTTCTCTCGTTTAGGATTGATATCTGCCTGCCTTTTGACCCTCTTGCCTGCCTTGATACTCTTGTCTCTCCTCTGTTTCTTGCTCTTGTCTCTCCTCTGATATCCCTGTTGCTGTTACCGACCACTGACTGTACGACTGTGTTAACTCATATTAAAGCTGCAAATTTATCCCCACTCTGTTGACTCATCATTACACGTATAAAGAGAATATATGCATATCTGATAAATCCAGAACAAACCCAATCTATGAGGCCATTTTACAGGATAATATCCATAGGCTACTCAATATTATGCCACATAATCCTTTTCAACATCTACCCTGTATGGCACTAATGTTAGATGCGGAGAAAACATCCAATCGTGTATCTTTTTGGTTTATGGTGCTAGAAAAATTTGGATTTGGCCCTCAATTCATGAAGTGGAACATTAAATGTTTTACACAGACCCACAGAATATAGTCAGAGTCATATGTTTCAGATCCACTAAGCTCAATCCCGATATTATTGGTGGAAATTGAACAATATGGACAGTTATCTGGATACAAAATTAATGTGAATAAATCTGAAGCACTAGTTCTAAATGCACACATTTCCCCTCATATTAAAGCATCTTTTAATTTTAGATGGCCAAAAGAAGGCATAATGCACTTGGGAACAAAAATCCTCCCAAATTTAGAAAAGCTACTGTATATGAGGCCAACTACATTAAGTCATTTGGACAGCTGCGCCGCTCTATGGCTGGAAAAATGAATCTCCTTCCCAGATTGCGGTTTCTGTTCCAGGTATCACCCCTCACACATCCAAGATCCATGTTTTCACTGTTGGACAGATGAACTTCCAGATTTATATGGCAGGGAAGACGTCCCAGAATGAGATACAAAGTTAAGCAGCAACAAAAAATATAATAATAACCCACAGGGAGGCTGGGCTCTTCACAATTATAGATGTTCCTGGATAGCATGTCAATTGAGAGCCATGACAGAGTGGGTATAAGATAGGTCTGATACAATATCGTTAGAAATAGAGAAGACAAAGTGCTATTGTGTGCCATTGTCAGTTATCCCCATTTGTGAAGAAAAGAGCTGGAATAGCAGTTTAGTGAGACGGATAATGACAATTATTTTAGCATGGAGAGAAGTGCAGCGAAACTGGAGACGCTGCCCTGTTAGACATGTCATACTTAAAGAACTGTATAATGTACATTTTATTAATCAGCTTCTTGCTGGTAATACATTGAAAACAGATGGGACTAGAGTTTGGTTTACCAGGAGCCAACTTTTACCGATATCTTCCATTTAGACATTTTCTTTTCAAACACCCAAATTCAAAAGGAATTCTAAACATAAACAATTATCACCAATAGAACAATATTTGAAAACAATTCACCTTAAGAATTTTACCGGTAAACTGGTATACTAGGCCTTGTCTCACATGAAAAAAAAAAAGATCCACTTGAGCATGTTAGGCACAAATGAGAAAATGAGCTTAGTAAGGAAATAAATGAGAAGTTTTGAGAAATATTTTCATTGACTTGCATAAAGTCACAAGTTCAGTTAAATGAAGGGAATTCAGCTGGGAACGCTCAGTCTGATTCTTTAGAACAGCAGCAGTGGTCTCCATAATGCACTTCAACCAAAAGGCTCATTGCTGGAGAGACTGTGGAAAGGCTTTGGCCAATCACACACGTGCAGTATATTTTGGACTTTCCGTAAACTAAACATGTAACATATACAGAGCTGGGTAGATTACTTACAAATTGTAATCCGTTACTGATTCCAGATTAGAGTACATAACACAAATTGTAGTCAGTAACGTAATCTGTTACATTAAATATTTTAGGTAATATAATCACATTACTTTTGGATTACTTTTTATTTAACTCATTTAATCACATCAATTTGAATAGTATTATCTTGTACCATAATGATGTAAAAAATGCAAAGAGTAAGAAAACTTGTTCCATTAATTGTAATTTTCAACATGAAGTGCATTAAATGTTATATTACATCAAGGTTCCCCAAACTAGGGTTTGTAAAGGAACCCTAGGTGTTGTGAGTTTAATGAAAAGCTGACAATTAATTACATAAAAAAAAAAAAAAAAGAAAATAAATCATTTTAAAACAAACTTCCTTCGAAGAAAGTCTCTTCACTTGGCAGTCATATTTGCAACGCCTCCGGGCAGCTCGTACAAGACCTATCTTAATGAATGGAGGAATCCTGAAATCTCAAAAACTGCTCGTTGAACAATTGAATGACATGTGTCAAATTAGCAACAAAAAATCTGAAATGATTTGCCCCCTGAATGTTGTTTCTTATTCTAAATAGCATTTAAAAGCGTATTTTTCAGGCTATGCCAGCCAATGTTCATGCGGAGTCATAACATGCTTCTACAGCGCATGTGCATCGGCTGGTCTAGTCAGGTTTCTATGGGAAATTTGGCTCTTTCATTTAGAAGGTGGGACTATTCCTCCATATTGCGCATTGCAGTTTATCCCATTCATAGTTACAGGAGTGAACCGTATTTTTATTTCTATGGTCTTTCTTATAAATAAAACACATACTAAAAAAGATGAAATATTTGGATTTACCTGCATGCCATGTGATCATTAATCAACATCAAAGAAAACGTGAACATGCAAATGTGATGCTTATTGAAATATTTATTTTAAAATCTCAGGGTACATTAAGCAGATATATTTGGTAAATAAGGAATAGATGACAAAAAGGTTTGGAATGCCTGCACTACATCTAACTAAGAAATAATGTGAATTTGTGCATTTGAATTAATTATAATTACCAATACATGGTTAATTCAAATAAAAATGAATGTGTTCATGTGTAGTTGATGCAATGTTGAAACCCTTCTTAAACCTGAAATTATTTTTTTGTAAATCCAGTGCTCAAAGGCTGTCGCCACCTGACTAATATTTGATCTTTGTGTGTATGTCCACATTACTGGACTATATATACACATATATAATATGTATACAATCGGTAGGATATTTTAGAAATTAAAATTTAAAAGATGAAAAAGAGAAATTGGGGAGAATAAATTAATTATGAATAATTTATTGCTATTGTGTGAATATGTAATCATGTAATTAATAAAAAAGTAACTGTAGTCTGATTACGAGTATTTTTTAAAAGTAACTTACTCTTTAAATACAAGTACTTAATTTTTGGAATCTGATTACGTAATCCAGATCACATGTAATCAGTTATTACCCAGCTCTATATATACATGAACTATATTCATATAATTTAATAAAAAGTATGTTGGGAAAAAAGCCATGACCCCTTTAAGACTGAATCAGCAAAGATTTGGATAAAATGTACTATTGAAGCAAATAGCTACAGTAAGAGTATTCAAGATCTCTTAACTGTGATGTTGAACAGTGTTTTGAATGGGTCGTCAAACTGCACACTGCACTTTAAACCCCATCATATAAATAGTGTTTGAAGTGTGAGATTTATGGTTTAATCACATCACAGGGTAAACATATTAGCATCTGCTTCAGACACAAGAGGGCATACAGCTAGAGGCGCACATCTCTGATAAATGCCAAATGGAGATCTGCTCGTTCATCTTGTTATCGTTTGTCTGTCATCCATGTCTTGCAAGCTGTGTGATGGATGATGTGACAACAACACAACAGGCATCACATCTCCTAATTGATCACCACAGAAGCATTTACACAGCAAGACAGTCCATGACTCTTTGCAGCAAACTATAGCAATTCAAGCCTGAAAGAGTGCATTATTATTCATCTTTATATCTACTGTTTCATTGCCCATTTCTTTGAGTTGTGCACCGGCTGGAAGACAGTTGGGGATGATTGCATCAAAGTGCCACTGTCCCATACCTTGGAAGAATATTAATTTAGCTTTCTCCGTTTGAATTGATGCAATCGTTTGCTTCTCTCTGCTGGATGCTGCATTGTTAACGTCATTACGCTCTCTGGAATATGACACTTCTTGCACAACATCTTTGAACATGTAATTCAAATATCCATAAAAACTCATCTTCGCTGATTGGTTGAGAGAGTTTTTGTTTTTTGTTTTTTACAGAGCAAATATGTACTCAACTAGATTAACATTTCTCTCAGGGGTGCAAGATGTTTTGGCAACTAAACAGCATGTGTTGAATAGGGTTACAATAAAAGACACTCATCCGGGTAAAAATAAAAACATGAGTTTATTTTCTAGAGTATAGAGTACTAGAGTAAATTTTCTGATCAAAATTTGATTGATGCTTGACCGTGCAAAATTCACCGTCACAATACTAGAGAGCTGTGGGTAGTTGCTACAATGTTTTCTGGTTTTCAGTATGTTGTTATGCAAAGTCAGTATTTGTATCTTTATCTGTAACAATGGTGAAATTATTTATGTCAGTGTTTGTGTAAAATTAAATCAGGACAAGGCTGCCCTGTTGAAAAAAACAGGATATGCTGGCCAGGTATGTTTTGAAACATGACAGCTGGTTTGAGTTGGTCCTTAGCTGGTCAGGAGCTGGTTTAAGCTGGTCATGTGTTGGTCTTAAGCTGGCCATGAGCAGGAGCTAGTTGCTTGGGACCAGCTTAGGACCAGCACATGACCAGCTAAGGACCTGCTTAAACCAGCACACGATCAGCTAAGGACCAGCTTAAACCAGCTGAAACATGCAGTCATTCTTCAAAACATACCTAATCGGCATATGCTGTTTTTTTTCAACTGGGTGAAACCAGAAATCGGTCTAAACCACATGAAAAGCCCATTTTAGATGCAATTGTGTTCCAGTCAGCGTTAAGATATATCAAATATACCTTATCGCAGTGGTCTCAAACTCAGTTCCTGGAGTGCCATAGCTCTGCTGAGTTTAGCTCCAATAAGCTCCAATTCTCACCTGCTTGGAAATTTCTAGCGATCCTGAAGAGCTTGATTAGCTGGATCAGGAGGGTTTGATTAGGACTGGAGCTAAACTGTGCAGAGCTGTGGCCCTCCAGGAATTGAGTTTGATACCAAGGCCTAATATATTTCAAATAGTTCTTTATTTTTGTTTATCACAACATTTCTGTAAATATATTGAATAATTAACTACAACAATAATCATTCAAATGTCTTTTAATAATTAAGACAATAGTATTAAATAATACTAATTATTCGACGCTAGATCTGAACAACTGACACGTTCAAGCTCAGAGCTGCCCAACGTTTTGCTACTGTTTCTGGATTGAACGACATGTTTCCTGTGATTATTATCATGGAAAAGTTATTTTATTTCAGTAATTCAAGGTTCAAGGTTTCTTTATTTGTCACATACTAAATTATACAGGGTATAATCAGAAGTGAAATGTAAATCAAATCAGGTCCGCTCAGTTGGACAGTGCAAAATAATAAAAATTATATAAAAGTAACAGAACACAAGAGCATATATATAGGCAAAAAAGAGAAATAAAGAGTAAAATGTGCAATAGAATAAAGAAAAGTGTCAACTCAAATTAATTCAACTCAAATTGTGAAACTCGTGTATTAAATAAATTAAATGCACACAGACTGAAGTAGTTTAAGTCTTTGGTTATTTTAATTGTGATGATTTTGGCTCACATTTAACAAAAACCCACCAATTCACTATTTGAGTTGAATTAGTGAAATAAATGCACTTTTCCATGACATTTTAATTTATTGAGATGCACTGTATATCATCATTCACAGTGCTATTTTTACAGTTAGCTTGTTGATGATTTTGGATTTTGAGTCAAATACATGCTGTTTTGCGGTGTATAAACCATATCAAATGCTGGAAATGGTTATTGCACTACTATGTGCATGACTTTAACATTAAAACAAGGTGATCTTGCTTTTGTGGGAAAAAATCATACCTGTCCCAGCAGGTAAAAAAGAGCACTAGCAAGGGGAACATAGTATTAGCACTAGTCAGTCTTGTTGGTCAGATTTTGGTTTGATCAACTAGTTCGTAAAATGCGTTCGTTAAATTTTAATCATTACTGCTTGCTATGGCAATATGACAATATAGATGTCGGCATTCTCGGCAATGATCTAAAGTGTAAATCGATTGAAATTTTCTATATTGTTTATATATATCGTCATGGTATGCAAATATATCTGTGGAGCTTTTAGTGGGCAGGAGCTTTTGACAAGTCAGAGGGTATAACCAGTCATAAGGCTATTTTTTTTATTGAAATTAATGCATCATCTGAAAGCTGAATAAATATGCTACAGGATAATATTTGGCTGATATATGACTATTTGAAAATCTGGAATCTGAGGGAGAAAAACATCAAAATATGGATTTAATCGCCTTTAAAATTGTCCAAACGAAGTTCTTAATGATGCATATTACTAAACAAAAAAAAAAAAAGTTTTGAGATATTTACGGTAGGAAATTTACAAAATATCTATTATCCTAATGATTTTTGGCATAAATTAAAAATCTATAATTTTGACCCATAAAATGTTTTGTTGGCTATTATGACTGGTTTTGTGGTCGAGGGTCACATATACAGTGCCGTGAAAAGATTTTTGCCCCCGTCCTGTTTTATTTTTTTTATTAATAAATTTGTTTGCATATTTGTCACACTTAAAAGATTCAGATCATCAAACTAATTTGAATATTACACAAAGATAATGCAAATAAATACAATATGCAGTTTTTAAATTATGATTTAATTTATTAATTGGAAAAAAAGCTGTCCAAACCTACCTTGCACTAAGTGAAAAAAATATTTCCCCCTCCTGTTAAATCAAGAAAGAACTGTGATCAACCTCATTATTCTAGAAAGCTTAGTTAAATTTCACTAGCCAAACCCAGACCTGATTACTGTAGACCTGTTGAATCAAGAATTCACTTAAATATAACCTGTCTCACAAAGTGAAGCATGCTTAAAGAGCAACACTTCATGCTGCGATCTAAAGAAATTCAAAAACAGACGAGAAACAAAATAGTTGACATGGAAAAGGTCTATAAAGTCATTTCTAAGGCTTTGGGACTCCAGTGAACCACAATCGGAGCCATTATCCACAAATTGAGAAAACTTGTAACAGTGATGAACCTTCCCAGGAGTGGCCGGCCTACCAAAATTACTCAAAGAGCACAACGATGACTCATCCAGGAAATCATAAAAGAACGTCTCAGGTTACGTATGTAACCGTGGTTCCCCGAGTGGGGAACGAGACACTGCGTCCCCTAGGGGTCGCTATGGGGAACGCCCTCAGCATGACCCGTGTCTGAAGATACATATGTAAAAACACTATCCGTTGGCCGGCGACAGCCCATGACGTCACTGCCGGCGCGACCATAATATAAGGACTGCCGGGAGAATACATCATCCGCTTCTTCGTCTGAAGCTTGCGTCCGAAGCATGGCCCAAATAAGCGACCCTCTAGGTTAGGGGAGCAATGCTAGCTCTACCGACAGCGAGCTCTGGAGAGCGGAGAAATCAACCCAGAGAATGAGAGGGAACTCAGACGCTCAGAAGGGAGTGGCACGCTCATATGTGACCCTCGTTGGTGAGGGGAGCCGTGCTAGCTCTACCAATAAGGAGCTCTAAGAGCGGAGAACTCATCCCTCAGAGTGAGGAGACTCAGACGCCCAGAAGGGAGCGGCATGCTCATAAGTGACCCTCTATGGTGAGGGGAGCCATGCTAGCTCGACCAACATGGAGAGCGACCTATCACAGAGCTCTGGAGAGCGGAGAACTCATTCGTCAGAATGAGAGGGAAACTCAGATGATCAGAAGGGAGCGGCCTGCTCACAGATGACCCTCTAGGTGAGGGGAGCAATGCTAGCTCTACCAACACGAGCTCTGGAGGGCGGAGAACTCATTCCTCAGAATGAGAGGAAACTCAGACGCTCAGACGGGAGCGGTATGCTCATAGATGACCCTCTAGGTGAGGGGAGCAAAGCTAGCTCTACCGACAGCAAGCTCTGGAGGACGGAACACTCATTCCCCAGAATGAGAGGGAACTCAGACGCCCATAAGGGAGCGGCATGCTCATAGGTGACCCTCTGTGGTGAGGGGAGCAGTACTAGCTCTACCCATGAGGAGCTCTGGAGAGCGGAGAAACCATTCCTCAGAGTGAGGGAACTCAAATGCCCAGAAGGGAGCGGCATGCTCATAAATGACCCTCTAGGTGAGGGGAGCAATGCTAGCTCGACCAACAAGGAGAGCGACCGATCACAGAGCTCTGGGGAGCGGAGAACTCATTCCTCAGATGAGAGGGAACTCAGACACTCAGAAGGGAGCAGCATGCTCATAAATGAACCTCTAGGTGAGGGGAGCAACGCTAGCTCTTACCGACAGCGAGCTTTGGAGAGCGGAGGACTCCTTCCTCAGATGAGAGGAAACTTAGACGCTCAGAGGGGAGCGGCATGCTCATAGGTGACCCTCTATGGTGAGGGGAGCAAGGCTAGCTCGACCAATCAAGGAGAGCCATCTATCACAGAGCTCTGGGGAGCGGAGAACTCATTCCTCAGAAATGAGAGGGAAATCAGACGCTCCGAAGGGAATGCTCATAAATAACCCTCTAGGTATGGTCGCGCCGGCAGTGACGTCATGGGCTGTCGCCGGCCAACGGATGGTGTTTTTACATATGTATCTTCAGACACGGGTCATGCTGAGGGCGTTCCCCATAGCGACCCCTAGGGGACGCAGTTCGAAGTTCCCATGAAGGAGAACCCAGAACAATGTCTAAAGGACTGCCGGCCTCACTTGCCTCAATGAAGGTCAGTGTTCATGATTCAACAATATGAAAGAGACTAGGCAAAAACGGCATCCATGGGAGAGTTCGAAGGCAAAAGCCACTGCTGTCTAGAGGTCTTCACGGAGGAACCGTGAACCCGAGGAATCTAATTCTTCAGGTCCCGGGTCTTTTTAACTTTGTGTGTAATACCCGAGTCGATCAGAGAACACCGCACCCACCAGAGATCAGTGTCAGTCAGCATGTGTAACTTGTAGTTTGTAAAAATTAGGATGAGAAAAGTGTGAGCAGGAAATAAGATGGAAAAAAGTCATGCATCACGCGTAACCTCAGCTGCCAGAAACAGAGCGTGGGCGGAGTTAATGTTAGTATTGCAAGCCGACGATGATCATGGATTCCTTCATGAGTGATAAAAAAAGCTAAAACAAAACTGAAGAGACGCACCTGTTATTGAACACGCACGCAGTAAAGTGTAACAAACTTCTAAATCTGTGCGTTTTTTGCTAAAAAAAATAATAGTTAATTTGCTGGCCTAAATCACATTTTGTTAAATAAATACAAACTCTACATTTCAAAATGCTGAATACTTTTTTCTACATATACTAACTCTATCAAAACACAGCAAACCTGATTCAAAATCGAGTAATTTGGTCAAAACATTAGCACTAGTTTCTATCCAAAATAAATAAACTCCATCATAGTGCATTGGCTGACAAAATTATAACAATTAATGGCACAGATTAATTAACACAGAATAAAAAAGTAAATACCATATTTGATCTCACAATTCAGACTTCTATATTGGAATTTCAAGTTTACATCCTGCAATTCAGACTTTATCAGAATTGTGAGATACTTTAAATTCACAATTGCAAGAAAACTACAATTCTGAGATAAAGTCACAATTACCCATTACCCTTTATATTCCATGGCAGAAATAAGCTTTCATAGCTTCCACTTGCGCAATGGAAAAAAACAAACAAACATAAAAAATGCACAGTCCCACACACTCACTCCTTTATCTCACCTCTTCTTAAAATATATTTGTAATCTCTCTCTCTAATTCAGTGTTGTTCTGCATCCAGAAAACCTATTCAAATAGGTCTTTTTCACTCTATGTTGTTGATGTAATGGAAATAGCTTCAACACCTGACTATTCCTCCAACTGAGACTGGAATCAGTTATTTTGAAATATTTCAGTGATCTGTTACTTAAAATGCTTATGTCCGAGAGTCACAGTCACCGCTGTCAACCGCATTCACCAGATCCCAATCACCTGAGTTTTGATCACCTGCACCTGCTTTTCCTCATCAACACTCATAGACACTCCACACGCTCTCTGACACTCAGCGTCCGGTTTACGGTTCACTACAGGGCTGGCCCTGGCCAATTTTCTGCCCTAGGCAAGATTGTACCTGGTGCCAGCTCTGGGGAGCGGAGAAACTCAGACACTCAGAATGAGAGGGAACTCAGACGCTCAGAAGGGAGCAGCATGCTCATAAATGACCCTCTAGGTGAGGGGAGCAACGCTAGCTCTTACCGACAGCGAGCTCTGGAGAGCGGAGGACTCCTTCCTCAGATGAGAGGAAACTTAGAAGCTCAGAAGGGAGCGGCATGCTCATAGGTGACCCTCTATGGTGAGGGGAGCAAGGCTAGCTCGACCAATCAAGGAGAGCCATCTATCACAGAGCTCTGGGGAGCGGAGAACTCATTCCTCAGAAATGAGAGGGAAATCAGACGCTCCGAAGGGAGCGGCATGATCATAAATAACCCTCTAGGTAAGGGGAGCAACGCTAGCTCTACCAACAGTGAGCTCTGGAGAACGGAGAACTCATTCCTCAGATGAGAGGAAACTTAGATGCTCAGAAGGGAGCAGCATGCTCATAGGTGACCCTCTATGGTGATGGGAGCCATGCTAGCTCGACCAACATGGAGAGCGACCTATCACAGAGCTCTGGAGCGCGGAGAACTCATTCGTCAGAATGAGAGGGAAACTCAGATGCTCAGAAGGGAGCGGCATGCTCATAGGTGACCCTCTAGGTGAGGGGAGCAATGCTAGCTCTACCAACAACGAGCTCTGGAGAGTGGAGAACTCACTCCTCAGAATGAGAGGGAACTCAGACGCCCATAAGGGAGCGGCATGCTCATAGGTGACACTCTGTGGTGAGGGGAGCAGTACTAGCTCTACCCATGAGGAGCTCTGGAGAGCGGAGAAACTATTCCTCAGAGTGAGGGAACTCAAACGCCCAGAAGGGAGCGGCATGCTCATAAATGACCCTCTAGGTGAGGGGAGCAATACTAGCTCGACCAACAAGGAGAGCGACCGATCACAGAGCTCTGGGGAGCGGAGAAACTCAGACACTCAGAAGGGAGCAGCATGCTCATAAATGACCCTCTAGGTGAGGGGAGCAACGCTAGCTCTTACCGACAGCGAGCTCTGGAGAGCGGAGGACTCCTTCCTCAGATGAGAGGAAACTTAGAAGCTCAGAAGGGAGCGGCTACTAGCCTGGATCTAGTATCGACGAGTGATGTAATCACTGCGATAGCCGATAGCCTTTAGAAATGGATCGTACTCATCCATTGGTTGCAGGGTAATTAGAGAGGAATAAGAGGGCAGATGCCCCCCTAAGGGAAAGGAGTAGATGTCTTACTCTGGTCCGGACGAAAGTGTCATATAGGATGCTTCATCCGGAACACCTCCCTCAGGTTTTGCCTCTCTCTGACCCACGCCTCTCTTTAGCCCTACCCGCAGGTGGGGGAGGGGCATGAGTCGCGAGACTAGCCTTCTGAGCCCATCTCTGATCCCCAGACCGAGATGGGCTAGGACCCCTGGTTGTTCGGGCTCAGACCTGGACTTTATAGAAAGCCTTATCCAGGTCTTTCAGCAGATCAGTCTGGTACGCCTGAAGCACCGCCATAGTGTGCAACGAAGCAACTCTGCAGGTCAGACGATCTGACCTGCTGCTGCATATGCCCTGCCATTTAAGCAAGATTCAGGGGCTTAGATGGCAAGGAGGGAGCCTTGAGAGAGGATGCCTCACCCACAGCGAGATAAGCTGGCTATAATCTGTTGCATAGGGGGCATCCCCTCATAGCCATTTTCACGCATCCCCTCAATGTCAGCATAACTAGTATGCTGAAACATATGAATACAAGAAAAAAAATAGCTTTTTCCACTCCTTCTCAACCTCCACATCGAGATTTATGAAGAAAGGAAGGCTCGCTCGAGCTGGGGATTTATGGCCAGAAAAATTTATTTTTATGATCCATAACCTCCAAAAACTCGTTCATATGCAGTGCAGGAGGATTGAGAGGGTTCAGTCTCAACTTCCTCGCCCTCAAACATCTCCTGCTCTTCCTGGGCATAACCCAGCAGAGCACTAACCGCTGAATCTGATGATGTCAGAAAGATCGCATCATCACAATCCAGCAGCTCACTCTCGTTCTCGGCCGACGCGCGCGAAAAGGGGCGGTCCCTCTCTAACTCATCGGCCATATCCAACTGCGAACCTCGCGATTTCAATCGCCTCCGTGCCTCGGCAGCGGTGGGTACCGAATCGCGGGAAGCAGACGGCTGCCCCTCTTTCCTTGAAAAGAGGGACAAGACGAGAGTGCACAGTGCACACAAATTCTCCCCTCAAGGACATCGCGTGCGTGCTCCTTGCCCAAACAAAAGACGCAAAGATTGTGTGTGTGTCATCGGGTGTCAAATAACGAGGACTGTACCTGGTGCCCTTTGCCTCACATGAGTGAATATTAACTAACTTGAACTAACAATGAACAATACATTTGTAACAGTACCTATTTATTATTTGTGTTAGTGTTAGACATTGACAATTAACCTTATTTTAAATTGTTTCCAGTGAAACTATAAAAATATAGGTGCTGCCTAAGTCACTTTAAAAATTACACAATTAAAAATAATTACATCTGGTATTCTTGTAAAACTGTATTAGCATACAGTAGGCTACTGTTTATTCTTCAAAATAAATTTTAAAAGTGTTCTATTTCCAGTAGATAGCAGCAATGTTCTACTAGCCCATTGTTTCTCAATCCTGGTCTTGGGCGCCCCCGACACTGCACGTTTTGTATGACTCCCTTATCTGACACACCCATTTCAGGTCCTGGAGCTTCTTCTAATGAGCTCAAGAGTTAAATCAGGTGTGTTTGATTAGGGAGACACACAAAATGTGCAGTGTTGGGGGCGTCCAGGACCAGGGTTGAGAAACAATGGGCTGTACTAAAACTGTAACTGAAACTGTACTAGCCCATTCTAATGTTTTCACCATGGATTGTAGCCTACTGAGAGACGTACATCTTTAAAGGGAATTTTACATAAATTGTACTTGTTTAATGAGTCCAGTTATAGTCCTATACAAACATTACACACTAAATTTGCCAATTCAAATTAAAAATACAAATACAACACATCCCCCAAAACGGCACAACTGTAGTGTAAAAATATGATTAAAACGTGTTGTCATGTTACACGAAAAATTACACTTATGTTACAAAATCTCGGATCTCTGGAACTTCCAGATTGTTATTATCCTATTTTAAACTTTTAGTCTATAAGCTTTCTAGACTATGCTAACATAGTTTGTTCACAAACTTTTACCTCATCTATAGCCCTTAAATGCGTATCTACCTCATGTCTTGAGCGAACCAGGAGATCACTCACTATCTTCTCCCTCCTTCATTTTTTGTTTAATTAGACATCAACTGTCTTGGCAGGCTATTTCTCAATATGTGCATTATAAATAATATAGCGAAAAAAAATAATAAAATATAAAAGAATGCCTGTTTTTTTATGTATAGATATCTTTTTCTTGCATGACTCGATGTGCACTGATTCTTTCTTCCTCGCGGTGGCACCGTTTAATACACAATGACGACATGATGTTTCACTCAAAATTACCACAGGCATAAAACCAAAGAATATCATCAGAACTGGTTTGAATGGCTTTACTGCAGAGCAATTACTGTACCGCAGAGAAATATCAATTTCACTGTCTTTTGATGGTGGATGAGGTGAATAAGCAGCCAGTGATCAAAATTATTTGACCATAATTATTCATTACATAACATTACCTCTGTCTTTGTCCCATTTTTATTCTTCTCTTATTTATTTTTCTTCCCTGGGCACCAGAGGGCTTCGGTCTTTTTGACACAGTGATAATTTATAAGTGAACATCTTTTACAATCATGTAACTGATGAATGTAGAAGTGCGGCTGTGCGGGGAAAGATCATGCATCGAACTGAGGAGAGCAATAAAATAGTTGTTTACGTGGGACAATTGCTTTTTGTGTAACATTTAAAATGTATAGTATTGAAGTAGAATTGGTAATAAAAAAATATTGTAAAAAAAACAACAATCTTTACTAATTTTGGCGCCCCTATATGGATCGGCGGTGCCCCTAGCATTTTCCTATTCCACCTAATGCCACAGGCCGTCCCTGGTTCACTATACGGATCTATACCAGACTCCCTACACACTTACCTGTGTTTTGCTTACCTCCTAGACTCTCCAGTGGCTCCAAATGATATTCCAGGTCTCCCGCATTTCCAAAGTTCCTCCAGCATTGATCCCCGCTCTCCAGAGCACCCGGACTCCACTCTCCTGTGAACGAGAAGGATATCAGTTCCTGCACCGTGCACCTGCAGATTACCATCCCGCGATACTCACCTGCTCACCACTCTCCTAATTCACTGCATCTCACTCAATAAACATTCCCGTGTGATACTTACCTGTTGTCTTCTGGCTCTCATTGTGACAGCTTATCAGTTGTTACAATATTTTACATAGAGAGTTTTTCAATAATTTTGAGCTTCTGTTGCAGCAGAAGTAGACGCGTTTTGCTATATTTAAGGTTTGGAACATTGGGTCTTCATTTCTGACATGCTGTGTTTAAGGATTTGTATTAATGACTAAAACGATCCATGATTTTGGTTTTGGGTAAGCTTGTAGGAAAGTAAAATAAGCATTTTAGAAACATGAGAATTGACTGTACATTGTGTGAAAACAAGACAAATTGTGCTAATGGTATGGTCACAACAGACGGATGTTGTGCTAATTGTGTATAGAGTGTATATTGAAAAGGATGTTAGCAACTGACAAAAACTGTAATGCAGCGCATGTTTTCTGTTTGACCCATGGCCCAACTCGTAGTTGGAGGAATGGAGATGCACAGTGTTGCTAACTAAGCAGCATTGCAGACCCCTGTAGTGACTTTTTTCCCTTCAAATAAACTAAACCTTATTTAGTCTCTGACAATCACCGGTACCCCCGCGCAAGCGAGAGGTCTTGCTGTCCCAGCGTGCGCACACCTCTTTCTCTCTCGCTTTCTTGCTCTCTCTCTGTGCGTCTGCTCAGTTTCTGTTCAGCGCACAGCAGAGAAGAGCAGCGCTTTAATTCAGTTAAACACAAATATTATGTTGCTTGCTTCTCTAATTTTACATGCAAGTATAGCCAAAATCACAGAACAGCTATTGTCTTTATCTTATGTGTATTTTTATTTCATAAGACAATGGCTCGATTGTCAGAATTTTTGTGCAGATTAACATCTTGGAAGAGAGAGCTGGTCTCTGAGCCTAGTCTTACTGGGTCGTGCTTCAGTCACTTTTTCGTATTCATTCCGTTGTCTGAAAACAGAAACAGTTCAATATATCAATGAAAACAGTTTTATTAAGAATTTAGCTGCATCAAAATACAGTATGTGGATGAGTTGCCATAATTGATGGAACCATGAATTCTGCACTCAATCAGAAAATCCTGAAGGAGAATGTCCAGCCATCAGTTTGTGACCTCAAGCTCAAGTGCACTTGGGTTATGCAGCAGGACAATGATTCCAAACACACCAGCAAGTCCACCTCTGAATGTATGACAATGAATGTTAAACAATTATGCAAATAAGAGTGGGCCATAATTCCTCCACAGTGATGTAAAAGACTCATTGCCAGTTATCAGTTACAGTGTGTGGTTGGGATGAAAGAATGGATCTGACATGCATCTTATTTTCTCTCAACTCTCATCACCTTTTCTGACCCACTAATGAGCAAACGAGTTGAATCGGTAGTGTTAGATGAGAAAAAAAGAAAAAAAGAGACAGAGGCAGCAGTTGTGATAGGGGTGGCCAATCCTAGCCCCGCACCTGCATTAATTGTGATAAATATTTTTTACATGTTAATCTGAAAAAAATGTATCGTTACTGCACTAATTTTGACACCATTAATATGTATATATATATATTAGTGGTGGGCCGTTATCGGCGTTAACGTGCTGCGTTAACGTGAGACTCTTATCGGGCGATAAAAAAAATATCGCCGTTAATCTATTCTCAAAGTTGGGTTGGGAGCTGGGTCTATACTACGCAAGCTATGATGACTTTCACCCTGATATTTTAGCGCGGATGTATACCTAGCCGAATTGCACTGTAGGGGGCGAGAACGAGTCTTCGAACTAGAGGCTCGCAGTCCGTGATGGACAGATTGTTAACGGCTGGTCTGTGTGGTAATACACTCGGGCAGGACATCCAAACGCTCACCTATCATTCATCAACCTCAAATATGGCTTTAATTAATTAATCTAGATTAATTCCAAGATTAATCTAGATTAATCTAGATTAAAAAAATTAATCTATGCCCACCTCTAATATATATATATATATATATATATATATATATATATATATATGAGGCATGATTCTTTGATATTTTATGTAATATATGATATATGTGTGTGTTTGTGTGAAAAGTTTATTTGGAAAAACAGATAAGTCTATTTTTAACAATTTTCTAAAATCAAGTTTTTCTATCGTGCATTCCAATTAATCTCAATAAAAAAAATATTGATTGTAAAAAAAAAAAGAAAAACACTATTAAACACATTAAAAACATGACAACATAAAAAACATGGTTTTTGAAAGCAAAAATAGTTATCCCACCAATTCACTCAACAAATTAGAATACTCCATAAGACCAATAAACACATTTTATTTTTGTGAATTGTTGGCCTTCTGGAAAGTATGTTAATTTACTGTATATGTACTCAATACTTGGTAGGGGCTCCTTTTGCCCCTTGGAAGCATAAAGTGCTCCAAAATTTCAGTGACGTTGGTTTTCAAAAAACACAATGGACCAACACCAGCAGATGACAATGCTCCCCAAATCATCAGACTGTGGAAACTTAACACTGGACTTCAAGCTACTTGGGCTATGAACTTCTCTACCCTTCCTCCAGACTCTAGGACCTTGGTTTCCAAATGAAATACAAAACTTGCTCTCATCTGAAAAGAGGACTTTGGACCACTGTGCAACAGTCCAGTTCTTCTTCTCCTTAGCCCAGGTAAGACGCCTCTGATGACAACTGTAGCCAAATTCCTCGACACGTCTGTGTGTGGTGCTCTTGATGTCTTGACCCCAGCCTTCAGTCCATTCCTTGTGAAGTCAAATTCTTGAATCGATTTTGCTTGACAATCCTCATAAGGCTGCGGTTCTCTCGGTTGGTTGTGCATCTTTTTTTTCCACACTTTTTCCTTCCACTTAACTTTCTGTTAACATGCTTGGATACAGCTCTCTGTGAACAGCCAGCTTCTTTGGCAATTATTGTTTGTGACTTACCCTCCTTGTGAAGGGTGTCAATTATTGTCTTCTGGACAACTGTCAGATCAGCAGTCTTCCCCATGATTGTGTAGCCTAGTGAACCAAACTGAGAGACCATTTTGAAGGCCCAGGAAACCTTTGCAGGTGTTTTGAGTTGATTGGCATGTCACCATATTCTAATTTGTTGAGAAAGTGAGTTGGTGGGTTTTTAATACACGAGTTTCACAATTTGAGTTGAATTACTGAAATAAATTAACTTTTCCAAGACATTCTAATTTATTGAGATGCACCAATATATATATACAGGTGCTGGTCATGTAATTAGAATATCATCAAAAAGTTGATTTATTTCACTAATTCCATTCAAAAAGTGAAACTTGTATAATGTATACATTCATTCCACACAGACTGATATATTTCAAGTGTTTATTTCTTTTAATTTTGATGATTATAACTGAAAACTAATGAAAACCCCAAATTCAGTATCTCAGAAAATTTGAATATTACTTAAGACCAATACAAAGAAAGGATTTTTAGAAATCTTGGCCAACTGAAAAGTATGAACATGAAAGGTATGAGCATGTACAGCACTCAATACTTAGTTGGGGCTCCTTTTGCCTGAATTACTGCAGCAATGTGGCGTGGCATGGAGTCGATCAGTCTGTGGCACTGCTCAGGTGTTATGAGAGCCCAGGTTGCTCTGATAGTGGCCTTCAGCTCTTCTGCATTGTTGGGTCTGGCATATCGCATCTTCCTCTTCACAATACCCCATAGATTTTCTATGGGGTTAAGGTCAGGCGAGTTTGCTGGCCAATTAAGAACAGGGATACCATGGTCCTTAAACCAGGTACTGGTAGCTTTGGCACTGTTTGCAGGTGCCAAGTCCTGTTGGAAAATGAAATCTGCATCTCCATAAAGTTGGTCAGCAGCAGGAAGCAGGAAGTGCTCTAAAACTTCCTGGTATACGGCTGTGTTGACCTTGGACCTCAGAAAACACAGTGGACCAACACCAGCAGATGACATGGCACCCCAAACCATCACTGACTGTGGAAACTTTACACTGGACCTCAAGCAACGTGGATTCTGTGCGTCTCCTCTCTTCCTCCAGACCCTGGGACCCTGATTTCCAAAGGAAATGCTAAATTTACTTTCATCAGAGAACATGGACCACTCAGCAGCAGTCCAGTCCTTTTTGTCTTTAGCCCAGGCGAGACGCTTCTGACGCTGTCTATTGTTCAAGAGTGGCTTGACACAAGGAATGCGACAGCTGAAACCCATGTCTTGCATACGTCTGTGCGTAGTGGTTCTTGAAGCACTGACTCCAGCTGCAGTTCACTCTTTGTTGATCTCCTCCACATTTTTGAATGGGTTTTGTTTCACAATCCTGTCCAGGGTGCGGTTATCCCTAATTGCTTGTACACTTTTTTCTACCACATCTTTTCCTTCCCTTCGCCTCTCTATTAATGTGCTTGGACACAGAGCTCTGTGAACAGCCAGCCTCTTTTGCAATGACCTTTTGTGTCTTGCCCTCCTTGTGCAAGATGTCAATGGTCGTCTTTTGGACAACTGTCAAGTCAGCAGTCTTCCCCATGATTGTGTAGCCTACAGAACTAGACTGAGAGACCATGTAAAGGCCTTTGCAGGTGTTTTGAGTTAATTAGCTGATTAGAGTGTGGCACCAGGTGTCTTCAATATTGAACCTTTTCACAATATTCTACTTTTCTGAGATACTGAATTTGGGGTTTTCATTAGTTGTCACTTATAATTAGTGATCGACCGATATTGATTTTTTATAACCGATACCGATACCGATATTTATACATTTATGTAACCGATAACCGATATTCAGAACCGATATTTATTTACTGTTATAAACTAAATAAATAACAGAGCCGCGATAGACGTGACGACGGTTATTCTGCTGTTAAGCCACAACACTGTTACATTACTTGCTCACCGTGGCACCGTCCCCCACCGTCCTTTAGATTGTTTTTATAGTAATAAAAATAAATTCGTTCAGATAGAGGACACTAAAATTAAAACTGAACGCTGCTGACCAACGAGAGTCTTGCATCACAGCAGTCTAGGTCTGCATTGCCGGCTGTCCCGAGCAGATTTCTTACTCCGCTGTCCTTGAAGGACGTGCAATTCTCTTTCCCTTTTTTTGTATTATGCTTATCCTATCATTTTAAATGACAGACTGTGTCGAATTTATTTATTTTTTCTCTGCTGCACTTTTCACTGTGTTAACAGCAAGATGTTAAATTAATTTATTGTTTTGACAAGACTAATAAAATAGCTATTAGGCTAAACCTTCATTTTTTTCCTATTGTGTTGTAGGCTGAATGTTAGCATAAACGAATTATATCCTGACAAAACAAATTATAATAGGGATTACAATTTTTTTATAACTTTTTTTCTCTCTGTGAAACTTTATTCCGTGTTGGCAGCAAAATGTTATTGACATTTTTCAGTCAATAAATTCAAGACTCTTGACAAGACGAATAAAATAAATACACTTTTGTGCAGACTAAACTTTTATTTGTTAGCCTATCTCTGTCTTTCATCAGAAATGTGAACAAACAGAATATATCGCGGGAGCGGAATAAACCTAAAATAGTCCCGCGCAGACCTCTACATCACAGATCAGATTTCATTTATCACGTGAAGAGAGATGACTGACAAGAATAGTGAGGTGACACAGACAACACGATGCGGAAGAGTTTCAAAACGAAATGTAAAAGCGCCCGTTTTAAGCCTGTTGACTTCTGAGTCTGACATTAATCTAAGTCAAGGAGAAAACTCACCGAGATCTACCAAGTGAAAAGTAAATAAATGATAAAATACACATTAAATAAATAATTAAAAAGGCTTGTTGTGATGTATCTTTATGTTGCATTAATTTAATAATAATAAATAAAATAGTGTTTTATTATTATTCACCATTCACGTCGCTGTATTCAACTATATAGCCTACTGAGCTGTATTCAAGCAGAAATATGAGTGATCGAGAGCGCGCATACACGGTTCGTTTGCGCATCATTTATAAGGACACAGCACGCGCCTAATGCACGATCATGTCACTGTAATCAGCTTTACCATGATTACAAAACTTGCCCATTAAAACGTGTGTGTACTAGTGTGACACTGGCTTCTTTTATACAGCGAGAGCAGTAGTTTGTGTATCATGTTCTCATACAGCGGCTTTGAGCCGCTGTTCAGTCTTCACAGCGCCGTGAGAACCGTATTTCTCCTCCTAAACACAGAATACGTAGAGAGGTGAATACAATCTATTACCCCTGATCTAAGTGATAATGTTTTTTAAAAAATTGCGTGAAAACAAGACAAATTGTGCTAATGGTATGGTCACAACAGACGGATGTTGTGCTAATTGTGTATAGAGTGTATATTGAAAAGGATGTTAGCAACTGACAAAAACTGTAATGCAGCGCATGTTTTCTGTTTGACCCATGGCCCAACTCGTAGTTGGAGGAATGGAGATGCACAGTGTTGCTAAACTAAGCAGCATTGCAGACCCCTGTAGTGACTTTTTTCCCTTCAAATAAACTAAACCTTATTTAGTCTCTGACAATCACCGGTACCCCGTACTAAGCGAGAGGTCTTGCTGTCCCAGCGTGCGCACACCTCTTTCTCTCTCGTTTTCTTGCTCTCTCTCTGTGCGTCTGCTCAGTTTCTGTTCAGCGCACAGCAGAGAAGAGCAGCGCTTTAATTCAGTTAAACACAAATATTATGTTGCTTGCTTCTCTAATTTTACATGCAAGTATAGCCAAAATCACAGAACAGCTATTGTCTTTATCTTATGTGTATTTTTATTTCATAAGACAATGGCTCGATTGCCAGAATTTTTGTGCAGATTAACATCTTGGAAGAGAGAGCTGATACAGCACTCTGTGAACAGCCAGCTTCTTTGGCAATTATTGTTTGTGACTTACCCTTCTTGTGAAGGGTGTCAATGATTGTCTTCTGGACAACTGTCAGATCAGCAGTCTTCCCCATGATTGTGTAGCCTAGTGAACCAAACTGAGAGACCATTTTGAAGGCCCAGGAAACCTTTGCAGGTGTTTTGAGTTGATTGGCATGTCACCATGTTCTAATTTGTTGAGAAAGTGAGTTGGTGGGTTTTTAATACACGAGTTTCACAATTTGAGTTGAATTACTGAAATAAATGAACTTTTCCACGACATTCTAATTTATTGAGATGCACCAATATATATACAGGTGCTGGTCATATAATTAGAATATCATCAAAAAGTTGATTTATTTCACTAATTACATTAAAAAAGTGAAACTTGTATAATGTATACATTCATTCCACACAGACTGATATATTTTAAGTGTTTATTTCTTTTAATTTTGATGATGATAACTGACAACTAATGAAAACCCCAAATTCAGTATCTCAGAAAATTTGAATATTACTTAAGACCAATACAAAGAAAGGATTTTTAGAAATCTTGGCCAACTGAAAAGTATGAACATGAAAAGTATGAGCATGTACAGCACTCAATACTTAGTTGGGGCTCCTTTTGCCTGAATTACTGCAGCAATGCGGCGTGGCATGGAGTCGATCAGTCTGTGGCACTGCTCAGGTGTTATGAGAGCCCAGGTTGCTCTGATAGTGGCCTTCAGCTCTTCTGCATTGTTGGGTCTGGCATATCGCATTACGTGTTCACTAGTCCCATAGATTTTCTATGGGGTTAAGGTCAGGCGAGTTTGCAGCATTAAGAATCATGGATACCATGGTCCTGAAACCAGGTTCTGGTAGCTTTGGCACTGTGTGCAGGTGCTTCCTTGAAAATGAAATCTGCAGGTGAATACAATTGTTCCCCAGCAGGAAGATGAAGTTTCTAAAACTTCTAGAATACGTTTGTGTTTACCTTGGACCTCACAAATCGTGGATTTTTACAACACATGACATGGCACCCGAACTTCACTGACTGTGGAAAGTTACACTGGAACGCAAGCAACGGCGCTTACGGCTTAACCTAGCAGAAACTCAGAAACCCTGATTTCAATTTTAAATGCAAAATTTAGTTTATCAGAGTATATAACTTTGGACCACTCAAGCAGTCCAGTCCTTTTACTTTAGGCCATTTTATTGCTTCTGACTGGCATGTTGTTCAAGAGGTTCAAATGTTTTTGACAGCTGAAACCCATGTCTTGCACCGTCTGTGCGTAGTGGTTCTTAAGCACTGACTCCAAGCTGCAGTCCACTCTTTGTGAATCTCCCTCACATTTTTGAATGGGTTTTGTTTCAGATCTTCTCCGGGTGCGGTTAACTATTGATAGTACACTGTTTTTACCACGTGTTTTCCAAACAATTACTCTGTATTAATGTGCTTGGATAGTGCTGGAGTTCCAGTGAACTTTGCAATGACCTTTTGTGTGTTGCCCTCCTTGTGCAAGTGTCCATGGTCGTCTTTGGACAAACTGTCAAGTCAGCAATTTCCCCATGATTGTGTAGCCTGAAACTAGACTGAAAAAAATTTAAAGGCCTTTGCAGGTGTTTTGAGTTAATTAGCTGATTATTTGTTTTCCAAGGTTCAATATTGAAACATGCTTACAATATTAAATTTTCTGAGATACTGAATTGGGGTTTCATTCGTTGTCAGTTATAATCATCAAAATTAAAAGAAATAAACACTTGAAATATATCAGTCTGTGTGGAATGAATGTATACATTATACAAGTTTCACTTTTTGAATGGAATTAGTGAAATAAATCAACTTTTTGATGATATTCTAATTATATGACCAGCACCTGTATGTATATATATATATATATATATATATATATATATAACACAGTATCTCACATAAGTGAATACACCCTTGGCATTTTTGTAAATATTTTATTACATATTTTCATATGACAACACTGAAGAAATGACACTTTGCTACAATGTAAAGTAGTGAGTGTACAGCTTGTGTAACAGTGTAAATTTACTGCCCCCTCAAAATAACTTAACACACAGCCATTAATGTCTAAACCTCTGGCCACAAAAGTGAGTACACCCCTAAGTGAAGATGTCCAAATAGGGCCCAATTAGCCATTTCCTCTCCCCGGTGTCATATGACTCGATAGTGTTACAAGGTCTCAAGTGTGAATGGGGAGCAGGTGTGTGAAATGTGTGAAATTTGGTGTGTTAAATTTTTGTTATTGCTCTCAATCTCTCATACTGGTTGGCACCTCATGGCAAAGAACTCTCTGAGGATCTGAAAAAAACGATTGTTGCTCTACATAAAGATGGCGTTGACTATAAGAAGATTGCCAGAACCCTGACACTGAGCTGCAGCACGGTGGCCAAGACCATACAAGAGGACAGGTTCCACTCAGAACAGGCCTCGCCATGGTCGACCAAAGAAGTTGAGTGCACGTGCTCAGCATCATATCCAGAGGTTGTGTTTGGGAAATAGACGTATGAGTGCTGCCAGCATTGCTGCAGAGGTTGAAGGGGTGGGGGGGGTCAGCCTGTCAGTGCTCAGACCATACACCACACACTGCATCAAATTGTTCTGAATGGCTGTCGTCCCAGAAGTAAGCCTCCTCTAAAGATGATGCACAAGAAAGCCCGCAAACAGTTTGCTGAAGACAAGCAGACTAATGACATGGATTAAGGAACCATGGCCTGTGGTCTGATGAGACCAAGATAAACTTATTTGGTTCAGATGGTGTCAAGCGTGTGTAACCAGGTGAGGAGTACAAAGACAAGTGTGTCTTGCCTACAGTCAAGCATGGTGGTGGGAGTGTCATGGTCTGGGGCTGCATGAGTGCTGCCGGCACTGTGGAGCTACAGTTAATTGAGGGAACCATGAATGCCAACATGTACTGTGACAGACTGAAGCAGAGCATGATCCCCTCCCTTCAGAGACTGGGCCGCAGGGCAGTATACCAACATGATAACGACCACTGCCTTGCTAAAGAAGCTGAGGGCCACACAAAATATTGACACTTTGGGCCCAATATGGACATTTTCACTTAGGGGTGTATTCACTTTTGTGGTCAGCGGTTTAGACATTAATGGCTGTGTGTTGAGTTATTTTGAGGGGACAGCTAATGTACACTGTTATACAAGCTGTACACTCACTACTTTACATTGTAGCAAAGTGTCATTTAATCAGTGTTTTCACGTGATATAATAAAATATTTACAAAAATGTGAGGGGTGTACTCACTTATGTGAGATACTGTATATATATATATATATATAATACATACCTGCCAACTTTTCACAAAACCTTGGAGTGAGATTTTGTCAGGGGTGATCAAAATTATGCCGCACATGCAGCCTCACAAGTTGGTGGCTCAGATATCAGAGAACTGGAATTAATTTGATGTTGTACCCTGCATTCTGGTGGTTTGTGGGGAGGCCCAAAGCCGTTGATAGGGGCAGCCTACTGGAGATGGACAATATTGGTTACATTCTGTGAAGCAGACATAGCTGAAGGTCCACCCCCAGGAAATTTTGGATTAAGTAGATGTGACTTCCTGCATTCTAGTGGATTTTTGGGTGGTCTGATAAAGATGTGCATAATGACTTGTAGGGCCTTCTAGACTTGAGCTGAACATTCAACCAGAAAACGATTGTGCCTAAATGCCTATGTACCACAATAAAGCCTTATTCATAGACCAGTGTTTAAGATTTGACCTAGGTAGGTTGATTGATATTTTGATTAGAATGGTATTAAACTAATTCTTAACTGAAACCTAGCCTATGTTGTGAATAATTGTATTCTTAAGAGCACTTGATGATTAATGTTCAGCCAAAAACGACACAAGATTAGTTAGGGAGGGACATTATTCTTCATTCAAAGCCTCCCACCCAGTGTTGCCAACTTAGCGACTTTGTCGCTAGATTTAGCGACTTTTCAGACCCCTTTAGCGACTTTTTTTTTTTAACGCGCCTAGCGACAAATCTAGCGACTTTTGGAAAAACCTTAGCAACTTTCCAAATGTCACCAGTACTGTCCTGCGAGCGCGAGATCTTGAGTTACACCTCTCCCTGTGTCTGCTCTGATCAGTGAGTGCTGGCTCCGGCTGAGAGGAGCAGTGATGGATGTGAATGAGCTGCGCATGTGCACACGGTGTTGCCACGGACCAATCACTTGCCTGCTTCTCCTTTGTTTGAAATAAAACTATTTAATTTGACAGTTTTTTCTTCTACATTTTTTTTTATCTCATGCACTTATATTACTCACTGTCACAGAGACAGAGCTTTAGTTCATTCCAGTTTCTGAACTCCTCTAAGATCGCTTACTGGGCTACGTCTGAGAGACTGTACATGATTGTACTTACTCATACACAACAATAAACTTAATTAAACTTATTAAACTCATATACACATAAAAAGCAAAATCCAGAATTGTATCATTGCAGATGATGTAACTGCTGGTTTTACAAGTTCAGTTCCGTTGTCTGACAGAAAATATGTAACGTTAAATGATAACAGTTTTATACTGGACACTCGGCTTGTATATTAAAGTACATTATGTGAGCACGGATTAGGGAAAACAGTTATACACCATCATTTTAGGCAGAATGCAAAATAGGACGTGATTACGTCATTAATATGCAAATTTACGCATGACGTCATATAGCGACATTTAGCGACTTTTCGAGCAGACTTTAGTTACTTTCCATTGAAAATAGTTGACAACACTGCTCCCACCACATGGTCCATCAGAAACAAATAAAGTGCTTAAACACTACACCTTTTTCAAGCAATAAAACAGATGAATGCATTACAAAAATAACTAAAAATGAGGCATAATCAGTATCAGATGCAGATCAGAAGCTGGGTAAAGTCCTTGTCTATGATCTGTGGGCATGGTTATACTGGCCTGTCGCCTTCTTGGAGGTCTTGATGATATCTGAGGGGGGCTCCCATTTGAAGCAGGGCTCCAGATTGGCCATCTTTATGGTCATTATTGATGACAAGGTGCCATCCAATGCTAGGCTGTCTCTTCTCTTGGTTTTGTTCAGTCCCACCTCTCAGCATCTGCGTTTGCATGGGGCAACACCAGGACCAGTTTGGCGACGGCAGCAAGCCTCTCGAATTCTTTGGCTCCTGTCACCTATGGAAAATGCACCAAGAACACAATGGAAAAACATACCTTGATTTTTGATTGATTAATACTGTAAGTATACTGTAGGTTGATCCATCTGTCTTTTCTCACTTGGCTGGTTGTTTAAATAAAATAAAAGGTTTCACTTTTGTCCTGGCAAAGGTCTCTTACGGGACATCTTTGAAACCTTAAATAATTTATGGTCATGTTGGTTTAATAACTCTACTCTCAGTTACAAAAACATGCCTACTTCTATTGCACAAATGTCCTGTATTTATGTTAAATTCTTTGGAATACATCTTACCTGTTCGAAGTGCTGTTTGGTCCTACAGAAAAAAGTCTTCATCCACAGTGAGTCCTTTTCTTTGGCCTGTTAATAAAGAGATAAATCTTTACCACAACATCAAAACCTTTTTTGAATAAACATGAGCACATTTACAAATCAAAACGAGGCGCGGGTGTTATTATATCACTGTATTACTGCAGGAACACGGTCTTTAGAAAATGTTTGATGTCATTTTAATTTCATCCTGCATGTTATATGTCTGATAAAGCAGCGTATGTAAGCTCAGTTTACAGCCGTTACCGGGAGCAAACCTCTAACGTTAACGTTATTTCTCCCGCTTTTAAGCATCACCTGCTGGCAGTGGCAGAGAGTGAATTTGCATTTTTAATAAGTCCGTCTAAGTAGTTATCGCTGCATCTCAGTCCGTCTGATTTACGAAGCAAACATATTTAGCTAGTTATCAAAAAATAATCTACTCCAGAGCTGTTGTTAATGATTCTATTTGGATGTCTACGGAAGTTAAGTTAGGGCCACAAACACCCGAATGCGCAGTAACGTTTATTTATGTTGTTGCCGTTGAAACCGTCTCGAACGATCACGTTTTACAAGAAAACATAATTCTGTTTTGCCTTTAACTAAAACAAATGCTTAAAATATATGGATTTATTGTTATTCTGAATTAAAAGCACAGCAATAAAACGGTATGCTACAATGACAAGCTATGGGTTAATGACGTATAAGGATATTTGACAGGCCAATTTTAAAATACAACAAATAATATCTAGGCTATTGCGATTTTTGAAGTATTAATAATGTTGGGTACACATAAATTCATATAAAAAAACGTCAAATTAATCATTTTAGTGTGATTTTCCATCTTGCCTTTGCCTTAAAAATGCCACGTGGTACGATGTGATTCATATTAAAATTAATTAATTTCCTTAACATGCTTAACATTTTTATTAAAAGTTCATTTAACGGTTTAGAAAGTCATTTGAGTTTTTGTAAATAATGATCTCATATTTTTCTATAATTTCCGAGTTGCCTTCTTAAATGCATGTAACAGACTTATTTTTCTTGTAAATTGCGTAAAACTGAACAAAATGTTTTTAAAATATCATTTATTTAAGAACACTATCAGTGAATCATATTTCTGCCACAGAAATTATACATTTTTAATTTAATACAGTTATTGCTATTGGTCACACCACATGACACAAAAACCTTATGTCATTATAATTGGTTTAAATCTTAAACTCTACTTGACTACTTAAAAAATAAATAGAAAAAAAATAACAAATTATTTCACTTTTTTCACAATCTTCATCTTTCTCTTTCTCTCCTTCCCTTGCTAGCTTGTACTTATGTGAACAATGCCTGAGTCTTGGTGTTATTGGCTCTTCCTCTGTATGTTTGCCTCTTCAAGATTAATCGCTTTATGTACTCCCCAATTGTAAGTCGCTTTGGATAAAAGCGTCTGCTAAATGACTAAATGTAAATGCCATGTGAGTAAATAAAAAATGCTATGAACTGATGTTTTGAGCATGCTGTATACCACGAAGTTAAAAGGGTGCTCTCCTGCTGCCTGTTATGACAGTTTACATTCACCACACTAAATCATGTTCACAGACACACGCACAAACACAAACAAATTATTTATTTCAAGATTTAAAGTTTAAGAGAGTGAATACTCAATTGGACGAGATTTCATTGTTACACACCTAGTCTCAGCTCAGATTCATCATCAGACTTCTCGAGGTGGTCGTTTCTCTCGGTGTCTTTCGGGTTATCTCTTCTTCTGTCGCTAACTTCGGGGTGCAGCCAGCCATAGACGCCATCAGCGCCATCTAGTACCATCGGGGAGTTTGAAAAGGAACGAACGAGTCTCGGCCCAAGATCGTTTTTTTTTTTTTTTTTTTTTGCGTGAGTAATTGGATGTGTGGCGTCAGTGCGAGTGAAAACAGGCAAAATCGTGTGTCACACGGCGAAAGCGTGAGAGTTGGCAGCTCTGTATTATATATATCTCGGGGGTGAGCCGATCCAATCTAATATCGATTTATTGTTAAGCCCACAAAAGCCACAAACACATTATAAAACACCATAAAGTTTACTTGCACTATATTTCAAGTGTTCTGAAGCCATTACATAATTTAATGTGAGGTACAGATGAATATTTAAGTTCACGTAAACACTTCTCTCCGCTGCGGCTGTCTTTCATCCTTCATTCAGCGTTCAGACTGCGTTCGGTTACTAAAGACAAGACGATACAACTCTCTCCACTGTTCCTATTATACTCGATCTGTAAATAAAGTTAAATGGTTTTGCAGAAAAGTATTTTATCTAGCTACAGTCTCGTGCGGTTTCTAAATCATGTTACTTTCTATCAGGTGTGTTAGATCAGAACACTGTTGTAGAGAGCACTATGAAGGGTTCTTCGCGAGCACATTAACTGACATTTAAAACGGTTAAAAGAAAAGAATCAATAAACTGTGGCACAGATTTAATACTCTGCACATTAATATCTCTTTCCTTTGTGCATTGAACTTCTCTATGCGGACTCCGGAGCGCTGCGCCTGCGCGCTATGACTCAGTGCTGCTTCAAGTGCATCATTCTGCGCACGGAATGTGCATACGCGCAGTGGGCCTGCGCTGTAAATCAGTGTTGCTTCAAGCGCATCATTCTGCGCATGGAATGTGCATAAACGCTGTGGGCCTGCGCGCTGTAAGTCAGTGTTGCTTCAAGCGCATCATTCTGCACATGGGATGTGCATAAGCGCTGTGGGCCTGCGCGTTTTAAGTCAGTGTTGCTTCAAGCGCATCATTCTGCACATGGGATGTGCATAAACGCTGTGGGCCTGCGCGCTGTAAGTCAGTGTTGCTTCAAGCGCAACATTCTGCGCACAGGATGCCCATAAGTGTTTTATGCCGCTCTGTAGTGGAGCCTTTCGTATTGTAATATTTTTACCAATGAAAGATTAATAGCCTTTCTTGTTCGTCTCATCTGACATATGGTGCTGCCTCATTACTGTGCAGTATGTTTAAAATAAATGTATTTTTATTTTAAAGCATATATATTTATATTTAAATACATTACTTGTTTTCCATGAATGTATTTTACAACAATACAAAGAGCAATATATTTTTTTTTTATCAGATTTAGTCCTACACTTATTCACTTTTCTTTGTTCCCCAATAAAAATTAATTCCACTAATTTTAGATGTTATTAAATTATTGTGCACTCATGATTTTTCTAGAGTAAATTTTGCTACTAAATTATCCACTAACCTAGTTTATAAAAGTATTTTTGTCATAGATTATACATGTCCAATCATTTGCTGTTTTTCTTTACAGTAAAGTTGTCTATATTTAGTAGATTGTGTGTAAAACACAAAGGAGTGATGAGCAAGTCAACACACACTGAGATATAGAAATTATACTCGTTTAAAAAAACTGTATCGGATCGATATCGGTATCGGCAGATACTCAGAATTTTTGGTATCGTATCGTATCTGAAAAAGTGGTATCGAGTCAGCCCTAATATATATATATATATATATATATATATAAATCTATTACATTTAGAAGAAAAAGAAAACATTAAACATTTTTTTTTATTGTTTTATTCATGGCATTCACACACTATAAAACAGACTCAGTTAACTGAGAATAAATGTTGTGCAATGATATATATAGTACACAGTTCACATTTAGTTCTTAGAAAAAAAAACGTCAAAAGATTGAGATCAAACAATTAAGTCTCGAGTACTGCATAAACATTAGTGCTCTGTTATTCGGTATATATTAAGGTGTGATACTGAGAATAGATCTGAATTCATTAATCCTTTTTTATAGAATTTTGCTTCAGACATTTGTCCCTGAGACAGCTTTGTATAAGTGTTATGCACAAGCTGTAGTCAAGGTGGTGTTTTTAAATTATGGTAATTGAATACAGGCAAATCACCAACCACTGCTTGCTGCTTGTGCGATGCGTTCCCATAGAGTGAACACCCACGCTTACTTTTCTCTTACTCAAGCCACACACACACATGCTTGCTGTCTCCAGCACACATCGCCATCTCTGCGGGGTGGGCATCACACGCTTTCTTACAGAATTAATAAGGCCACTCTTGGCTCCGTTTATCTGTGTGATCATATTCCCTTTGAATGCCATTAGTGTCAGCTTTCCTTTCAGCCAGCTTTGACCAGACCAAAGCTAAAGAACACACCTATTGAGATCCCAACACATTCAGATCTCAACAGGAAGCAGTCAACACATTTTCCACCGTCTGCAATCACAGAAAACATTCTCAGGCTGTTTCAAAACAGCATTTATTGGCATATCGACTAAAGGTCAAGTGAATGTTAGTAATTAGAAATGTACTAGAATTTTTTTTTTCCATCCATCCATCCATCCATCTATCCATTATTTATTTATTCATTCATTCATTCGTTCATTCATTTGATCCTTTCATTCATCAATCCATCCATCGATCCATTCATTCATGGCTGACTGATTAAATGTTGGATTAAGTTCAGATCCCGTTTTTTTTTTTATAAATGTCAATACAGATAGTATTTTTATTTATTTATTTATTTAATAATAAAACAAATGTAGTTGTACCTATGGTGTAATTTTCTGAGTATTGATGAATCTGGGCTGCGTTCACCCCCGAAAACAGTGCAAAATGTTTATTAAATGGAAACAGTGGTGCATTGAACACCTGTTCTAAAGACACAAGTGTTGTAACTATGGCAGCTGAGAAGGCAATTGGTATAAATATGTGTTTAATACTGCAAAATACGCACAATGTTAAAGTTACTGCCATTGCCATCCAGAATAAAAGAGAACATCCCAATCGAGTGAAGGGATTTGTGGAAACTGTGCTTCCTAATTATTGTGATCCAACATTTCCCTCGCATTTCAGGATGGAAAGACAAACATTTTAGATGAAGGATAATCCACTTCTTACATCCGAGGCTGTGCTATGATTCATATGACCTTATTATTTTATTGTAAGTATTAGGCTTATTGTTATTGCTGATCACTGATGTTCTGCTATGACACTGTAATGTTTAACATTATATAATCAGAGGAGCACAGAAAAGCTTATGAAAGTGTCACTCCACAATACAATAACAAAATATATAAATATGTATAGTATTTTTATGTTACATTAATCAGTGTCTAGCACACCTTCCTAAGGAAATGATATGGACCAGAAACCATTGCAATTACTACGTGATATTTAGACAGACTTAAAGAAGTTCCAGATATATATGTAGTTGTCAACAAATGGTATGCTACATTTTATTCAAAATTCAATATCTTAAATATCTTCGATTTTGGCTTTAATAAAATTTTCCCAGGAAACCTGGCATCCTCCTCAATTCGTATTCTTTCCAACAGCAAAGCACTTGAAAGTGACATGCTTGCAATCAGGACTTCTGAAATTGGAAATAGGACATTTTGATAGCACCGAAGGCATTATTATTCCTTATTTCCTTACTGCAATCCAGAAAATATCATTATCCGATTCTAGATGGAGTCATACAGCTGCAGCTGACATGCATGAAAGTGGCATGTCTGAACTAGCTGATAAAGGAAATCAGCAGTATAATTAAGAGGTTGATTGGCAAAAAGCATTTTATGTATTTTGAAAATACGAAGATTAAATGTATTTAAATACAAAATACATTAGATTTTTTTCAAAGGTATTTAAATACAAAATAGTATTTTGTATTTCAAATACGTATTTCAAAGACATGTTTTTGAAATAGTGCCCACCCCTGGTTGTAAAAAAGGCACAGTCTTAGAATTAGAAGTTTGTTATACTTTACTGCGTGCGTGTTCAATAACAGGTGCGTCTCTTCAGTTTTGTTTTAGCTTTTTTTGTTAAATAACTCATGAAGCAATCCATGATCATCGTCGGCTTGCAGTACTAACAGTAACTCCGCCCGCGCTCTGTTTCTGGCAGCTGAGGCAACGCGCAATGCATGATTTTTTTCCACCTTATTTCCCGCGCACACTTTTCTCATCCTAATTTTACAAACTAAAAGTTACACACACACGCATGCTGACTGACACTGATCTCTGGTGGGTGCGGTGTTCTCAACTCGGGTATTACACACAAAGTTAAAAAGGCCCGGGACCCGAAGTAATAGATTTAATAAGTAATAGACCCGTACGGGTCCCGGGTCCTCGGTTCCTCCGTGAAGACCTCTAGACAGCAGTGGCTTTTGCCTTCGAACTCTCCCATGGATGCCGTTTTTGCCTAGTCTCTTTCATATTGTTGAATCATGAACACTGACCTTCATTGAGGCAAGTGAGGCCGGCAGTCCTTTAGACATTGTTCTGGGTTCTTTTATGATTTCCTGGATGAGTCATCGTTGTGCTCTTTGAGTAATTTTGGTAGGCCGGCCACTCCTGGGAAGGTTCATCACTGTTACAAGTTTTCTCAATTTGTGGATAATGGCTCCGATTGTGGTTCACTGGAGTCCCAAAGCCTTAGAAATGACTTTATAGCCCTTTTCCAGACTGATATATGTCAACTATTTTGTTTCTCTGTCTGTTTTTGAATTTCTTTAGATTGCAGCATGAAGTGTTGCTCTTTAAGCATGCTTCACTTTGTGAGACAGGTTATATTTAAGTGAATTCTTGATTCAACAGGTCTACAGTAATCAGGTCTGGGTTTGGCTAGTGAAATTTAACTAAGCTTTCTAGAATAATGAGGTTGATCACAGGTCTTTCTTGATTTAACAGGATGGGGAAATATTTTTTTCACTTAGTACGAGGTAGGTTTGGACAGCTTTTTTTCCCATTAATAAATTAAATCATAATTTAAAAACTGCATTTTGTATTTATTTGCATGATCTTTGTGTAATGTTCAAATTATTTCGATGATCTGAATGTTTTAAGTGTGACAAATATGCAAACAAATAAAACAGGACGGGGGCAAAAATCTTTTCACGGCACTGTATATGTGACCCTGGACCACAAAACCAGTCATAATAGCCAACAAAACATTTTATGGGTCAAAATTATAGATTTTTCTTTTATGCCAAAAATCATTAGGATGTTAAGAAAATAGATATTTTGTAAATTTCCTATCGTAAATTTCAAAACTAATTTTTTTTATTTAGTAATATGCATCACTAAGAACTTCATTTGGACAATTTTAAAGGCGATTAAATCCATATTTTGATGTTTTGCTCCCTCAGATTGCAGATTTTCAAATAGTCATATATCAGCCAAATATTGTCCTGTAAGGTCAAGGTTTCTTTATTTGTCACATAATAAATTATACAGGGTATAATCAGAAGTGAAATGTAATCAAATCAGGTCCGCTCAGTGGACAGTGCAGAAGAATAAAAAATAAGAATTATATAAAAGTAACACAACACAAGAGCATATATATGGTAAAAAAACAAAAAAAAAACAAAGAGAAATAAGAGTAAAATGTGCAATATAAAAAGTGCAAAACAATAAGATGTGCAAAAAACAATAGGATGTGCAAAAAACAATAGGATGTGCAAAAAACAATAGGATGTGCAAAAAAACAGTGTACTGGGACTTAATAAATAGTGATATGAATAGGATGGATGAAATCGGGTGTATCAGGGGACTTAATAAATAGTGATATGAATAGGTAGAGATGTTTTTGATAGTTTAGGGTATGTACATAAAAATACGGTTGATTGGAGTATGGCCTTTGGGTAACAAGCTCCTCCGTCAGTCTCTCACGGTTTTTGTTTAGAAGCCTGGGGGCCTGAAGGGAAGAAGCTTCTCTCAGTCTTTCAGGGTTTGCCATGATGCTCCTGAAGCTTTGCCTGAATGGCCGTAAACAGAAAAGATGGTTACCTGAGTTGAGTATCTTTGATGTTTGCGCAGACTCTTTATTGAGTAAAAATGCAAATAAATTCTCAGTAGGGAATAGCCAACCCTGAGATGCGTTCAGCTAAGCTTTAACTCTCTGCGGAGCTTTGCAAGCCTGTTTAAGGAATTACCATAGCACACTGAGATGCAACTGAAGTGAGTACAATTTTTTGGCCTGAATAGAAAGTTTTAGGATAGCTCAGGATGCCCTGAATTTCCTCAGCGTGGCAATTGGTACAGTCTTTGCCAGGCTTTCTTAACCTGTATGAATGTGTGTAGTCCAATCAGGTCCTCGGAGATGTTTACACAGGTACTTGAAGCTGTTAACATGTAACAACTATAGGCCTCCCACTGATCATAAAACGGTACCACTTCTGTGTCTGTGTTTCCTGAAGTCCATGATTTCTCTTTAGTTTTGCTCATACAGAGGAGACGGTTTTCAAAACCTATGATCTAGTCTCGCAACCTCATCCAAGTCTGCAGCCTGGTCAAAGAAGCCTGTCACACTAGTACCACAGTTTCATCAGCAAATTTGACGATAGAAGTGGAGCTGTTAGAGGACACGAGTCGTGCTGTTAGAGCGCGTAAGCCGGGTTGAGGAACACAAGCCGTGTAGGGCTCTCACGTTCAGGGTGATGGAGTTGTGCTTGAACAGGCGACTTTCAACCAACTTAAAGTTGGTTGCAAAAATTTGTATTTAGTTCATGTGTAGTATTTATTGACAGGTCAATAGAGTTTTGCTGCCTGGGACTAATAGTGTTAAAGCTGAAAAATAGTCAATGAATAACACTGATATGGCTACCATTTTTGCTGTCGATATGGGGGAGAAACCAGTGCATACCTTGGGAGATGGCATCATCAGTAGACCTATTTGAGGGTAGGCAAACTGAAGAGGGTCCAAAGTAGCAGGGATGGAGGTATCAATTGTGGTTTCTTTAACAAGATTCTCAAAAACCTTCATGACTGCCCATGTGAGGGAATCTGGCGATAGTCGTGGGCCAAGAGGGTTTACTGTTCTGGGCACAGGAATTGTAACAGTTTTTCAAGGGTGGACCAACTCGGTAGCGAGGGAGTGTTCACGTGGAGTACCAAACCAGTCCGCTTTCCGCACAGGACCTCAGAACGCGGCCTGTAATCCCGTAGGCCTGCTGCTTTCCTGACGTTTCGTCTTTAGTTTCCTCCGAACGTCGTCCTCTGAAAAGGTGATAGCATAATCATCGCTGCTCTGCTGCTGCTTTCTGACGCGCTGCTGGGTCAGAGTCGCGCAGCCGCCATTACATTCAAAGCGTGGTCTAAGGTTTAGCTCTTCGGCCAGCAACGGATCTGCTCTCACCTCTGTGGAAGAGTTATTTGCACGAGGAACAAATGGGATCTTAGTCCCTGCCACATGCGTCGAGAGTCATTGAGCTGGAAATGTGACTCAATTTTCTCCCTGTACCGGCGCTTAGCGGCTCTTATTGCACGCCGGAGAGCCATAGCACGAAGCTTTATACACGCTCATGTTTCCTGACAACAGACCGGCGTTGTATGCGGCAGTACGATGGTTAACCGCATCACGGATTGATCTGTCCACCCACGGTTTCTGATTAGAAAATGTCCTTATTGTTACCGTTTCAGTGGCCTGTTCGGTTAGCGTGTTTACGAAGCTTAATGCTACATCCGTGAATTCGCTGACGTCAGATGAACTCGCCCGGAACATGTCCCAGTCGACGTCATCAAGAGACGCCTGTAGCATAGCTTCAGAGTGGGAGGACCAGCGCGTCACTTCTCTCTCCACCGGCGGTTCATGAGCGATCCTTTGTTTGTATTCCGGTGTGAGGAAAATGGCGGCATGATCTGATTTGCCAAAAGCCGGCAGTGAGTGGGCTTTGTAGGCATTTTTGAGCGGAGTGTAGCAATGATCGAGTGTATTCAGTCCTCTGGTTGGACAGGATATATGCTGATGAAACTTCGGCAAGAATTTCTTGAGGTTGGCTTTGTTAAAGTCCCCGGCGATGATGAAGGCAGCGTCAGGATGTTTGTTGTTATATCCGCTGAGCTCATGAGTGGAGGTTGGACAAAGCCAAGCTAGTGTCAGCCTGTGGTGGAATGTAGACAGAAGTAATGACGATTGATGCAAATTCCCGGGGCAGATAGAATGGGCGGCAGATAATGGAGAGGTGTTCTAGTTGCGGCGAGCAGGAACGCGACAGAATGAAGATATTCCTGGGGTCACACCATTTCCTGTTAATCATGATACACACTCCACCACCTTTGGTTTTTCCGGCCTCGGCTGTTCTGTCCATCCGTAAAACAGAGAAGTTATCAGACGGTGTTACAGCGGTGTCCGGGACCGTCGGCGTGAGCCATGTTTCAGTCAAACAAAAGATGTTGCAGTCCCTAATGTCCCGTTGGAAACTTATCCTGGCTCTAAGATCGTCCATCTTATTCTCCAAGGATTGGACATTAGCGAGCAGAATACTCGGTAGAGGAGGACTGTGAGCCCTTTTCCTCAGTCTGTTGCGTATTCCAGCGCGTCTCCCGCGATGTTTCCTTCGCCTCCTGCGGTTATTCAGGTGGTCATTTTTCAACTCGTTGTTCCGAAGTATCTCCAATGGCCACGCTGGGTCCGTGGATAAAGTGTCCTGAATCAGGTTAGTGTAGCGCTGTCCAATGTCCAAAAGTGTTCTTCTGTCGTACATAATCATTGCAGACGATACACGTATCAAAAAGAGAAGTAAAAAATAAAAAAATAGGTAAAAAAACACATAAAAAGCACAGTTCTGAGCGGAGCTAATTCACAGGCGTCTGAACTCAGCAGCGCCACCGGAAGGGAATTCCGGTGGCGTAGCATATTTAATCAGCTTTCAGATGATGCATACATTTCAATAAATAAATAAAAATACCCTTAAGGCCCGTACACACCAGGACAAATTTCGCGCGCGATATTCGCCGACGTTTAACGCCTCGTGACTAAACACAGGGCGCCAAAATTACGGAGACCTCGGGTTCGTTTTTTTGGTTTGACGCGCTGCGTCAAAAACTATCCGATCAATGAGATTGGCGCTTTTGCTCACGTGTCTGGAGCCTCTGAAGTTACAGTAAAACACAACTTGGGGGCGCTCAAACACAAAACAGTCTTGCCGAGCACTAGGGTTGTGACGGTGAGGAAATTTTCCAATGCCTTGTAAGCACCGTGCGTGTTTTACTTTGACTTTAATATCAGCGGCAATTCTGCGTCAAGCACTGTTTAAATAAAATACAAATCAGCAAATAAATTCTCAAATAAATGAGAAACAAATGTTTTTTTTTTTTTTTTTTTGCATCACTTAGAGCAGGGATGCCTAATAGATCGATCACGAAGGCAATGCTGGAAGATCACGCTTTAGGTCAGCGTTTCTCAACCAGGGGGCGAGAGATAAAACTACAATATAATATATTCACTAATATTATGACTCGCATGTTAAGTCATGTAAAACAATATATAGCCTATACATAAATAACAGTACCACTTCTATACGTATTCTGTGTTTCGGAGCAGCACATATTTATCATCGTGTGTAATACAGACTGAACGGTTGCTCAAAAACGCTGTATAATCATATGATACGCAAACTACATCTCTCAGTTGGATAAAAGAAGCCAGTGTCACACTAGTACACACAAGTTTTGATGGACGACTATTGTAATCAAGGAAAAGATGATTACAGTGACATACAGGATCGTGCATTAGGCGCGCGTTATGTCCGTTATGATGCGCAAACGAACCGTGTATGCGCTCTCGGCTCACTCATATTTCTGCTTGAACAGATAGTTAGGCTAACAAATTAAAGTGTAGTCTGCATAAAATTTTATTTATTTTATTCGTCTTGTATTTATTGACAGAAAAATGTCAATAACATTTTGCTGCCAACACGGAATAAAGTGTCACAGAGAGAAAAAAATGTTATATAAAAATTGTAATCCTTATTTTTATTCGTTTTGTCAGGATATAATTCGTTTAGGCTAACATTCAGCCTACGCTATAATCTATCTAGGTGGCTGAATAAAGATATTTGGACTGTATATCTAAAAATTTCCTCAACTTAGCACCAGCAAGCTTGTTAGCTAGACAGTTAGCATCAGCTAACAATATTTACTTATTTTCTATGAGGCGCCGCCTAGGATTTAAATCAAACTTCGCTTATCAACACACAAAAAACACGTGCATATACATATAAAATTCCATGCATATACACCTATAAACACTCACACATACATATACACTTCTAAACACTCGCACATACATATAAACTTCCATGCATATACACCTATAAACACTCGCACATACATATAAACTTCCATGCATATACACCTATAAACACGCGCACATACATATAAACTTCCATGCATATACACCTATAAACACGCGCACATACATATAAACTTCCATGCATATACACCTATAAACACTCGCACATACATATAAACTTCCATGCATATACACCTATAAACACTCGCACATACATATAAACTTCCATGCATATACACCTATAAACACGCGCACATACATATAAACTTCCATGCATATACACCTATAAACACTCGCACATACATATAAACTTCCATGCATATACACCTATAAACACTCGCACATACATATAAACTTCCATGCATATACACCTATAAACACTCGCACATACATATAAACTTCCATGCATATACACCTATAAACACGCGCACATACATATAAACTTCCATGCATATACACCTATAACCACTCGCACATACATATAAACTTCCATGCATATACACCTATAACCACTCGCACATACATATAAACTCGCTGCACGCATACACACCCATAAATGCTTCAGCTGAGTATATATGTGTATGCAAGTGATTTCATATGTAGATGTGCGTGAACTTTTCAGTGCAAACGGAAGGCATTTCAGTGTAAACGGAAGGCATTTCAGTGTAAAAGGAAGCAGCGGCACTTCCGGCGGCATCTCCAGATGCCGGGACATTTGAAAATTGAAAATTCTTAACGTGGCTTAATGCATTAAAACAGTGTTTTTAAAAGACCAAACCCAATAAACACACTATAAGATCAAACTATGTACAGTATAGCATGATTTAGTAATAATGTGTTTATTGAGTTTGGCGGTAAAAAAAAAAATTATGTCGATATAAAGTTGTGGCATATTCATTTTTTAAACGTGTATTGTAGCAGTAAATTAAAACTGGAGAAAATGTTGAAGCATATTGTGCTCGATGGTTAAGGGACCGTCTGACAATTCCACCGACTGGGTTAAAATGTCCGATGTATTCTTAATTCAAAATACTTTTAAAATAACACATTGTCAAACTGTAAAGCTTGTATTACTTTTATAGTGATTTACAGTGAGTTGTTTGCCTTTATATCCCTTCATAGAGATTTAAATAACACATTTCTGTATGTAAATCCAATTTTTCATGTAAAATTATTGTGTAGGCTTACTGTACGTACAGTAAGGTAAATATTGGAAGTATTTTTTAAAGCGAGATATTGGCAAATATATTCAAATACATTCAGTCAGTTTGCCCACTAGGCAAATCTCCAGATGCTCGGAAATTTTAAAACGCTTAACGTGGCTTAATGCATTAAAACAGTGTTTTTAAAATACGAAACGCAATAAAAACGTTATTAATAATAAATAATGATGTACTGTACATAGTATGTATTTAGTATAGTATTTTAATAATAATGTCGTTTGGGCGTCGGAACCATTGTGTGGGTGGGACAGGAATATTATTGGACTTTTTGAGATCCACTTTTACCGTCTCTCGTTCATGTCTGTGCACTTTTCAGAACGCCGTCATTCAAATCAATTCCACACGACATGACGAATGATAAATGAATAAATTAAACTTCATGTAGCTACAGCCTCCACACTGCTGCTTCCTCAAATCTATTGCCCTTGGCTCATTCAGAGTCCATATAAATGAAACAGCAAAGTAAACAATTGAGCGTACCTGCTGCTCCGATACACTCCTACCCGATGCTTTATTTAAACTTTTCGATTATTTATTAAATTTTTTATTGAAAACAACTGTCTTTACAATATAATAAGAGATGTGAGGGAGAATGATTTCGGAAAAAGGCGGACGCGAACTCGGGTCTCTCGCGTTACTAACACTGATGGTACATGTTTTACCTCTTACGCCATTGAGTGGACATGAACATGAGTGGACAAAAGTAAATAACACCTGTCAAACAAGGCGGACTATTTACACTTTGTGTGAATAGACACGTTCTTTAAAAGGCACCAGACTACAGAAAATGTCAAATACTCCAGTATTTTTTGTTTCTGGGGGAGGACCCACCCACATTTATTTAGCTTCCGACACCCACATAAAGTTGCAAGCAAGGTTAGCGTATTCCTTAAGCTTTACGCGTAATTAAACGCATTACGTTCTTATTCTGGATCTGCTTGTCTATACATCGTATGCTTTATTAATAATGTGTTTATTGTGTTTGGTCTTTTAAAAACACTGTTTTAATGCATTAAGCCACATTAAGAATTTTCAATTTTCAAATGTCCCGGCATCTGGAGATGCCACCGGAAGTGCCGCTGCTTCCTTTTACACTGAAATGCCTTCCGTTTACACTGAAATGCCTTCCGTTTGCACTGAAAAGTTCACGCACATCTACATATGAAATCACTTGCATACACATATATACTCAGCTGAAGCATTTATGGGTGTGTATGCGTGCAGCGAGTTTATATGTATGCGCGAGTGTTTATATGTGTTTATGCATGGAAGTTTATATGTATGTGCGAGTGGTTATAGGTGTATATGCATGGAAGTTTATATGTATGTGCGCGTGTTTATAGGTGTATATGCATGGAAGTTTATATGTATGTGCGCGTGTTTATAGGTGTATATGCATGGAAGTTTATATGTATGTGCGCGTGTTTATAGGTGTATATGCATGGAAGTTTATATGTATGTGCGCGTGTTTATAGGTGTATATGCATGGAAGTTTATATGTATGTGCGCGTGTTTATAGGTGTATATGCATGGAAGTTTATATGTATGTGCGCGTGTTTATAGGTGTATATGCATGGAAGTTTATATGTATGTGCGCGTGTTTATAGGTGTATATGCATGGAAGTTTATATGTATGTGCGCGTGTTTATAGGTGTATATGCATGGAAGTTTATATGTATGTGCGCGTGTTTATAGGTGTATATGCATGGAAGTTTATATGTATGTGCGCGTGTTTATAGGTGTATATGCATGGAAGTTTATATGTATGTGCGCGTGTTTATAGGTGTATATGCATGGAAGTGTATATGTATGTGCGAGTGTTTAGAAGTGTATATTTATGTGTGAGTGTTTATAGGTGTATATGCATGGAAGTTTATATGTATGTGCGCGTGTTTATAGGTGTATATGCATGGAAGTTTATATGTATGTGCGCGTGTTTATAGGTGTATATGCATGGAAGTGTATATGTATGTGCGAGTGTTTAGAAGTGTATATTTATGTGTGAGTGTTTATAGGTGTATATGCTTGGAAGTTTATATGTATGTGCGAGTGTTTATAGGTGTATATGCACGTGTTTTTTGTGTGTTGATAAGCGAAGTTTGATTTAAATCCTAGGCGGCGCCTCATAATTTTCAGTATGGTTATGAATAAACATTCATATCTGTCTACTCGGCTAGTTGATCTAAACAATATAAAAATGTATACTGTTGATAAACAATATAAAAACAGACTAAATAGGTCTAAATGCATAGCATTTTAATAAAACTGCTAACGTCACAGCAGCGGGGAATATGAACGTGCATGAGTTATTTTATTTAATCTGTGTTATTTTAATGTTTTGTTTTTTGACCTAAAACATAACGTTAGAGACACTGATGTTGATCTGTCTGCATTCAAGCATTTCAGTGGGCTTAAATAGATCACCCTTTACAGCAGATTTAGTTCACAAACAACTGACAGTTTTGACCTAAATATTATTTTCAGTTACAATAATGAATCCTAAAATTCGACATTAGTAACGTACTTTTCACAGCATCAGTAGCGCGCGCTCACGAGATCTCCCGGTTCTTTACTTGTGAGTTCAGTTCACTGAAGAAGACTCGCTCTAAACGGATCATTTGAATCAGTGAGTTTTCGACTCGAGAACAGCTGCAATCGGATCATTGCAATTCGTGAATGAATCGTTTGTGGCGATTTGCGAACCGATTGAACAGGTTCATTGAAAAGAATCAGTTTGTTCATGAATCATACACCGCTTCTGCGTCTCGGAGCACGTGATGTATTATAAGGAGTAACGATATGTTTTATGAAATGTAGTGAAGTAAAAAGTACGATCTTATGCTTTGGAATGTAGTGAAGTAAAAGTAAAAGTTACTCAAAATAAAACTACTCCAGTAAAGTACAGATACTTGAAAAATTTACTTAAGTACAGTAACGAAGAAGTTTTACTTCGTTACTGACCACCACTGCTCAGCTGGCGAAGGAAATACAGCCTCTGCTGGGCCTTTTCACAATGGACTCGATGTGATTGTCCCAATTCAGGTCCTAAAAAATTGTAGTTCCCAGGAATCTGAATGACTCCACTGCAGTCACAGTGCTATTCATGATGGTGAGTGGGGGATTGCAGGGGGTGTTTCTCCTGAAGTCCACGATCATCTCCACATTTTTGATTGTGTTAAGCTCCTGGTTGTTAAGACTGCACCAGACAGCAAGCTCCTTAACCTCCTGTCTGTAAGCAGACTCGTCACTGTCCTCAATGAGCCCGATCAGTGTGGTGTCTTCTGCCAACTTTAGGAGCTTGACGGAGGGGTCTTTAGATGTGCAGTCATCCGTGTACAGGTTGAAGAGCAGTCGGGAGAGAACACAGCCCTGAGGAGCTCCAGTGCTGATCGTTTTCCCAGCCTCACTACCTTCTGCCTGTCTGTCAGGAGGCTGGTGATCCACTGACAGACGGAGGTGGGGACGGAGAGCTGTTTCAGTTTATTCTGAAGGGTGTCCGAGATGATGGTGTTAAAAGCGGAGCTGAAGTCTACAAACAGGATACTCACATAAGTCCCTGGTCTGTCCAGATGCTGCAGGATGAAGTGCAGTCCCATGTTGACTGCATCAACCACAGACCTGTTTGCTCTGTAGGCAAACTGCAGGGGGTCCAGTAAGGGTCCAGTGCAGGCCTTCAGATAAGCCAAAACCAGTCTTCAAATAATTTCATGACCACAGACATTAGAGCTACAGGTCTGTAGTCATTAAGTACAGTAATTTTGGATTTATTTGGGACGGGGATGATGGTGGAGCATTTGAAGCATGAGGGGGCTTCGCACAGCTCCAGTGATCTGTTGAAAATCTTTGTGAAGGTGGGGGCCAGCTGATCAGCACAGGTTTTAAGACAGGCTGGTGATACACTTTCTAGTCCTGGTGATTTCCTTCTTTTGTTCTCTCTGAAGACCTGGCGCACGTCATCTTCACTTATTTTCAGTGTGGGTGTGGGGGAGAGGGGGTTGCTGGAGGTGTTAATGGTTGTGTGGAGAGGTGTTCAGGGCAGGTGTTGGGTGTTTTACCAAATCTACAGTAAAAGTAATTAAAATCGTCTGCCAGTTGTTGATTCTTCAGAGCGCTGGAGGATGGTGTCTTGTAATTCGTAACGTCTTTCAAACCTTTCCACACTGAAGCAGAATCACTGGAAGATAATATGTTCTTTAGCTTGCCAGAATGATTCCTGTATTTGGCCTGTTTTTACAAGACTATATCCCCCTTTCTGTAAGCATCTTCTTTGGTCTGACGGAGCTGTCTGAGTTTTGCAGTGAACCATGGTCTGTCATTGTTCTAGGCTAAACGAGTCCTGGTAGGACTGCAAATATCTTCACAGAAACTGATACATGATCTACGTTTACAGATGTTACAGTTTCAGTGAGGACGCCCAGATCGTTTACAGCAGATAGTGTAAATGCTCATGCACTGTAAATGTTCACCTTTTCTATTCATCCACCCCACCCTCAACCCAAGTCCACCACTGTTTTATTATGTGCCAGTTAAGTGCAGCTAAAAAAACAGCAACAACTACTTGATTTGTTGTTGTATTAACATTTTATTATGCATTATAATATTTTAAGGCACTTGGGAGAAACATTGCTCTGTGTTTTCCAATCCTTAATTTATTTGCACTTCATCAATATACATTAACACACTCACTCAGTGAGCAATGCATGTTGTTTCACATTTCTTTCCAGAACTTAAATCCTGTTTAGTTCGTTTCACCTGGTTTTTGGAATCAATATGTTTTAATAAAGTCTGTTTCTGATTGAGTGTAGTTGTCATTTGCTCTGAGGCAGAGAGATAATCATATTAATCACAGAGAATGTGTTTTTATTATTTTTCTCCCCTCCTTCTCTTTCTCGTCTAAGAGCCCACAGGAGACACACAGCTGATTGAAAAGCAGCGCTGGGCTCCAACCGAGAGCCAGTGGAGCATTGAACAGCTTTTCATAGGCTAGAGGCATAATTAGGATGTACACTAGAGTGTATACTGCTGTACAACTTGCTCACTTGTTTTTTCTGCTATTAGCATGATCTGGGAGAGACTGATACACATAAATAAAACATCTTCCTACATACTGTCATTTAGCTTAACTGCAGTCATATACAAGTGCATCTCAATAAATTATAATAAGTTCATTTACTTCAGTAATTCAACTAAAATTGTGAAACTTGTGTATTAAATAAATTCAATGCACACAGACTGAAGTAGTTTAAGTCTTTGGTTCTTGTAATTGTGATGATTTTGGCTCACATTTAACAAAAACCCACCAATTCACTATCTCAAAAAATTAGAATATGGTGACATGCCAATCAGCTAATCAACTCAAAACACATGCAAAGTTTTCCTGAGAATCCAAAAGAATTAGGGTGAACCACAAGGAATGGACTGAGGCTGGGATCAAGGCATCAAGAGCCACCACACACAGACGTGTCAGAATGTGGGCAGGTGGCAGTGTGGGCAGGTGCCACACTAATTTTCAGAATTATGGTCATAATGCTTAGGTCTTCAACCCTGCTCCTGGGGACCCATTGTCATGCAGAGTGTTGAACCAGCTCTTCAGGATCACAGGCCAGGTGAGATGAAGCAGGTTGAAAATAAACTTTGCAGAACAGTGATTCCCCAGGAGCAGGGTTGAAGACCTAGGCAATGAGGAGATCCACCAATAACCCGTTTTTAAACCCAGTGTTGAGTAAATGTTAGCTGTGCCAAGCCGTTTGAGGAGCTAATCAGCACTTCAAACTTAGACATTTATTGTTCTGTAATCCACATTGTATCTCAACAATCCGTTTGTTGGGCACCAAAACTCTCAAGCTCGTCCTCTCATTGTAAGATTGCTCCATTATGTGTTACTACTTTTTTCTTGTGTTCAGGCAAACTACAGCGGTGGCTGTACAACACAACCCCGGGAGAAGTGTCAATGTCATGTTGTTTGAGATTCGTGCAATCAGGAATGGGAGAGAAAACATCTGCAATCTGAAAGAAAGAAAATTAGATATCCCTTGCCCCCAAAAATGCGTTGTTGCTTTGTTGGCATTCGTTAGTAGTATACACATTTTGGATAATAAATTCCCCATCCTAATGAATAACCTGTATTGCAATACATCAGCCAACCCCAGTCTTCCCACATCAATTAATGTGTTTATCAAATCCATGGGACAACCACACCCCTTGTATTCTTCCTTTGACTATCCTCATGTCCAAATCCATTTCAGACTCCTGAGCCCCATGAAAGTTGTAATTACAATAATTAGGTTTTTCCAAATCCTACTCCACTGAAATGGTCTCTTGTAAGCATACAATTAGAGTTATCTAGGGAGCTATCTACAACAACATATTCTTATTAAGTACCTGTTTTGAATTAATGACATATCTGAGAGTATTCCTGGCAAAACTAACACAAGACTTGTATTTCCCGGGCACAGCTTACCCCGAAGTACTTCAGACACTTTACCACACAACATCTATTATGGGGAAAATTCTTAATAGTCTTAATTTAATTAATAATATTAACTGAATAACTTTAAGCCAACAATCCACATGGTTTTAAACAACTGCAGTTTACCAACATGAATGTGATATATATTTTAGATTAGATCCACAGACATATGGCAGATGGGAAGACACAGGGCCCTCATTTGCACCAACTGGCTCCCATTATTTGATACACACACACGCAGGGCCGAAGGTTAAACAAACCATTCCTATTTGTACTGCCAAGATCAAACTGGGTTTTGCACTCAGTCATAAAGTGCATCAGAGGCCAGAAACCCAGTGGTGATGACAACAGCAGCAATTACACACATCTGCCAGGAACAAACCAGCCCCCCCCAAGAGATAATGCCTATGAGTATCTGCCACAAATAAATAGCTCATTAGGCCTCTACCCTTCACGAAGGTTAATGTTTACAGCTCAAGGGTCCCCTGAAGGCTTCACAATGGATGTCCACAACCCCCTTCCAAACACCACACCAAAATACTTATGAAATGTGGCACATTAACAAGAAAACTCATGTGCTATATACTCCAGGTCTTCTGGAGCTTAGATTGTATAGATTCCACATTTGTGCACTTCTGGAGGTTCTGCGACAGGCGTCCTGGTGTGCAGTATGCATCAGACGATGAACGGACTATACATGGTAGAACCACACACAGAATGTGAACAAACCTCCACTGAGAAGTTCCGTTTGAGTGGGTGGAGACGGTTGACTTCAGGTCAAAGAGGCTGACGAATGGATGTGTAGGAGAGCATTTCTTGTGCCCCTACAGAAGATACTGCTCATGGAGCTGTGTAAGTGTGTCGAACCAAGTAGTGCCTGTAGTTCCAGTGTTCCAATGTGCTGTATGCAGGTTAACGTAGCACTTTTGTTTAGGGACCAATTTTCACGATTAACTAGTATGCATATTACTGGCATATTTGCTGTTTATTAGTACTTAATGCACATATTAATGTCTTATTCTGTACCATATTTTAGATACCTTAACCCTACCTCATTTAAGTTAACCTTTTGAGTGAACTGTTCCTTTAAACTCAAGCTAAACTCATTTATATGCTATCAATTATTATTATTACACACCAAATTCCGGAAATGTTGTGATGTTTTTTTTTTTTTTTTTTATATTTTCAAATCACATGAGCCAATATTTTATACACAGTATAACATAGATAACACAACAAATGTTTAAACTGAGAAATGTTATAAACAAAATTAGCTCATTTCAAATTTGATGCCTGCAATAGGTCTCAAAAAAGTTGGGATGAGGGCATGTTTGAAAGTGACGTGACATATGACCAATTATGGTGACCCATACTCGGAATTTGTGCTCTGCATCTAACCCATACAAGGTGCACACACACACAGCAGTGAACACACACCGTGAACACACACTCGGAGCAGTTTACCATGATGAAGCATCTCCTCTTCTTTTCAAAATAGTTTGAAGATGTCTGGGCATCGAGGTTATGAGTTTCTGGAGATTTGGTGTTGGAATTTGGTCCCATTATTGCCTGATATAGGTTTCCAGCTGAAGAGTTTGTGGTCGTCTTTGACATATTTATTTTTTGTTTAATGATACGCTAAATGTTCTCTAAAGGTGAAAGATCTGGAATGCAGGCCAATTCAATACCCGGACTCTTCTACTATGAATCCATGCTGTTGTAATAGCTGCAGTATGTGGTTTTGCATTGTCCTGCTGAAAACACGTCGTCTGGAGGGGAGCGTATGTTGCTCTAAAACCTTTATTTACTTTTCAGCATTCATAATTCCTTCCAGAACATGCAAGCTTGCCCATACCATCAGAGATGCTGGCTTTTGAACTGAACGCTGATAACACGCTGGAAGGTCTCCCTCCTCTTTACATGGTGTCCGTGATTTCTAACAAGAATGTAAAATTTGGACTCGTCTAACCATAGAACACTTTTCCACTTTGAAACAGTCCATTTTAAATTATCCTTGGCCCTCAGGAAACAATGGCGCTTCTGGATCACATTCACATATGGCTTGCTTTTTGCATGATAGAGCATTAGTTGGCATCTGCAGATAGCACGGCAGATTGTGTTTACCGACAGTGGTTTCTGGAAGTATTACTGAGCCCATTTAGTAATTTCAATGTCAGAATAATGCCGGTGAGTGATGCAGTGTCGTCTGAGGGCCCGAAGACCATGGGCATCCAACAAAGGTCTTCCGCCTCATCCCTTATGCACAGAGATTTCTACAGTTTCTCTGAATCTTTTGATAATATTATGCACTGTAGATGATGAGATTTGCAAAGCCTTTGCAATTTGACGTTGAGGAAGGTTGTTTTTAAAGTATTCCACAATCTTTTTACACACTCTTTCACAGATTGGAGAGCCTCTGCCCATCTTTACTTCTGAGAGACTCTGCCTCTCTATGACATCCCTTTTATAGCTTATCATATTACAGACCTGATGTCAATTAACTTGATTTGTTGCTAGATGTTCTGTCCCAGAAATCTCCCAGCTGAATATATTCCAAATTTCTTTCTTTTTAAGCCCGTTATTGCCCTCATGCCAACTTTTTTGAGACCTGTAGCAGGCATCGAATTTGAAATGAGTTAATTTAGTGGATACAAGTGTAAAATGTCTCTGTTTAAACATATGTTATGTAATCTATGTTCTATTGTGAATAAAATATTGGCTTATGTGATTTGAAAGTCTTTTAGTTTTCATTTTATTAAAATTTAAAAACGTCCCAACATATCCGGAATTCGGGTTGTATTATAATTTTTTTCACTCATGGAATTTCACATTTATCCTACTATGACCTGCTATCTTACATATAATTATTGCGCAACATTGGCAGGAATTGGCAGGCAGCTGGGAATGCAAGCTGGCATTAATGGCTCAGAAGAAGCTCCTCACAACTGTAGATGCAATACAAACTTAATCGAGATTAAGATGCAAAGTTGCCAAATTAGCCAGGATGTATTTGCAATATTGTGCAATATTATAAAAAAATACATTTAGGTTTTTTAAATTAATAATATAGCTCGTAATGTGCTTGGATGTGTTTCATTGTTAAATTTGTTTTGACCTCATAATGTTTAATCAAAATGTCAAAACTGGCCCTCATGTGAAAACCTCAGAATATTCTCAGGTGACATATACAGGACTTCTTCAAACATTTAGATCTCTTAAATGCCACCTTTACATTTACGCCCACTTCTCAACATCCAGTCTACATAGAATAATTTAAACAAGGTTGCATAGAACCAAGTCCCTGTCCGCACATTGTATTTTTTTATTAAGCAAGGTATTAAATTAAATTATATTATTTTACTTTATTACAGTAGATGTTTTACCAATGCTTGAGTTAATTTTGGATAGCTCCTAAAAATCATATAATACCAAAAGTATAACATTCTCCAGTACTGCTTCAACTACGGGGCCTGTGGCTCAGCATGTGACGCATTTGCTTCTTTCTTTTTTTTACTTGCCATCAGTGTTGCGTGGTGGTGAGTCAATGAAAGTCAAGGACTACTTGTGACTATCTTCTGTAGTTATATATAGGCATAGGTATATATAGATAATCAAGAGAAACACTGCAGTTTAAGTTTTTGTTCACACTGCAAATTACAGAAAGTACTGCTACATGGTAAATCTCTCTCCAAGATCTTAATCGGCAGTCAAACTTATCTTGCCTTCTTTCAGTCGAGTGTGAGCGAGGGTTTTCAGCTGTGAATGACATGGACCGCTGGTCCTGTAACAAGCTGAGATGAGCTGCTTATCAAACGCATCTGAGGCAGACAACAACCAGCACAGTCAAACTGCATTTTGTATTCAGTTATTCTGTTTATTTTATATAATATTGATAAAATTATGTTTTATTAATCTGTTTAAATTCATTTTTCAATAAATTGAAACAAACTAAAACTATTTTAAATATAAAATAGTTAGGCTATAATATGGACATTTTTAATGCAAGGATTTGAATGCATTTTTTTATAAAATATTGAATAAATAATATAACAATGCAATCTGTCATTATTCTATCAATATACACTATATTGCAATATTCATTTTGGCCATACACTGCCAAAAGTATTGGGTCACCCCCTTTTAATGAACAGGTTTGACTATTTTAGCAATTTCCAAGAGTACAAATTCTAATGTTTAAGCATATAATGATATTCTTGGGATTGTATGCTTCTAATTTTATAGCAACAGTTTGGACAGGACCCTTTTCTATTCTAACATGACAGTGTCTCTGTGTATAAGACAAGGATCAAAGAGAAATGATGATTCAGTCAGTGTGGAAGAAGTTGACTGGTCTGCAGAAAGCAGCTGAACACCTCTGGTGTGACTTTAAATGAGCCAAAAACTCATCACCAAACACTAATGACTTGTACATTCATTATATGGACAAAAGTACTGGGACACCCCCTTCTTTAGAAGAGAAACTGTGGCAACAAATAAATTCATGTACTTAAAAATTGAATTTCCGCCTCTGTTGCAACAGTTTTGAAATGTATGAAATTACTTTACCCATATGTACCCATAAGTCATTGGTGTTTGGTGATGAGTTTTTCGCTCAAGGTCTGCATTTAAAGTCACACCAGACGTGTTCAGCTGCTATCTGCAGACCATTCAAGTTCTTTCCCACTGACTGAATCATCAAGTAAATATTTGTATTATTTTAATTTTTTATTATTATTTTTTTTTCCCCTTGAAAATCTATTTAGAACAAATGTTTTCCAAGACAAATGTTCGGATAAAAAGCATGTTCCCTTTCGAAGGGAACTCTACGCTGCGTCCTCTAGAGGGCGCTTTGGGAACGCCTTCAGCGTGACCGGTCTCTGAAGCATGAATAAAAACACACAATGCACTTGACATTGGGAGGTGGAAGCCTATGAAGTAAGCAAATGAGCGTCTGCGGGAATAAAAGGGCGCCTGTGGAACACGTCATCCTCTTTTTTGTCTTCAGGGGACTTTGTTTCTGAAGTGTGAGTATTATGAAACGCTTTAGGAGGTGTGCCGATCCGTGTCAGCGTTTCTGACACAAGATGACACACACGACTTATGCGTTGGGCGGAGAGCACGCACGCTCTGTTCTCGAGGGAATGGAGTGTGTTCATTGTGAGCCTTTTTCTTTGGGAAAGCTCCGCTCTCGTTTGTCCCTTTTCTCGAGAGAATTGGGGCGATCATCTATCCCCCCACGGCTCGGGTCCAGCCGCTGCTGAGGCAGTGAGGAGACTGAAATCGCGGCGATCGCAGATAGAGCTTGCTAACGAGTCTGAGAGAGGAATTTTTCATCTCGCGCTCGTCAGCGAATGACGAGAGTAAATTGTTAGAGGAAGATGTATTGTCTGTTACATCTTCTGATCCAGCAGGAAGTGCTTTGCTGGCTCATGGTGGGCTGATGAAGGCAGAGAGGATATTTCTGAGCCTTCTCAGCTTGTCTGCCCCGCGAATGTAGAGCTGCTGGAGGTTATGAAGCGTGCGCTTCTGCTAGGTTAGACCTACAGTGGAGGCACGACAAAGGGGGAGTGGCTCGCAGTAGACTTGATGAGTGATCTCTCTCTGGACATAAACTCCCAGCTCCCGTGAGCCTCCCATTCCTTCCAGATCTTCATAGTGAGATCATGTAGGCATGGGATAAATCATATTCAGCCCACATCCATCGGTATAAGCATGCTAATTATGCTGACATCGAAGGGAGGCGCGAGCACAGATATGCGTCGATGCCGCCTAGGGGCGCTTGCGAGCTAAAAAAAACTAACATATATTTTTTTACCTCGATCGAGTGTTGTTAGGCTTCCTCTCATTTAAGAGAGTCATTTTGCTGAAGTCTCCGCTCTCCAGAGCTCCGCTTGGACAGCACTATTAGTATGTAAGCTCTATTGTGAGCCTCACTAGCTATCTCTAGCGCTGAGTGTAGTCAGGTCTCCTCTCGCTTTAGAGAGTCGTTATGCTGAGACCACCTCTCTTAAGAGCTTCTCGGATTGAGTGTTGCTAGGCTTCCTCTCGTTTAAGAGTCATTCTGCTGAAGCCTCCACTCTCCAGAGCTCCACTTAGACAGCACTATTAGTATGTAGGCTCTATTGTGAGTCTCGCTAGCTGTCTGTAGCGCTGAGTGAAGTCAGGTCTCCTCTCGCTTTAGAGAGTAGTTATGCTGAGACTTCCACTCTTAAGAGCTCCCCTACCTGGATTGAGTGTTGCTAGGCTTGCTCTTGTTTAAGAGAGTCATGCTGCTGAAGCCTCCGCTCTCCAGAGCTCCGCTTGGACAGCACTATTAGTATGTAGGCTCTATTGTAAACCTCGCTAGCTGTCTCTAGCGCTGGGTGTAGTCAGGTCTCCTCTCGCTTTGGAGAGTCGTTATGCTGAGACTTCCACTCGTAAGAGCTCCTCTACCCGGATTGAGTGTTGCTAGGCTTCCTCTCGTTAAGAGAGTCATTTTGCTGAAGCCTCCGCTCTCCAGAGCTCCGCTCTCCAGAGCTCCGCTTGGACAGCACTATTAGTATGTAGGCTCTATTGTGAGCCTCGCTAGCTGTCTCTAGCGCTGAGTGTAGTCAGGTCTCCTCTCGCTTTGGAGAGTCGTTATGCTGAGACTTCCACTCGTAAGAGCTCCTCTACCTGGATTGAGTGTTGCTAGGCTTCCTCTCGTTAAGAGAGTCATTTTGCTGAAGCCTCCGCTCTCCAGAGCTCCACTTAGACTGCACCATTAGTATGTAGGTTCTATTGTAAGCCTCGCTAGCTGTCTCTAGTGCTGAGTGTAGTCAGGTCGCCTCTCGCTTTGGAAAGTCGTTATGCTGAGACTTCAACTCGTAAGGGTTCCCCTACCTGGATTGAGTGTTGCTAGGCTTCCTCTCGTTTAAGAGAGTCATTTTTCTGAAGCCTCCGCTCTCCAGAGCTCCGCTTAGACTGCACTATTAGTATGTAGGCTCTATTGTGAGCCTCGCTAGATGTCTCTAGTGCTGAGTGTAGTCAGGTCTCCTCTCACTTTAGAGAGTAGTTATGCTGAGACCTCCACTCTTAAGAGCCCCCCAACTAGGGTTGAGTGTTGTTAGGCTCCTCTCGTTTAGAGAGTCGTCCTGCTGAGGCCACTCTTCAGAGCTCCGTCTCTGGCAGTAATAGGAGAATGTAGGCTCTTTTTGAGCATCACTAACAGCCTCTGGCGTTGAGTGTAGCCAGGTCTCCTCTGAATTAGAGAGTCGTTATGCCAAGACCTCCAATCTTAAGAGTTCCCCTACCTGGATCAAGTGTTAGGCTTCCTCTCGTTTAAGAGAGTCATTCTACTGAAGCCTCTGCTCTCCAGAGCTCCGCATAGGCAGCACCACTAGCATGTAGTCTCTATTGTGAGCCTCGCTAGCTGTCTTTAGCGCTGAGTGTAGTCTGGTCTCCTCTCGCTTTAGAGAGTCGGTATGCTGAGACCTCCACTCTTAAGAGCCCCCCCAACTAGGGTTGAGTGTTGTTAGGCTTCCTCTCATTTAGAGAGTCGTCCTGCTGAGGCCTCCACTCTTCAGAGTTCCATCTCTGGCAGTAATAGCAGAATGTAGGCTCTTTTTGAGCATCACTAACTGCCTCTGGCGTTGAGTGTAGCCAGGTCTCCTCTCAATTAGAGAGTCGTTATGCTGAGACCTCCACTCTTAAAGAGTTCCCCTACCTGGATCGAGTGTTAGGCTTCCTCTCGTTAAGAGAGTCGTTCTACTGAAGCCTCTGCTCTCCAGAGTTCCGCTTAGGCAGAACCATTAGTATGTAGTCTCTATTGTGAGCCTCGCTAGCTGTCTTTAGCGCTGTGTAGTCTGGTCTCCTCTCGCTTTAGAGAGTCGGTATGCTGAGACCTCCACTCTTAAGAGCCCCCCAACTAGGGTTGAGTGTTGCTAGGCTTCCTCTCGTTTAAGAGAGTCATTTTGCTGAAGCCTCTACTCTCTAGAGCTCCGCTTAGGCAGTACTATGCAAAACAGGCTCTTTCTTGAGCCTCACTAACTGCCTTTGGCGTTGAGTGTAGCCAGGTCTCCTCTCACTTAGAGAGTCATTATGCTGAGACCTCCACTCTAAGAGTTCCCCTACCTGGATCGAGTGTTGTTAGTTTTTCTCTCGTTTTAGAGAGTCATTCTGCCAAATAAGCCTCCACTCTCCAGAGCTCCGCTTAGGCAGTACTATGTGCATGCTCTTTCCTGAGCCTCACTAGCTGTTCGTAGCGTCGAGTGTAGAAGTCTCCTCTCAATCTAGAGAGTCGCTTTCTGAGACCTCCACTCCGAGAGCCATACTCTGGTGAGCTAGTCTATGATGGCGAGTTTTGAGCTTGCCTGTAGAGGGGTTTTTGACCCTAATTCTGCTGGGCAGGGATGGTGTTCCTCGAGTCTGTGACTTAGGAATCCAGCTTTCGGACACTCTTTCCCTCAGCATGGCGGCGTTGGCATAGTGTTCTCAAAGCGCCCTCTAGAGGACGCAGCGTAGAGTTCCCTTCGAAAGGGAACGTCTCAGGTTACACATGTAACCATGGTTCCCTGAGAATAGGGAACGAGACGCTGCGTCTCTTGGCCATGCTTCGGGCATTCCTGTCGGCGTCCCCTTTGATAAAAGAGGATGACGTGTTCCACAGGCGCCCTTTTATTCCCGCAGACGCTCATTTGCTTACGTCATAGGCTTCCACCTGCCAATGTCAAGTGCATTGTGTGTTTTTATTCATGCTTCAGAGACCAGTCACGCTGAAGGCTATCCCAAAGCGCCCTCTAGAGGACGCAGCATCTCATTCCCTATTCTCAGGGAACCATGGTTACATGTGTAACCTTGGACGTTATAAAAATACTATTCATTTTGCACCATAAATATTGTACCATTTTACAATATTATAATAAAAGGGTTAATAAATTACTAAGAAATTAAACCTAATTAATACAATAAAAGTCTCATTAATGAGTTATGTAGCCTGAGGATGCCTGCGCTCATGTAGTCTGGAGTGATGCACTCATACCTGGGGAAGCACTGTGAACTGAAGCGAGGCATCATGGGAAAGTGCTGTGACCAGAGCTCATCCAGAAGTCCTGTTGGGAGATGAGTTGAGTTTCATTTGCTGGAAGCACTGATTAGTCATTCCAACTGACATAGCAATCCTGCCTTCTCCAAATGATTCAGACACACTGTGTAGTGCTGCTCAATTAAGGGGACATTAAAAACCATTAGTAAATATTTTAACAACTCATCATCTTTTTCCTGTAGCTACGTTTACATGGGCAAACTTTGTCTCAGTCAGAATGCAATCATTCCAAATGCAGTGTTCACATGAGCACTAAATAAAGTGATCAGGTTGATGTGCACCTATAAAGGTCACAAGCTTCAAATTAGATTGATGTCTACTCCACCCCTTTCAATCCAATTGAAATTGAATTCAGAACAAACTCAATCAGAGCAATTAACGTGCTTACTTGAAGTAATTTCAGTAGATAGAGCAATCAGTTCAATTACTAATGGATTATTTAGTTGTATATAAACCAAATAATGAAATTTCAGTCAGATTTGGCCAATTCACATTTTTATTTACATTTGTTTTTTGAAAGTACACTTCAGCCATTTTACTAGCTATAATTAACTTGTCAACTCTATGTCAACTAACCGTCATTAGCGTATTTGTAGACTGTCTGCTTAATATCCGCTAAAACTTTATTTTAATGTTCCACCAATAAACATTCTACTGACTATGGGTAACTTTGCAATTACATGTCAACTTATTCCACTAACCCTAACCTAACCTAACATTTTACTAATACTGTAATTAGAATTATTTTGACATGTAGTTGCAAAGTTACTTATACCCCTGGTTTCACAGACAAGGCTTACATTTAGTCCTAGAATAAAATGTAAGTCTGAGCTATTTCAACTGAAATAAACTTGTACTGACTGGTCTTAAAATATATCAGTGCCTTTGTTTTGTCTCAAGATACACACTAGTGATGTTTTTTCTAAGCACGTTTATAAAAATGACTTAACTGTCCTAATTGAACTATGGCCTAATCCTGGCTTAGTCTAAGCCCTGTCTGTGAAATCGGGCCATAGTTAGAAAAATGTCTAACGTGGACTATCAAAAATGTTGCAAATGACACCACAGGAAAACTTTTTTGTGTACTCTTTATCAATTTCCATAAAATATCAAATGTGTGTAATTTGATTACTCACTGAATGTCATTGTATTGTACAATCTCTATGCACACATGGTCAGTCCATCTTATTTTGATTTGTTTAGTATCAGAACTGATCATGTCATTCTACATTATCCAAGCTGTCCTCTACTTAGCATCCAGTAGCGTCAAAGATTAATTAGTTTGAACTCTGAGCAATGTGTTAACATGCTTGACTGCTGCAGCTTGTTAGTCTACTCCAGACTTCATTGCACCTGGAATGATGACATGAAACATGTGAAATGACCTTTACAGTTATATTGACAGAATTTTGAAATTAAATAGTTACATATTTAATTTGGGATTTAAATTTGCTGAATTTGCATGGAGTAACTGCCATACTCAAGTGTTGATCCCAAAAAACTCAAAACTGATTAGATCAGACATCTGTTGAGCTATACCTTTTTCCTCTTAAGAAAACTAGATGTGAGTCAGCTTGATCCTTTTCTTTATTTAGTTCACATGGTAGTACATGTTAACAAGGCCACAAGGCGCATTTTGAATGCTATGAGATGCACATGAGGTGTGGCCACACTCCAATACCAAGGTAATTGGTATACCAATTATGTAGGCCATTTTTTATTCTAGAACAGAGTGTTTGATCGGCACGACAAAGTTGAACGTCTTTTCAACGGAATCTCAACCTAGTTGGAATTATTTTTAGAGGTCATGGGATAACAATGGACAGGTTGTGACATAACTATTATAGACTGAGCTCATGAATATTATGAATATTAAGTAATGCACAGAAAAGTTGCCAGATAATGTTTTTAGTGCAGTCACATTACCTAGTTAATATTAATGCGCCACAAATGCTGTCTTAGCATAGGGATACAATATCACGCCAGGTTTACATTTGCTCAAATATTTTGGCTGTCTTTTAATGTTTTTAATAACTATTTTAAATAATTGTGGAGGCAGTTGTTAATTATTAGCCTAGTGAAATATTGTGAAGAATCTTGTGAAATTGCACACATTAAAGTCAAGAACATATAATTAACAAAGTAAATATGATCATTTCTGGTTTTATGTTAGAATCAAAATTTTAATTAAAAATATCAAACCAAGTGCAAGAAAAAAAAGCTAATAAAATGTACACTGAACTTTAAATGGAATTTGAAATTAGTATTAAAATAAATCACATGACAGGCACAGTTAATTTAAATGATGTGGAAGCAAGTAATGAGCGAACGCCGGTGGTACAGAAGGCGAATGGGATCATGAAGCATGTGACTGTAGTAATAGTGCTACCTGAACTCAAGAGGGCTGACGGTTCCTCATTAGACAACACTTCCTTATCTTGGAAAACCTTGTGCTCGTCCCTTGACAGTGAAGTCTCTTAATATCTGCAGTGTCTTGTCATGCAGTAATCCCCTTAATGCATGATAAAACATCAGGTTTACCACTTAAGTTCTCATCTGTACTCCACTCAGAAGGGACCTAGAAGGGGCACAATTAAGTTGGCTCAGGTCCAGCATACCTTTCCCTTACAAGCCGGCGCTGCCAGCGGAATACTGCAGCTATAAAAATGTAAATGCGTGCTGGGCAGGATAACAGGCCCAGTTTGCTGCTTCAGCAGCTTCACACATGAACATTCAACAGAGCATCTGTTCTTGCTTGCTGTGAGTTATCCTGTGTGTGAATGAATCTGGGCTTGGGAATCATTCACAAGACAGAAAAAAACATTTAGCACTGCGGTAGACGCTGCTTGACGTGCTTAGGTGCTACCATAAACTGTAAAGTCACTTCACCAGAATAGTTGCTAATTTGCTGGTAGATATAAACTTATTAACACTGCTGACTTGCAATGCTTTCAAACTAATTATGTTATGCGTTTAATATAACAGAGTTTAGACCATCTTCTTTATGAAATGTTATTCACAGGACCCAGACAATGGATTTGACTTATTCTGCTGATATAGACGTATAATATATAGCCCATTTAGTCTGAAACAAATATATAGGTAAAATACAATATGTGTATAAATGACGAATATACAAATGGGAATCAAGCCAAAAACACATCAGAATTAACACATATTCCAAATGGAAGTGATCATCCCTATCCTCTTGGAGTGAGGACTTTGGAGTGAACAGGGCATGTTTGTGCAATTACTTTGTCGTTTGAATCGGTCTTTGTCAGTCACGTGCGTTTATTATGTGTGATGTCACCGAGTCGCCATTTTGAAGGTATCGTTGCATTGAGCAATGAACTGAAAGTGTACAGAGCCATACAATAAAGACAGATTAAATCGTCATACTGGAGAAACAGAAGCAAACCAAGTAGATGCTCTACCGAGATAATCTCAGCTATTTTTTAGGAACCATAATTTATATAATTTGTCATTGATGATTAACAATTAACACTGATAAATACCACCTGACGCAAAAAGTTGAGTGCCACCAGGATCGCTGCCTCTAACCTCATTGGATATATGATTATTGTGTTTACTCTATAAAAATGTATATTATTTACTTGTACACATATATGTTCTGTTTTTGTCTACCATTAATTTGCACAAATTATTTGCACAATTGTAAGTAATTACATAACGTGAGTCTCTATCATTAAACCTTACCGTTTGTTAAAAAAATGTCCATACTTGATTTGGCTGATAACACGTACTGATCAGTAGCTATTTATTACATGGACAGAATCAAAAACACACTTATGAAAATGCCATTATACATACTTTATTATAATTTATTTTTATTTTATTTAGTCATTTAGCAGACACTTTTATCCAAAGCGACTTACAAATGAGGACATTATAGAAGCAATCAAAACAAATAGAAGCAATCAAAACCAAAAAAATATATTATTAAGGCACTACCATGATAAAAATCAGTTTCAAAATGCATAACAGAAGATGTGACGAGCATGATGAATCATCAACACATTGTTTTCTTAAGTGGACACGGTGTAAGTACTACAAAGAAAGCTGAATACATGAATACATAAGAAGATGATTTGATGCTTCTGCCAAACATTTCTGATGACCGTTTCTGCATGGACTCTTAGAAGTGCTAGATGATCTGCCAAATACCAAATAGTGCTTGTAGGTAGAAGACATTCTGACACACACTTTCACACTGAATGGTTTCTCTCTGGGAATCTCAAAACAGTCAATCATTGCTATACTGTGTCCAACTTTGTGCCCGTCACAGTTGTCTAAAACAGTGTTTGTGCCGGCAGATCCAATATGAGGTGCATGAGGTTAACAAGTATTTAAAATGAAGTGAGCATTTTCCTTATGTCTGACATGAAAAGCAGCATAAGGCAATAAAACCTTTATGTCCAATGCCTATAGAATTTAGCTCCAACCTCAATCAAACTCACCTGCCTGTAACTTTCCAGTAATTGTGAAGATCTTGGTTAGCCTGTTCAGTCGTATTTTATTGGGGTCGGAGCTGAACTCTGCAGTAAATTGTACCTCAATGGCCAGAGTTGAGAACCCATGTAATAAAGGTTCCCAAGTTTGACATACCTGTATAATACTTTACTTTATGATCACTGAAAAACTATCAGACATCCTGAGTTTAAACCACAGCAGTCATTTTTCTTCTGCAGACACACAAGTCACATTCAGTTATTGACGCGGAGTGGTGTCGTGTGATGCAGAGCATATCCTCCAGCCTTCAGTGTGTAGCTGAGCATCTCCTCCAGCCTTCACTGTGTAGCTGAGCATCTCCTCCAGCCTTCAGTGTGTAGCTGAGCATCTCCTCCAGCCTTCAGTGTGTAGCTGACCGTCTCCTCCAGCCTTCAGTGTGTAGCTGAGCATCTCCTCCAGCCTTCGGTGTGTAGCTGAGCATCTCCTCCAGCCTTCAGTGTGTAGCTGAGCATCTCCTCCAGCCTTCACTGTGTAGCTGAGCATCTCCTCCAGCCTTCACTGTGTAGCTGAGCATCTCCTCCAGCCTTCAGTGTGTAGCTGACCGTCTCCTCCAGCCTTCAGTGTGTAGCTGAGCATCTCCTCCAGCCTTCGGTGTGTAGCTGAGCATCTCCTCCAGCCTTCGGTGTGTAGCTGAGCATCTCCTCCAGCCTTCACTGTGTAGCCGACCATCTCCTCCAGCCTTCAGTGTGTAACTGAGCATCTCCTCCAGCCTTCACTGTGTAGCCGACCGTCTCCTCCAGCCTTCAGTGTGTAGCTGAGCATCTCCTCCAGCCTTCGGTGTGTAGCTGAGCATCTCCTCCAGCCTTCACTGTGTAGCTGAGCATCTCCTCCAGCCTTCACTGTGTAGCTGAGCATCTCCTCCAGCCTTCAGTGTGTAGCTGAGCATCTCCTCCAGCCTTCATTGTGAAGCTGAGCATCTCCTCCAGTCTTCAGTGTGTAGCTGAGCATCTCCTCCAGTCTTCAGTGTGTAGCTGAGCATCTCCTCCAGCCTTCAGTGTGTAGCTAATAATCTCCTCCAGCCTTCAGTGTGTAGCTGACCGTCTCCTCCAGCCTTCAGTGTGTAGCTGACCGTCTCCTCCAGCCTTCAGTGTGTAGCTGACCATCTCCTCCAGCCTTCAGTGTGTAACTTACCATCTCCTCCAGCCTTCAGTGTAGACAACCATCTCCTCTAGCCTTCAGTGTGTAGCTGACCGTCTCCTCCAGCCTTCAGTGTGTAACTGACCGTCTCCTCCAGCCTTCAGTCAGTAGCTGACTGTCTCCTCCAGCCTTCAGTGTGTAGCTGACTGTCTCCTCCAGCCTTCAGTGTGTAACTGACTGTCTCCTCCAGCCTTCAGTGTGTAACTGACCGTCTCCTCCAGCCTTCCGTGTGTAGCTGACCGTCTCCTCCAGCCTTCCGTGTGTAGCTGACCGTCTCCTCCAGCCTTCCGTGTGTAGCTGACCGTCTCCTCCAGCCTTCGGTGTGTAACTGACCGTCTCCTCCAGCCTTCAGTGTGTAGCTGACCGTCTCCTCCAGCCTTCCGTGTGTAGCTGACCGTCTCCTCCAGCCTTCCGTGTGTAACTGACCGTCTCCTCCAGCCTTCAGTGTGTAACTGACCGTCTCCTCCAGCCTTCCGTGTGTAGCTGACCGTCTCCTCCAGCCTTCCGTGTGTAACTGACCGTCTCCTCCAGCCTTCCGTGTGTAGCTGACCGTCTCCTCCAGCCTTCAGTGTGTAACTGACCGTCTCCTCCAGCCTTCAGTGTGTAACTGACCGTCTCCTCCAGCCTTCAGTGTGTAACTGACCGTCTCCTCCAGCCTTCCGTGTGTAGCTGACCGTCTCCTCCAGCCTTCAGTGTGTAACTGACCGTCTCCTCCAGCCTTCCGTGTGTAGCTGACCGTTTCCTCCAGCCTTCAGCATGTGTAGCTGACCGTCTCCTCCAGCCTTCAGTGTGTAACTGACCGTCTCCTCCAGCCTTCAGTGTGTAGCTGACTGTCTCCTCCAGCCTTCAGTGTGTAACTGACCGTCTCCTCCAGCCTTCCGTGTGTAACTGACCGTTTCCTCCAGCCTTCAGCATGTGTAGCTGACCGTCTCCTCCAGCCTTCAGTGTGTAACTGACCGTTTCCTCCAGCCTTCAGCATGTGTAGCTGACCGTCTCCTCCAGCCTTCAGTGTGTAACTGACCGTCTCCTCCAGCCTTCAGTGTGTAACTGACCGTCTCCTCCAGCCTTCAGTGTGTAACTGACCGTCTCCTCCAGCCTTTAGTTTGTAACTGACCGTCTCCTCCAGCCCTCAGCGTGTAGCTGACCGTCTCCTCCAGCCTTCAGTGTGTAACTGACCGTCTCCTCCAGCCTTCAGTGTGTAACTGACCGTCTCCTCCAGCCTTTAGTTTGTAACTGACCGTCTCCTCCAGCCCTCAGCATGTAGCTGAGCATCTCCTCCAGCCTTCAGTGTTGAACTGCTCCCACCTACTCTTTAGTCACACCTAGCTGAACTATATGAAATATAGTTAAAATGTACAAAAATTTAGTCAGTACTTTTTAAAATTGTAAGAAATAAAAATGAGAAATATTAGAAATGTACTTTAGTGAAGTATTCAGTTTAAATTGCACTTGAGTTAAGTACAACCCCAACAAAAACAATATTACATTTCAGTAATGTTTGTGAAATAAATTAACTCTTTACACCTATGCATAAAACCATTGCAAGACATTTCTCGGTACATGACCCATTTCTGCTCACCCGCTCCCTGGTTGTTTAATAGCATTGATAACCCTAAATAGTTGACATTATATGTGAATATAATATTGGCTACTTCAGAAATCAGAAAATAAGCACATCTAAAAAATATCTAACTTACTTTTATGAAAATGTTGAGGGTAAACGAACATAAACAGAGATATGTTGGCAAATATGATGCTTTTGCGTATCACCGCTGAAACGCAGGCCATCTGACACGGCGATGCTTCTTTTTTCCAAGTGTGAGATCTAAAATATTGTTCTTTGTGGTGAGGTTTTGGCCTTTTCTATCATGCAATTAACTATTGCATACTTTAACACAACAAGAAAGTACAATTTTATAAAAGTTATCTGTTTTCAAGTGGTTGTTGGCTTATTGTTTGTTGTAGTTTTTCCATGAAATATCTGCACACAGATCCTTGCCTCTGCCTGTTTTCCCAGCTTCTCCACAACGTTACAGTTTTTGACTGTCTTGTCTCTTTTACCAGTGCATCTTTGAGCTCATATTTAGTATAAGTAAACTATTTAAGTACTGTTAAAATCAGATACTCTAATACTTTTAGTCAAGTTGTTTTGGAATTGGTAACTTGTAACCTGAAGTGGAGTAATTTTCACTGTAAGGTATCTGTACTCTTACTCAAGTATGGTTTTCAGGTATTTTGTTACACCACTGATCGCGATATAAATGCCAACTTGTATCCGATGCACACTTTTTAAACCAATGCATTACATTGTTAACTTTTTTTTTTAGATTCCCGAATCTTGGAATCTTCCAATCCCTAATAAATATATATATATATATTTATATATGAAGAGCTCTTTTCCAAAACGCGATAAACGCCAAATAAAAAAAAAATGAGTTCGTCATGCCATTTTGCTGTGTACTGAACCTATTCACTGCTCCATCAATGTTTCATGCCAAATCGCTATATTTCCTCGCTGTAGCCTTTGGCGTTCCCTCTTAGAGCGCCCGCCTCCCGCGCCGGAAACCCGGGTTCGAGACCCGCTCGGTGTGATGGTGCGGATCCGGGGGGTTTTAACAATCATTGTTTAACATGTTCAGACTGAGCCAACAGACCATTTTAACAGGATAAATTGAATATTAACAAAATGTATGGGTCTAGGTAAAAAAATGTCATTTTCATGAAAACTATTAAAATGGATTTATAGCGTTTTGGAAAAGAGCTCTTCATATATACAGTACACTCACTGGCCACTTTATTAGGTATAGCTTGCTAGTGCCGGGTTGGGCCCCCTTTTGCCTTCAGAACTGCCTTAATTCTTCGTGGCACAGATTCAACAAGGTGTTGGAAACATTCCTCAGAGATTTTGGTCCATATTGTCATGATAGCATCACGCAGTTGCTGAAGATTTGTCGTCTGCACATCCATGATGTGAATCTCTCGTTCCACCACATCCCAAAGGTGCTCTATTGGATTGAGATCTGCTGACTGTGGAGGCCATTTGAGTAAAGTGAACTCATTGTCATGTTTAAGAAAGCAGTCTGAGATGATTTGATCTTTGTGACATGGTGCATTATCCTGCTGGAAGTAGTCATCAGAAGATGGGTACACTGTAGTCATAAAAGGATGAACATGTCAGCAACAATATTCAGGTAGGCTGTGGTGTTAAACGATGCTCAATTGGTATTAAGGTGCCCAAAGTGTGCCAAGAAAATATCCCCCACACCATTACACCACCACCACCAGCCTGAACCGTTGAGACAAGGCAGGATGATCCATGCTTTCATGTTCTTTACGGCAAATTCTGACCCTACCATCTGAATGTCGCAGCAGAAATCGAGACTCATCAGACCAGGCAACGTTTTTACAATCTTCTATTGTTAAATTTTGGTGATCCTGTGTGAATTTTATCCTCCGTGTGCTGTTCTTATCTGACAGGAGCGGCACCTGGTGTGGTCTTCTGCTGCTGGAGCCCATCTGCTTCAGGGTTTGACGTGTTGTGTGTTCAGAGATGGTATTCTGCATATCTTGGTTGTAACGAGTGGTTATTTGAGTTACTGTTGCCTTTCTATCATCTCTAACCAGTCTGCCCATTCTCCTCTGACATCAACAAGGCATTTTCATCCACAGAACTGCCACACACACTGGATATTTTCTTTTTTTCGGACCATTCTCTGTAAAGCCTAGAGATGGTTGTGTGTGAAAATCCCAGTAGATCGGCAGTTTTTGAAATACTCAGACCAGCCCGTCTGGCACCAACAACCATTCCACAAGTCACTTAAATCCCCTTTCTTCCCCATTCTGACGCTCGGTTTGAACTTCAGCAAGTCGTCTTCACCACATCCAGATGCCTAAATGTAGGGCTGTAGTACTCGAGTCCGGTCTCGGACTCGAGACGTTTTTCTATCGTCTCGGACTTGTCTTGGACTCGTTGGTATTTGGACTCGGACTTGTCTCGGACTTGGTCATCGGACTCGCCAAATGTTCAAGTTGGTCTCGACCGAGTCCAGCAATATATGCTTTTTTTCACTCTTTCAAAACAAAGACTTGCTTGTTCCGCAAATGGGTAATGTAATTGCCATTGGTTTAACTCCATCTAAAACGGGCATTGTCATTGGTCGCCTGTTAAATGCACAGCTGCGTCATATGAGTGTGCGCGCTGCATGGAGGCATAAATAATCTTTATTTTGGCCACAGACACGCTGTCGGCAAGTTGCATAATACAGTTTGGTTGTACAAAGTTCATTGGAGTTTTCCCTCTCACTTTCCTTCGCTTTTAAATACCTTATTAATGCCCGTGCGCATTTTGCTTTCACTTTCATTTCAGGTCAATTGCTTATCTATAACTTACAACGACACATTTTCTGCAATAAACATGGGACTTTAATTAACAAAACGAATAAAAATACACCATTACCATGCTATAAGCCTAATATAAAATTACAAACTTGCAAAATGTTTAAATGTAAAAAAAAAAACTGACAATCATCAAACGCCGTGGCACCAAATGAATAAGAAAAAGAACGAATAAGAGCAAAACGAATAAAGCCCGGAGGCACGGAATACAACTGGATGTAAAATAAAATAAATTACACAAAAACGTAAATAAAGTAAAAAATAAGCAAACACTGTGGCAATGGCTGGGCGATTTATCAGATTTTATCGATTAATTCGAATTTAATGTTTTGCCACAATTAGATTTTTTATAAATCGAGGAATCGTGATTTTGAATAGAAATATTACCAAACGCTAGAATTAGACACTTTGATAATAACAGTAAAGAGAAAAGAACAATCCAACCGCATGTCGGTGCACAACCGCTCACATGTGATGCTCTCTAGGTGCCATTCACACAGAGTGTGCTTTTGTGTTGATGCGGGCAGTGAAATAGGAAAAATACAAGATGTGAGTTAAACATCTTTTAATAACTAGAGTGCCGCGTTTTTAGAAAGCCGTTTCATGCACGAGACGCTGCAAGAGACGCGAGCGCAACAGTCAAACGCGTCCATGTTTACATAGAAAAAACAACGGAACAGCAGCGTAATCAAATACAAAACCTGTGAAGAACTACTACTTTATATCTGATATTTCATGTTTACATCCCGGTGACAGGCTGAAAACTGCTGTTCATTTGTTTTACAGAGCCTTTATAGTTAATAATAGCATTCTAGGTGTTATACCTTCAGTCATTTTGAATTACTTGAGTTTTTTTGGAACATTTGTCTTGTATTATTTCAGAACATATAGCCTAATATGCATAATATAAGTTTGTACAAGATGTAGTTGTAGTTAATCTTTTCTGCAAAGATATTTAGTGATTTGTTTCACATTTACATCATGAAAACAACGTCATGTGTGGTGCACTTAGAATATACTTTTCTTTAACTAGAGGGTTAATAAAGAGAAAGTTTCTTGAATCATGTTGTAGTTACATTTTCAAGTTGACTAGATAAAATCTTACAAAATCGAGAATTGGTCAAATATAAGTGAAATTGCTAAACCTAAAATATCCTCCTGAGACGCCCCCCTAAAAAAAAAGTTTACATGTCATTACATTGTTTAGACCATAAGAAAAAAAATATTTTTTGCAAAACTCAATTTTATTCATATTTGATTATATGTCCTCTGTAGAGGACACAAGGACTAAAATTAAATGGCATGAATAGAAAACGGCAAAATCAATGGGAGTTTTTTTAAATCACCAAATACATTTTTCGGTTTCAGGATTTTTTTATACTAAACTTTGTTTAAGGATGATTCTCAACTATGTTTTAAAATGTATAACAAAATGATTTGATATACCATTTTGTTTTATGCAATATGTGTGTAAAAAATTCCATAAACTGGTTTCCCATTAAACAGAGTGTACCTATACACTGTATCTAATTTGCTTATTAATGTGTTGCTGTTGGGACAGAATGTTGAAAAAAAAATCATAATGGGAGTAATACATGGCCAGATTTTCATAATAATATATAATATTTCATAAGCAAACTGATATATAATTTATTTCCCTATTCAATTGTTGTCTCCCAAAATGCATAATAAACATGCTTTTAGTCCTGGTGTCCTCTACATTGAACATGTATGAAATGATGTCCTGTTTCATAACAGAGTCATATTTGAATTTTAAAACCCATAACATTTTCCTGAGATGTTGCTTTATGACAAACAATCTGAAAATGATTCAGATTTAAAAGACATTACAGAATATAATCATATTTCCATAAGGATGTACAGTTTTTCACTAAATTAAATATAGCCATCTTTAAAGACGTATGAGAGTGTTTAAAAACATTTAGTATCTCTATAAAGCCCTGAATGAGCTCTGTGCAGGACATCCAGGCTTATAACTGTGACATGTGAGGTCTCAGAGAAATACAATGTCCACTACAGAGGCACAAACTCCATAGATGGGTCTCAGGAGGAGAAATAAAATTGCCTAATTTGATCCTACAGTGTTGCTGCACATGCTTTAGATCATTACAAACAATAATGCAAAATTATTATATTATAATAGAAGATATGCCGTCTCTCGTATCACATCAATTATCAATAATTAAGTATGTGGTTTTGAAGAAGATTTTTTTATTTCTCAGTTTTGACCGTATCATTTGGACTTGGACTTGGACTTGGACTCGAACCTCTTTGGACTCGGACTTGACTCGGACTCGAACCTCTTTGGACTTGGACTTGACTCGGACTCGAACCTCTTTGGACTTGGACTTGTCTTGGACTCGACAAAGGTGGACTTGACTACAGCCCTACCTAAATGTATTGAGTTGCTGCCATGTGATTGGCTGATTAGTAATTTGTGTTACCAAGCAATTGAACAGGTGTACCTAATAAAGTGGCGAGTTTATATATATATATATATCTTGAGTGTAGATGACTTGGGGTAGCGAGGCATCGCGCCACCCCATGAGGAGGAAGTTGGGGGTGACCGGGTCTACATCTGCTACTTCAGACAAGACATAGCCTAGTGGTTTGATATTCAGGATACCAGGATATCTCAACTAGCACGGTGTGCAGAATGTCTTCTGGCAGGGATTTACTTACTACAACAACCTGAAGGGCCGCCTTCACAGATTTGATCTCACGTTCCCATGTGTCGACAAAATGCGGGGCTGCAAGAGGATTCATCTTGACAGTAATCTGCTGGTCTGCCAGCTGTTCCTGCAGTCGATGTTACATTAAATGCCTCTCTCAGATCTGTTGCCTCTCGGCACCTCAGAAATGAGTTCCCTGGTCAGAGATAATCTCTGAGGGAGTACCCCGTCGGGCTATGAAACATCTGTTGGAGAGATCGAGGTGTATGCAACGGGTGGTCAAACATTTAAAGATCACACCCCATCATTTCTCTGAGCGACGGCCTACTTTGAGAGTGAATGGCCCAAAGCAGTCGACACCTGTCGAGGAGAATGGTGGTTGATAAAGTCATAGCCGAGCTAATGGTAGGTCAGCCATAATGGGCACCATTGGCTTAGCCCTCCACCTCTGGCATTGCACGCACCCCCTCTGGTGTTTCTTCACCGCCTGTCTACCTCTCAGAATCCAGTAGTAAGGACAGAGTTCAGCAACAACTCTGTCCGGCTCTGGAGGCATCCATCAACGTCTTGGATGAGTAGCTTGGTAACAGAATGACGGGGGTCTAAAACTACTGGGTGAATCTTGATTAGACTCGAGCCCTCCAATCTTCGAAGCTGTCCTCCAACTCGAATCAAACTTAGTACCTCATCAAACTCTGGTGCTAATGTGCTAAGTTGACTAGAAGAGGGCACTGGCTTACCTACTTTCAAGGCTTTGAATCCTAGTGGGAAGGATTCAGCTTGGGAATGACCCCATATCAACGCTTCGGCACTCCGATAATCCGGACTATGTGCTCCCGCATCCAAAGCAGCCACACATGAAGGGACTGGTATGTTGCCTTAACCAAAGCCTTCCAGGAGGTGAATTGATCTGCATCAGGCATAAAATGTAAACATATAAAATGTGCAAGCTGAAACTTGAAACCTCCTCACTGAAATTTGATGGGATGTAACAACGGGGAAACACTACCTTGGCAAGGTTAGGTAGTTCCTGTTCCCTTGCTCTCCGCCTCTCAAGAAGATCTATGGGAAGGTTCGGGTGATCCCAACTTCTTGGGTTAGCCCAGAGTTTCTGGACTAGAACTTTAGCCCTGGGGGTAAAGGGGATGACGAACCCTAAATGGCCATATTGGGATGCCATGCCTTTGTGAATGTGCCTCATTGTGGGAAGACACTCTGCTGTCTTGTGATGCTTATAACCCAGATGATCATACAGGCAGTGCCAGACCAGACCTAGAGCTTGCTCCTGAGGGTCGGAATGATTATTTTGCAGCCATTGCTCTATGCTCTCTGATTTTGCATTAGCTGGTAAGTGCTCAACCACTGAGGGGACGTTGCTGGCACACTGCCGGATTTCAACCCCCCCTGAGGCGAGTACAGATCTCATCTTCTTGACCAGCTGCCTAGCTTCGCCCACAGTGGGAAGACTCTGAAGGCAGTTGTCAACATAAAAGCACTGTTCTATCGACTGCCTTACTTCAACATCATACGGCTGGTGGTCTCTGACGTGCTTCTGAAGTGCAAAGGTCGCACAGCATGGGCTGCAAGTCGTTCCAAATGGTAAGACTTGCCATTGGTAGATATCAGGCTGATCTCCTTTCCACATGTTTCACCAGATTAACCTTAGGAGAGGTTTTTCTTGGCAGGAGTCTTATCTGATGGCCTTATCTTATCGTATGTCGCCACTGATTGCGACCGCGTGCTGTTGGAACTTAATAAGGACTCCTAGTAATGAAGTACCAAGGCAAGGGCCAGGAAGGAGCTGCTGGTTGAGGGAGAGACCTTGATGGACGAAAGAACAGTTAAAAACTAGTCTGTTCTTACCATTGTGGTGGACAAGATGATGTGGGATAAACCACGATTCCTCATCTGAATGTAGAAGGTCTAATGGGACCTTGACACCATATCCTGCATCCAAAGGCTTCTGAATCTTGGCCTCATAAACCTTGGCTTTCTCTGGATCATTTCCCAAGTGTAGAATGAATGAATGAATGAAGCATTTATATAGCGCTTTACTAGTGTTACACTGTGCTTCTGAGATTGTGTAGAACGGAATCCCTGGTACCCAGTGGTGGTGCATTAGCAGCACGTAGTAGAGGAGTTGCATAACGCCATGTTCCATCTACTTTCACATGCTGTGTTCTGCTTTCCAGCAGTTCCATGGCAAGTTGGCCTTGTCGTTAACGCATTACCAGCTCTTGTTGTGGTAAGGGAGAATGTCCAACTGCCACAGCCGTTCGTCCTGTCGAAGAACAGCATCTCGCGCTAAAAAAAGGAAAGTGAGTAAGCACTGTTGAGGTGATACCTGGTGCAGAAGAAGCCCATCTGGTCCTTTTAAGCACCCAACCAAGCTGTGTGTGTACAGCGGCTGCTTCGCCACCAGTACCCAATCAAATGGGTTTCTTTGCAGCGATTAAACCTGGGTTGTTGGATCTAATTAAGAGTAGGGGCTGAATCTTACTAAATGAAGGAAGTGGAATACCCTGTGACAATAACTCCGCTGAAGTCTCTTGATTGGGTACATCTGCTCAGTTAGAGTCAGGAGAGGCGCAGAGAATACACCAGCTAGTTTGTACCTTTTGTTCGGTTTGGGCTGGGATGAAAGCTGAAACTGGACTGATTGTCCCTCCAGTTGGGTAACATCATGGCGAATGGTTTGAAGGGCCATAACCTCCTTCTTTCCTTGTAGGCCTAGTTGCTGGACCGCCGCCGGGAGAATGATGGTGCGCTGTGCCACATCATCAAGGATGGCGTAGGTTTGTATAGACTTTGTATAGACAGCATCATGGGATGACCTTTAGGAAGACACGTCCTTTAGGGCTAGGTGGAGTCACGTAGATGCGGTCGCTGGTTGTTTTAACTAGCATGATGCTCGGGCCCTGCTCTGCTATGCGATGTAGAACTCTGAGATGCACATCCCCACATGGTTTCTTCAGTGTGCACTCATTACAATTAGGGCTGGTGCATCCGCATTTCCAACATCTCTTACCATTTCTTATCCATTTTATAAGTTGCTCAGGTGGGCATTCAGTAATCTCATTGCACTGAGTAGTGCTCTTCACTGTGACCGAATAAACACAGGTGCTTTTTTATCTTGACAGGTTGTTGGTTAGGAGAAGCATCTGTTCGGATGAGCTGTACTTCTTTAACCTTCTCAGGCTGATTACTACCATGATAAACAGAGATAGTCCGGGTCTGTGGCTTAATGATAGCAGGCTGCTCTCTGCGTGAAGCCGGAGCCTTCTCAGTGTGGTAGGGTTGAGCCATCTTTTATAAAAGACTTTGAGCTTCAGCCTTGACCATCAATCACTCTGTAAGGTCATGTATGTTACATGGATTCAGACTGTCTGTACTCAGTCTTCCCCTTAACTGGAGGTGCTCTATGAAGCCATACCTGTAATTTTTAGGGAGTTTACTAAGCAGCCTGTCAACATGTCCGGTACAACTAAGCTCTAGTCCATGTGGTCCCTCCAGGGATGTAAGCATACCCACTAGAAGGTCAACTATAAGAGAAAAGTTATTGAAAGGTTTAGAATCTCCAGCCTTGATATCTGATCAGTTCATTAGAGCCACATCCTCACTTTGTGCAAGCTGGTGGGTTAGGCCATATTGTGGCTGCAAGGCTGTCATGGCTGCTGAGTAAGGTGAAGGGTGGTGATGGCATGCTTGGGCGATTAACTTTGCCTCATCCAGGACCAGCTGCTCCCTTAGCAAATCTAAATAAAATTAAATCAACATTTATCTATATAGCACATTTAAAAACAACACAAGTTGACCAAAGTGCTTTACATATAAAATACAATCAAAAACAGACACAAGACACAACAAGGACTCATCACTGAACAATGTCCCAACTGGTAGGGGCAACTGTATGCAACAGAGTAAAGGTTTGTTTTCAACATTGATTTAAAGCAGTCTAATGTATCACAAGATCTAATGTGCAATGGGAGACTATTCCACAGACTTGGGGCTGCCAGAGAAAAAGTTCGATCACCTTTGGTTTTCAACCGTGATCTTGTAACATGTAAAATCAAACTCTGAGATGATCTTAGAGGACTAGTAACATAGTGTTGCTGCAACAAACATTAAATGTACTCTGGAGCAAGGCCATGCAATCCTTTAAAACCATTATCAAAACTTTATATTGGATTCTAAAATCATCAGGAAGCCAGTGCAGCGCAGCCAGCACTGAATATACGCTGGACCACTTCCTTCTGTCAGTAAACAGTCTAGCTGCAGCATTTTATACAAGCTGCAGCTGTGAGACCAGATTCTTACACAACCCTATATAGAGAGAGTTGCAATAATCCAACCTGGATGAAATAAATAGCACACGATATCTGCAGTGTTCAGTGAGATCAGTGCGGGGACACAGCAAACTCAGATTGTCTAGGGCTATTTTCAGATCAGTGAACTCCTTCTCACTGTTATTCACAAGTTTTGGCAGTGATGGGACTGGGACTGTTTGCGATGAAGGTGCAGAAAATACTGGCTGGTATACTGTAGGTGTTGGGGCTGCCAAGGAGGATACCAGTTCTGCACTGAAGTCTGCATGAAGGGCTGAGGAGCGTATTATCCAGTGATCACGGGTGAAGGCTGATATGGATCTAACACAGGCATCGGTTGGCCCTGTGACTGACTATGTTCAGAGATCTGTAATTGGTAAACTGGTGGCACCAGTGTACGGTGTACAGTTATATATATTGGCAGTTTCACTGATGTGATGGTGTGAGGCAATGAGGATATAAGATTATAGGAAGCTGGATGGGACACTGCACTGCAGGCTGCTGGTATCTGCCTCTCATACGTTGCTAATGTCGGTGGAACAGACGTTTGTAGTGTGGGTGTGCTGTACACCATATGAGCTGTAGTCTGAAATGTCTGCCACCATACTGATTGATGGGTGGCATCCCTAGGTGCTCCGAGGCAGGATGTGGGTGACACAATATCCAGTAATGGGATGGCTGGGACTGCCGTAGCCTTTGGTATAAAGATAGGGGGTGAGTAAGCTTGATCCATTTGCTCAGAAAAAGGAGATGCTGTGCCGCTACTTAACACACTCTGACTGGCTGTTTCCTCACTACTGTGGTACTGGGGATGTGTAACGAGAAGGGGAAGGAGATCTCCCAACATCTAACTGCTCTACCAGGTCACTTAGCACAGCATCTATATTGCTCTCACTGACTATGACAGGACCTGGTCCATACTGCAGAGGTGATAACTCATGCATAATTGGCTACATCCCAGTCGAGGCAAGCTCGGCCTGCCCACTGAGAGTCAAAGGTGCCGCTGCATGGTCCATCTTCGGCTACTGATATGGTTTGTAAGGCCCAGTAACTGGCAGAAGGGATGGGGGCAAGGCTATGTCGTAACCCATTAAATATGAAGGGATGTGACGAGCTCTGACTTGCATCTGAGCAGGACATGTGGTATCGGGAGAATAATGCGGCATCTGTTGATCCATGTCACCGTAGTGGCTCTAGCTATCCGGCTAGATGGACCAAATTAAAAGGAATCTCTTCTCTATAGTTAGGTGGAATATAGTTAGGCTAGTCCACTACAGAACCCCTGTAAGAAGTGTGACAGGAGACAGTTGATTGTTCGTCGGTTTACTCTTCAGAATAGGTCATTTTACATCATCGAGCATTGTACAGTCGTTAAACTAACAGAGGCAGTAAATGTGGTTTAATCTGGAATAAACAGATAAAATATCAGAAACCGTCTGCATACAGTAACATAAACATTTGCCTTAATACAACTTCTCTATGCATTAATATTAAGTACAACCCGATAAATGCGCCAAACATATGCACGTAAATCACATGCGCATCACTCCTCCACATTCTGTTTAAACTTAACTACAAAAATTAACTGATGACCACAATCTGACATGTAGCAGTAACATCATCACAAAATGACTGGTAAAGACAGATAAATTAACTTACATTCACGCACGCACATTTACTACTCAATGAAAATAGCGGCAGATAATGAAACTGAAAGTAAACTGGAACCATGCCGGCGGAACTGCTGTCAGCGCTCTGTACACGCATGTCACACGCACGTTGACAAGACTACGCTTACAAACGAATAAGGAATTTAGTACAACCGTTATCAACATATGTGCCGGGGATAACCACGTTTCTGATGGGCCCCGTCAAGCCCCGCCCTAGCGCCGACGCTCTATATATATATATTATATATATATATATATATATATATGAACACAACAAGCCACACACAATGATTATGTGCATCAGACTACAAAAACTGAACACGAATTTGTGTCAGATAGGCACTATTCCAAGTTCATGCATGAAGATAACACAGCTCTGCTACTGCTATTTGCACACAAGGAATACATAGATTTTTAATATTTTCATATATTTACATTGTACTTTCTTCTGCAGAACACAAAATATAATATTTTGAAGAATAATGGAGATGTAGAGTTTAAATGATAGTAGGTGATACACAGTTCATAATATTATAGGAAAGATGGAGGTGGGAACCAACTCAACATAAATGTAAACTTGAATCAAATATTTAGATAAAAAAGGAAAAGTCTTAAATTTTTCTGGCCTGGTTCTCTCTCTCTTTCTACAGTTGTCACTTCTGGCAAACAGCAGCGACTGCTTCGTTCCCTAGTATATGGCAGCTGCCCCTCTGTGACCTATTTAGTAGACAGCAGCAAATTGATCCGTCTCTCTGCCAAGTCACTCCAGCTACACCTCAGCTAGCAGCAGCTGCCACCGTCCTCCTTGCCATCGCAATCCACCTCAGAAGGGCTCTTTGATGGTGTGTTCCTCCTGGGTTATGCACCAGTTTAACAGTTCATATGATCGGTAAGAAGGAGGTGAAACTGGCTCAACATAAATTCACAACAAATGGAATTCTTTTTTAAGAAAGTTGAAATGAAAAGCATTTGTTCAACTGTCCTTGTGCCATTTGTACATGGCTGTCCCCACTGGGAGTCACCAATCAGCAGTGTTGGGGGTAACTTATTACAAGTTATGCAAGTTACGTAATCAGGTTACTTTTTTCAAATAACTGGTAAAGTAACATTAGTTTTTAATTTAGAAGGATATAAAGTTCATTTTAGATATGTTATATGTAGTTAATTTCCCATCTAATGACTCACAGCTCTCCTGTCTCCATGTTGAAAGAAATCGGTAGTAAGTGCAGATGTGTTGTCTGTGCTGTGTAAACATGTTACTGTAGTTCTAAACTAAACGTGAACATGTATTCAGTGTCAATTTCGTAGATGAAAATGACAACAAAAAATATTCGACAACGTACCTTTTTTCTGTGACTAAGAAGAAACGTTGACGAGCTGAAACGAATATCTGACGATAAAAACTATGACGAAATTTATGCCGCGTCTTCGTTGACAAGATGAGACGGGACTAAAATGTTATGTCGGGAGTCACAATTCGTTGTATACAAAATAGTTTGCTGAAGTGAGAGACAAATGGGTGTTGATGTGACTGCGTGAAGCGAAATAGGAACCTTCCCCATGTGGTTGACCAGTTCCTCAGATCAAGAAAAGCAAAGAGGTGACTGTTCAGTGAACACTAGGATATTTTATAGTGCTGTGCTACAAGATTAATTAAATGCTAATTTGGACAGCAGACAGTTGCATGCTCAGGCATCGGTCACTATCAACCACATTAAACAACAGCGATCTGTCTGTTTGCTATGTTTCTGGCCAAGCGTCCATAATCCATTTTACTTACAGGTGAACAATGTGGCACATATTCTGCAATTTTACACTTCAACTCAGGTAGAAGTGAATGAAAAAGCACACCCCACAGCAAAAGAGTGTGTTGTATAAGATAAGGGCCAATGTCACCTCTCCTAAAAGAGGCAATTTCTGCCCTCTCTGAAAATCATAGTACACTCACTACCTTTATCCTCAAGTGAGCTGATAAGAAATAATGCAATATTTTTTTATTATTTTTCCATTTATTCTGTGTACTCAGGGTCCTGTCACTAAATTAATTAATAATTAATTAAGTAAAATAATTTGCAGTTGATGAGGATGAAAGGTAAGATAATCTTTTTTTTTATATGAAAGCAGTCAAGAAGGTTGTGCTGAATAGCATGCTGTGTGTAACGTGGCAAACGAGACGTGAGGCGTACAGATCCATGTGCAATGCTTTATTACAGAGATGTGGTCATACACACAGGCAGGGTCAATAAACAGCAAACAAGTATGGCATAGGCAAGACACAGAGTAATCATAGGGCAATAATCTAGACGAGGTATGAACAGAGCACGAATGGCAAGACAAGGGTTAATCAAGATATAGGGGCAAAATGAGGACAAAAGACAATAAACAAAATAAACTAGACTAGAAAGCATGGAAGGGTTTCGTAGAGTAGCTATCACTGGGAGAGCAATAAACGCTAGACACTAAACGCTAAAGTAAACAAGATGGCGCCGAGTATGGCAGCCGTGTTGCGACCTCCGAGAAAACTTTGCAGTTTTTCGTATGTTTTATTTGTTTTTTTGTTGTTTTACGTGTTAGATGTTGTTTGTATAACTGTCTACGATAGACACACGCTTTTAAACATTGGTTCCTCCATCGCACAATGCAAACCGGACTTCGAGTTCTTGAATGCCGGTGCTTTGTTCACAGACACCGCATCAGAGCCCTTCGTCTGGGCTGCAAGACCGAAAAATCGCAAGCGGAAAAGAGGGAAGAGAGCTGGCGTCCTCGTCAGACTGAGATGCCGTGCTTTCCAACCTCCTCTTCCAACTATTTTGCTGGCTAACGTTCAGTCACTGGACAACAAACTCTGTGAACTGCGGGCGCGCATCTCATACCAACGAGAAACAAGGGACTGCTGCATTATTTGCCTCACAGAAACCTGGATGTCTGCAATGGTTCCAGACTCACGGAACAGATGCACAGGCTTCTCCGTGCATCTCTCGTGCAGAACGAAAGAGCTCACAGGGAAAAGCAGAGTGGGTGTTTGTTTTTATATCAACAACTCGGGGTGTGATGAAAGGAACATACACTCTATTAAATCCTTCTGCTCCCCTGATCTGGAATTTCATATGCTTCTGTGTCGACCATTCTGGCTACTGAGGGAATTTACAGCGATCATAATCACGGCTGTTTACATTCCCCCTCAAGCCAACACAGACCAGGCATTCAGGGAACTGTATGGGAATATAGGTGAGCAGGAAACCGCGCACCCAGATGCAGCGTTTGTTGTTATGGGGGACTTTAATAAAGACAACTTCAGAACAATAGCTCCAAAATACTTTCAACACATCACCATCAACACGCGTGGAGATCGTGCACTAGATCACTGCTACACTCCCTTCCGGGACGCATACAAATCCCTCCCCCGCCCACCTTTTGGCAAATCGGATCACTCTTCCATTCTGCTCCTGCCTGCTTATAGGCAGAAACTGAAACGTGAAGCACCCGCCCTCAGGACAATCCAATGCTGGTCGGACCAATCGGACTCTATACTACAGGACTGTTTTGATCACTTGGACTGGGACATGTTCCGGGCAGAGTCTGATGATGACATAGAGGCGTATTCAGATTCCGTAACATGTTTTATCAGGAAGTGTATAGAGGACGTGGTACCGACAAAAACAATCCGCATCTATCCCAACCAAAAACCGTGGATTAACAGTGATGTTCGATCAGCCTTGTCAGCGTGGACATCTGCCTTTAAATCCGGAAACACTGACGATCGGAAACAAGCCAGTTACGATCTCAGGAGATCCATCAAAGCCGCCAAACGCCAATACAAAAACAAAGTTGAAGAACAATTCAACAACAACAACCCAAGAAGAATGTGGCAGGGTATCAACAACATCACAGGCTTTAAAGGGAACAAACCAGCTACTGTGAACATTGCCTCTCTACCGGACGAGCTCAACACTTTTTATGCTCGTTTCGAGGCTGACAACACCGCCCACACAGAGAGCGCTCCCGCGGCTGCTGCAGAAGAGGTGAGTCCACTCTCGCTTTCTGTCGCAGATGTAACACGATCCTTCAAATGGGTGAACATCCGAAAGGCCGTGGGTCCGGATGGTATACCAGGCCGTGTGCTCAAAGCATGCGCTTTACAACTAGCTGGGGTTTTTACAGACATCTTCAATAATTCCCTCTCTCTGTCTGTGGTTCCCTCATGCTTCAAAAAATCCATCATTGTGCCCATACCGAAAAAAATTAAATCACATGCTTAAACGACTGGAGGCCCATCGCTCTGACACCCATCTTCAGCAAGTGTTTTGAGAAGCTTGTCAGAGACTACATCTGCTCTGTGCTGCCTGCTTCACTGGACCCACTACAATTTGCATACCACAGTAACTGTTCCACAGACAATGCTATTGCCTTCACCCTGCACACTGCTCTTTCCCACCTGGAAAATAAGAACACCTATGTGAGGATGCTGTTCGTGGATTATAGTTCAGCATTTAACACCATAGTGCCTGCCACACTGGTTGCGAAGCTCCAGACTCTGGGACTGAACAGATCTCTGTGCAGCTGGATCCTGGACTTCCTGACAGGCAGAAGTCAGGTGGTCAGAATGGGACACAACACCTCATCTTCTCTGATCCTCAACACTGGTGCACCGTAGGGCTGCGTCCTCAGCCCACTCCTGTACTCCCTGTGCACACATGACTGTACAGCAACACACAGCTCCAACGTCATCGTCAAATTTGCAGATGACACAACAGTGATAGGCCTGATCACCGACAACGATGGCCTACAGAGAGGAGGTGAGTACCCTGATTAAATGGTGTCAGGAGAACTACCTCTCACTCAACATCGACAAGACCAAGGAGCTAGTGGTGGATTACAGGAGACAGAGCAGAGAACACACACCCATCACCATCGACAAGACACCTGTGGAGCGGGTAAACAGCTTTAAGTTCCTCGGCGTTCACATCACAGAGGATCTCACATGGTCTGCTCACACAGATGTAGTGCTGAAGAAGGCACATCAGCGCCTCTTCTTCCCGAGAAGGCTGAGGAAGTTTGGAACGAGCCCCAGCATCCTCAGATCCTTCTACACCTGCACTGTGGAGAGCATCCTGACCGGCTGCATCGCCACCTGGTTTGGAAACAGCACCGCTGGTAACCTCAAAGCTCTGCAAAAGGTCGTGCGAACTGCCCGCCACATTGTTGGAGGTGAGCTTCCCTCCCTCCAGGACATCTACACCAGGCGGTGTACAAGCAAAGACTGGAGGATTATCAAAGACTCCAACCACCCGTCCCACTGACTGCTCTCTTTGCTGCCCTCAGGGAGACGTCTCCACAGTGTCCGATCCAGCACTAGCCGACTGAGGGATAGCTTTTTCCCTCAGGCTATCAGGCTAATGAACAGAAAAAACTAATACACCCTACAGCACACTCCCACTTTACAATATGCACTGCACTTTAACACAGTTCAACTGCACAAACACAACAATCTATCTGCTACCACTGGATACCATGCAACGCACATCCATGACATTGCGTATCCGGCCTATGTAAATCTGCTGCAACTTTTATTTTTATTTTTAATTATTATTATTTATTTATTTATTTTGCATACCATTGTGTATATAGGTGTACATTATGTAAAATGTGTACATTTTGTGTATAATGTGTATTGATAACTGCAAGTATGTATAATAGTACACTGTGTGTACTGACTATATGTATGTGCATTCTGCACATTGTCTTCAAGGTTTCTTTATTTGTCACATAATAAATTATACAGGGTATAATCAGACGTGAAATGTAATCAAATCAGGTTCGCTCAGTGGACAGTGCAAAAGAATAAAAAATAAGAATTATATAAAAGTAACACAACACAAGAGCATATATATGGTAAAAAGAGAAATAAGAGTAAAATGTGCAATGGAATAAAAAGTGCAAAACAATAAGATGTGCAAAAAACACCTCTCACTGTGTCTTCTGTGTAAGTATGTACTGTCTATATGTAAATTGTTTCTACACTGTCTGGAGCACGCTCTCAAGAATTTCACTCACCAAGGCACACGTGCTGTGGTGATGTGACAATAAAAGTGATTTGATTTAGACAGTACAGGAACTAAACAAAACACAGAAAGGCTCGGTAAGGCAGCTAACACTTGGAGAGTGAAACATGCAGATCAATACTCAGAGCTAATCATAAATACAGAGTGGTATGGTAAGGCAGCTAACACTGAGAGAGTGCATCACACAGAACAATACTGGGTGATGTGTGAAAAGAAATGAATGTCTTTTGTATGGTGTGTGTAATGGCTCTCAGGTGAGCGTGTGATTGGGGACAGCTGTGTAATCAGTGCAATGGGTTATGGGAAATGCAGTCCAGTATGACACAACAGTCTGTGTGGTGCAAGAGTCAATAAGATGGAAGGGCAACCTCTGATGGCGAGTGGACAGAATCCCATGAACCGGATTCTTGACACTGTGTGAATGATTTGCCATTGAATGTGCTGCAGCTGGCCCTAATCATCACTTCCAGTTTCATCTATTTCTCATGAAACTGCATCAATACATTAGAACCTTGTATTCATACATCATTTATGCATGTGTGTGGGCATTCATATTTCCAACAACTTAATATATAAAAACTAAAATTAAAAGTAATTCTCAGTGCATTCTGAGCCACTTCTGGCACTTGCTGGAAATTCTATTAATTTTCATGTTCTTGGCTTTTATTTTCTCACAAAACACCAATAAAGGGTATGTCTTATATTATTTTTGTCTTAAACATATGTGTTATAAATTTTTAAGAGCAACAAATATTGAAATATGGAAAAGAAGCATTTGTATGTGTATATATATATATATATATATATATTGTTATTATTATTATTATTATTTATTTATTTTCGATCGACGATTTGTGCCTAGAGTTTGGGCCGGCTGACTCCCAGGTAATCCTGAGGCTCCGGCCTGGCTATGTGCCCAAGGTTCCCACTACTCCCTTCGGGGATCAGGTGTTGAGCCTGCAAGCGCTGCCCCTGGAGGTGGCAGACCCAGCCCTAGCTTTGCTTTGTCCCGTCCGAGCATTGAGATGCTACGTTGACAGAACGTGAAGCTTCAGGACCTCAGACCAGCTCTTTGTCTGTCATGGAGGCCGGCAGAAGGCGAATTACATCTCAAAGCAGAGGATTGCCCACTGGATAGTGGACACCGTCACCCTGGCTTATTAGTAATGCCATAGCAACAGTAACTGATCTTCTCATGGTAAGTCCTGACCTGCACCAAAACATAGGGGGACAGGAGGCTTCCACAGGACACTGGAAGGGGCAGTATGCGTGGCCCTTTGGTAGGGATCCCAATTTGTCGGTTACCTGACGTGACTCGGAGTGACCGACTGAAGGGGAATGTCTCGGTTACATATGTAACCTTTTGTGTCCTGAAGGAGGGAACGGAGACGTCATGTCCCGTCGCCACGGCTGCTGTACCACCGCTGAGCGGCCGGGTCACCAGCTCGACTCCTCAGCGAAAACCTGAATATGCGCTGCACCTGCTGCCTACTTACATTTACATTTATGCATTTAGCAGACGCTTTTATCCAAAGCGACTTACAATTGCATTCAGGTTATACATTTTCATTAGTACATGTGTTCCCTGGGAATCGAACCCACAATCTTTTGCACAGCTGACGCAATGTGGTCAGCGGCAACTGGATGCAATAATAGCATGCCAATGTGCATTGGGACGCAGGGTAAGCTTACGATAGCACTTGAAGACAGTAGTAAAGCGCTCAGCAAAATAGAGTGCATCGTCTTGTTAACTTTGTGGTTTGGTATCTTGAGTTGTTTGGGATGCGGTAACACACGGCCCTCTCACAATGTATTACTCTATAGAGCCCACCTCTTCCAACCGAGCCAGGAATGCCTAAAAGAACCGCGCCCGAGCGCAGCACGGAGCGATGACACTAGTAAAATGAACCGGGCTTTGGGGGTCTAACGCGCTCAGGCACAGTTAAGATTGCCTAGTGTGAGTTCACCCTTATTCTCCCTCATCCCGCACACACGAGTCTTTGATGCGTTGGGTCCTGTGATCGTGCAGGTTTCTACTCAGAAGATGCTTGTTATAATCTTTTGATTGAGGCTCTGGAATCTAAGCATGACATGCTTTTCTATAACAAACTATAAAATATTTTCTATAAAAACGATAATGCCCTGACAGTGGTAAATATCTTTGGTTTTATATTTCATTTGATTACATTAAAGTTACGAGGTATAATTTTTACTGCTATGTAAAAGGAATACTGTCAATTCACCTTTATTTAAATAGTGCTTTTAACTATACAAATTGTGTCAAAGCAACTGCACAATATCAAAATAGCAAAATGTTTGAGTTAAAGGCATTTCATTATTGAATTCAGTGATGTCATTGTCCAGCTCAGTCTAAATAGTATCTGTGCAATCAAGTCGGTGATATCGCTGGAAATGAAGTGTCCCCAACTAAGTAAGCCAGAGGCGACAACGGCAAGGAACCAAAACTCCATCGGTGACAGAATGGAGAAAAAAACCTTGGGAGAAACCAGGCTCAGTCGGGGGGCCAGTTCCCCTCTGGCCAGACAAACCAGTAGTTTGTTCCAACTGCAGCAAAGTCAGAGTGTAAGGGCTCCACTGGTTCCAGTGGTCTTTTCCCAATGGCTGTTTAGGTGGCGAGGTCCTCACTGGAGATATGTATCTGGGGCTCATCTAGGTGTCCTAGTCTCTGCTGACATTCAGAGCTGTAGAGGTCGTCTCTAGGTGATGATCCACCATCTGATCTGGATACGGACTGGATCCAAGCCTTTCAGGCATCCGCGCTTCACAATTTGTATTGTGACACAATTTGTATTGTTAAAAGCGCTATATAAATAAAGGTGACTTGACTTGAAGCGCGGACTCTTGGGGGTACTCTGGAAGCACGGACGCTAGGGGGCGCTCTGGAAACACGGACTCCTGGGGGCACTCTGGAAGCGCAGATGCTAGGGGGCGCTCTGGAAACACGGACTCCTGGGGGCACTCTGGAAGCGCAGATGCTAGGGTGCTCTGGTGGGTGCTGCCGAGGAGCAGACTCTGGTGGGCGCTGCCGACGAGCGGGCTCTGGTGGGCGCTGCCGAGTAGTGGGCTCTGGAGTGCGCTGCCGAGGAGCGAGCTCTGGTGGGTACTGCCAAGGAGCTGGCTCTGGAAGGCACTTGTGAGGAACAGGCACTGGAGAGCACTTGCGAGGAGTGGAGCTGGCCGACTTGGGGAACTCAGGAGACAGAGGTTTGGACGGGACCAGCGGAGGTGAGGGAGATTCTGGGGTTAGGATGGGCGCACCAAACTCCAACGGTGGCGCCATATCCAGTAGCGCTTGACCAAGTGTCGGTAGGCTTGCCATACTCTCTGCAGGAGGGCTTGTGTTGGCCATTAGCGGCAATCTTGCGCTGGCCGTGAACAGCGGCGGACTTGCGATGACCACGAGCAGCGGCGGGCTTGTGGCGGCCGCGAACGGCGGGCTTGGGTAAGCCGCGGACAACGGCAGATTTCCCGTGAACGGCGAGCTGGGTGAGCCGCAGACTAGGATGAGCCGCGGGTGGCGGTATCGATCTCCCACGAAAAGTGGCAGATTTCCCGTGAACGGCAGGCTAGGGGAGCCACGGATGGTGGTTGTTCTGTCACAACACTCAGGGAGCCAGGAATGAGGAGACAAGGAGTTTCATAAAACAGAAGACTTTACTAACAATTAGGGTATACAGAGAACGTAGGAATAGACAGAATTATTTTTTCACATGACGTTTAACAACCGACAGGAAACATGGGGCAGAACAGACTATAAATAGACAGAACTAACTAGACACACCTGGAACATAATCAAGACACACGGCTGGGACTAACTGAACTAACAATGAACAGGAAATAGGAAGGACTATATATGGACACTAG
>CM049831.1:2529307-2594307 GCA_027422435.1 Schizopygopsis pylzovi | reverse complement strand
GAATTATTTTTTCACATGACGTTTAACAACCGACAGGAAACATGGGGCAGAACAGACTATAAATAGACAGAACTAACTAGACACACCTGGAACATAATCAAGACACACGGCTGGGACTAACTGAACTAACAATGAACAGGAAATAGGAAGGACTATATATGGACACTAGAGGAAGAGAAACACAAGACATGGGGACACAGGTCTAACATATACATGGTTTGGACATTTATTTTGTTAGTATATCTTATGAGCTATATATATATATATATATATATTTTTAGGTATGTATGTTCAGTTTTAGTATTAAAAAAAAAAAAAGTTACTTATTTTTTTTTTTAATTATTTTTATTTTTTTTATTCTACTATTTTTTCAAGGAATTTATTTTAAATTTTTTTTGGTTTAATAATTTGAATTTAAGTATTTCCTTAAGTTTTAATAACTTAATTTTGTAGAAAAATTAATTTAATTTTTTATATTTATATATATATATATATATATATATATATATATATATAACATGAAAATAAATATATATATTAAAAAATTACTTTATGATATGCGTCTCTCTCTCTCCATATATATATATATATATATATATTACAGGTATAATGAGCAGGAAACCACCACAATGCAGTTTTATTGTCACAGAGATTTAAAAAACTTAGAACAATAGCTCCAATAGTTCAAAAGTCCCACAACACGCTAATCGTACACTCAATTTTATCCCCCTTCGGAGATACAAGTTGCATTTGCAATCTATCTTTTTCCATTTCATATGACCTTTTATACAGAGGTGGAAATGAAATTGATGCTACTCGGTTCTTCAATAGTCATTTTTGTTCTTGTTTTTTCAGAATTTTTTTAATCTGAATTTTACTTTTACTAAGTATTTTTTGAATTACTGGCTGAATTTTAAAACATTCGTTACTGTAAAAAAAAATGTCCGAAACAAGGGCGTAAATAATGGGTAAACGAATGGCTAGAATAAGAAAGATGAGTCGGACAAGAAAGCTTAATGGTATGCCAACTAAACCAACCCCAACTCTGCGAATTAACCAAGGGATGAAGTGAACCCTGGCCATATATTCATGCTCTATTATGCAGTGTTAGCTGTGTCTCCTGGGAACCAATAGAGCTTATAAATCTCGACATCGCCCTTCGCAAGCATGTAGAAGGTAACGTAAGGTAAATACTTACATCGTTGCATTGGTGGTTAAAATGAAGCTTTAACAGTTTAACAAAAGGTTTTGCACAAATGAGCCAAAAAGACTGGTGCAGGGTGTGCAATATCGTCTGCGATAATATAGTAATTGTTGTTTCGACGTTATTACGCTAACAATATTTTGCATAAAACCAAACAAAACACTCTAAACAGTGTGCCGTGAAATCTAGTAACGTTAGATTAGACTAATCCGCGTGCATCTGGACTGCTTTCTTTCACTGCGTGATTCAGTCTGTTAAAATGTGTTTAGAATGATCACAAAACTGAAGATATAGAAGCAGAAAATGTATATATTTATATAATTTAATATAGTAAGTCAGCATCACATGAAGAATGTCGTTTTTCTCAAAAAAATCACCATGATTACATAGGCCTGTAGTTTTGCTTTTTACAACAGTTCAAAAAACAAGAAGTTAATTAAGAGACTTGCGTTTTAGACACCATATTGCCTGTTTTTGCTCTATTTCGACAACACAAATTATTCCAAACACAGCCACCATACACAGTTTTGCGTCTCTGACTCTGAGCAATGACGTGTTTTGTTCCTTGAATTAACCGTTTAAATGATTCTGTTCAATCGCAATGACTCTCTTATCAGTGACTTGCTGACACCTACTGGTGGTTCTAATTTAACATTTAAAGTATCTTTTTATTTTTGTATTTCAAATGACTATTTAACATTTGTGACCATGGCCTGGAGCACAAAACCAGTCTTAAGTCGCTGGGGTATATTTGTAGCAATAGCCAACAATACATTGTATGGGTCAAAATTATACATTTTCTTTTATGCCAAAAATCATTAGTATATTCAGTAAAGATCATGTTCCATTAATATATTTTGTAAATTTTCTACTGTAAATATATCAAAACTAAGAGCTTAATTTGAACAACTTTAAAGGAGATTTTCTCAATATTTGGATTGTTTGCTCCCTCAGATTCCAGATTTACAAATATTGTCCGATCATAACAAACCATACATCAATGGAAATATCATTTATTCAGCTTTCAGATGATGTATAAATCGCAATTTAGGAAAATGGACCCTTATGGTTTTGTGGTTCAGGGTCACATTTTATGTCTTATTTATCAAAACATTATTTCTGCATTTGTAACTGCAGGCTGAATGCATTCATGTCAGTGTAATGCATCTATGCCACTTCAGATGAAGCTTCTGCATTTCCTCTGCATTGCAAAGATTAATTTTGTTGATACTGATTTAATTTCCCTGGTAACAGCCTAAATGTGTTATTATTCTAAATAACTGATTCCTTTAATTAAAAACACCTAGTTTGAGATTTATAGGCCCATATCCCAGGTGTGTCAAACTCTGGAGGGTGTTCCTGGAGGGCCACAGCCCTAAAGAGTTTAGTTCCAACCCTGCTCCAACACACACACCATGTAGTTTTCAAATAAGCCTAAATGATTAGTTTAGCTGGATCAGATGTGTTTAATTAGGGTAATATCTACACTGTGTAGGGCTGTGGCCCTCCAGGTACTGAGTTTGACATCTTTGGTCTATCCCATTTTTTCCTCCCTCTCATTGTTAAAATGTAACTAAGTAATTTTTACTCTGAGTAAATTTTAAATGAGCTACTTTTTACTTTTACTTGAGTATATTTTTAGACTGGTACTTTTACTTGTACTTAAGTAAAATTTCAGTAATTTAATGGTACTTTTACTTGAGTAGAATATTTTTGTACTCTTTCCACCTCTGTAGAGAAAACAGAAAACAAAGAGGCGCTCTAGCGACTGACGCTAGAAGCTGTAGCCTTTGGCGTTCCTTGTTAGAGCGCCCGCCTCCCGCGCCGGAAACCCGGGTTTGAGACCCGCTCGGTGTGATGGTGCGGGATTTAACAATCATTGTTTAACATGTTCAGATTGAGCCAACAGACCATTTTAACATGATAAATTGAATATTAACAAAATGTATGGGTCTAGGTAAAAAAATGTCATTTTCATGAAAACTATTAAAATGGATTTATAGCGTTTTGGAAAAGAGCTCTTCATATATATATATATATATAAATCCTAATGTCTTATATGATATTTTGAAATCATACGTTATTGATGAGAGAACTTGAGCAAATCTGTGTGACAAGGCTGTCAGGTTTTAATGTACTTACACACAGGAGTTAATTCTGGTCATCTGATTTACCAAGGTTATTTTGTAACAGACGGATTTAAGATCTTTAAAAGAAGAAACTATCAAAACAGGTCAAAAGCAACAGGTTCATTAACACCATTATGTTAATTATTGTGTGTGAAATTATTGTAATTATAGTGTGTGAAAGCTATTTGAAGTTATTTATTTAGAATACTTATTTATTTGTATAGCATTATTCTCATAGTTTCAATGCAGCTTTCCTGTTACATAATGCCTTAATTCATTTAGCAGATGCTTTTATCCAAACACACGAGGAACACAAGTTATTTATATATAATTTATATTTTAAAATATTTGTTTACTTTCTGTATATGTATAGTTTATCATTGGGTCAGTGTCTTTTAAACTCTTGTACTACTGAATAACTATTATACTCTCATTGTCTTGCTCGCGGAGCAGAGAAATGTTTCTTACATGAAACAGATGGCATACACGTATGAACACTTGCTTTGTCCCTTATTCATGAAACAAAAGCAGCAGGACTTTTTATGTAAATTGATCATAAATCCGTTCTTACACAAATCTTTCTTTTGGACTTGTGTGGAACGAAACACATTTAGAATAGTCACATACAATTTACTTTCAAACTATTTTGCTCATGTTTGAGTATTGTAATAAGAGTTTACATTTAAGGGATTTTAATTATCGGATATGCGTCTCTCTCCCTCTCTCTCCATATATATATATATATATATATATATATACTATATACAGTGCTCAGCGTAAATGAGTACACCCCCTTTGAAAAGTAAACTTTTAAACAATATCTCAATGAACACAAAAACTAAGACTAAGTTTAATATAACATCTGTTTAACTTATAACATGAAAGTAAGGTTAATAATATAACTTAGATTACACATTTTTCAGCTGTACTCAAATTAGGGTGATGCAAAATGAGTACACCCCACAACAAAAACTACTAAATCTAGTACTTTAATGCCCCATTTTAAGACACCAAGTCTTCTGGTAGGCAAACAACGTTGGCGATATTTTCCAGACACTTTTTCCATTCTTCAAGAATGACCTCTTTTAGAGATTGGATGCTGGATGGAGAGTGATGCTCAACTTGACTCTTCAGAATTCCCCATAGGTGTTCGATTGGGTTCAGATCAGGAGACATACTTGGCCACTGAATCACTTTCACCCTGTTCTTCTTCAGAAATCCAACAGTGGCCTTAGATGTGTGTTTAGGATCATTGCCATGTTGGAAAAGTGCACGATGACCAAGGGCACGGAGTGATGGTAGCATCTTCTCTTTCAGTATAGAGCAGTACATTTGTGAATTCATGATGCCATCAATGAAATGCAGCTCCCCGACACCAGCAGCACTCATGCAGCCCCACATAAGGACACTGCCATACATTTAAATGGCTATACTTGCATGTAAAATTATAGAAGCAAAATAATATCTGTGTTTAACTGAAAGTGCTACTCGTCTCCACCGTGTGCTGAATGGAGCAGATGCAGATTTGGTTAAATTTAGTTAACGCTGTTAACTTTGACAGCACTACAATATATAATATATATATATATATATATATATATTAGTGGTGGGCCGTTATCGGCGTTAACGTGCTGCGTTAACGTGAGACTCTTATCGGGCGATAAAAAAAATATCGCCGTTAATCTATTCTCAAAGTTGGGTTGGGAGCTGGGTCTATACTACGCAAGCTATGATGACTTTCACCCTGATATTTTAGCCTTTATACCTAGCCGAATTGCACTGTAGGGGGCGAGAACGAGTCTTCGAACTAGAGGCTCGCAGTCCGTGATGGACAGATTGTTAACGGCTGGTCTATGTGGTAATACAATCGGGCAGGACATCCAAACCCTCACCTATCATTCATCAACCTCAAATATGGCTTTTCATCTGAAAGATGTATGTAGTAGCAACTTTACATGGCCGCTCAATATGATGTTAACCTAGAGAAATGTGCGCTATTGAAGTGTTTGTGTGGAAGCGCGTTTGCTGCAGGACAGGCTCCGGTGCGTTCACTTGCTCTTAAAATCTCCGTCATTTTTGGTCATACAGATAAAAGTAGCCTAATACATCTTTCGAATCTGTAAAGACTCTACGTTTATTTGTGTGCACTCAGAATAACAACGAAACGTTGCGCTTTTAAGCAAACAGGATGCGCTTTAGGTCTCATGTGAACTTGAGCGAGAAACTTCAAAACTCCGTCTTTGAAAAATATATCTATAGAGAGTGAAATGTCTAAAAAATAAAAATAGTAGACGTGTGTGTTAGCATGGATGATTTACATGAAATTTAATCTGTGCAACACTGTGCATAAGATGGCTTTCAGTTCAATATAATAACAAAAAACGACATTTTGGGTTTTTATTCAACTAATAAGGTGGGCACGCTGTGATCTGTACTATATTTTTACTGTAATTGACAGTTATCGGCAAAAAAAACAAAAAAACAACAACACGGGAGTGGGAGGGAATGGGAGTCATTCTTCCGGGAGTGGAACGGGATTTTCCTCCAGTTTTTTCGTGGGATTGGGACGGGAAGAGATTAAAGTTTGTGATGCATTTTGGAAACAGGAGATGAGCCCCTGGTCTAATGCGCCACCTGGCTTGAGAAACCCGTTCTCAAAGACTTACTTTTAGTCATTATTTGGGTAGCACACATATTCTGAATGCCTTCGGTAGAATTCAAATGAGCCATTTTAATCTAGATTAATTCCAAGATTACAGTGAGATTAATCTAGATTAAAAAAATTAATCTATGCCCACCACTAATATATATATATATATATATATATATGTGTGTGAATTCAGGCTATACATTTTTTGTCAGTATGTGTGTTCCCTGGTAATTGTACCCATGACCTTTTGCCCTGCTAACGCAATGCTCTAACCACTGAGCCACATGATCTATATATAGTTGTGCTCATACGTTTACATACCCCTTACATACCCCGTGTGCAAAATGTTAAGAATTGAAGCAAAATAAGAGTAATCATGAAAATTGCATGCTTTATTTTATTATCATTTAGTACTGTCTTGAATAAGCTATTTCACATAACAGATGTTTATCTATACAAAATGATAATAATAATTATTATAATAATAATAAAGATACAATTATAACTAAAAAGCAAGTACTCTCTAATCCAAATCATAGATTTATTCATGGATGCACTCAAAGATGTATTTAAGTCATTTCTGATTTAAATTGTGACCCCTTCTTTTGGTAACTCACTTATCCTCTGCCATTCCCAAGTCAAGGATCATGTACTGTATACTGGCCTAATATAGTCCGCCTTGAAAACTAGAGACAATTGTAAGCATCATGGTCATTATCAGTGACCCAAAATTAGTAAAGTTTGTCTATATTCATATTTTTGGTTGTAAACCAGCGTAACTTGCAACAGGCTGAACATGAATAGGAATGCTAACAGATCACAGGTATTCTCAGTATTAACTAGCTGCTTATTAGCATGCATATTAATAGCATATTGCATGTTTATTAGTACTTATAAAGCACATATTCATGCCTTATTCTACATGAACATATTGTATATATTTATAAGTGTAAGTGTGGGGATTTTAATAAATGAAGCCAAACATAGAACAGAAGCACAGAAAGCACAGGGAACGAGAGCATTACAGGAAACAATGACTGACAAAGGACAAGTGAAACACAAGGGCTATACTGTATATACAGAGCTGAAGCAATTGGCTAATCAGCAGTTACCAGTAGTGACCTTTTCAAACCTTCGAATAAATTGAACCAATTGCTTCACAAAATGAATCACCATTTTGAAGCGATCAAAACACCACAAGCTGGTGAGGCCTGCTAGTCAAAACTATGTAAATGTAACAAAAACAGCTTTTGCAAACCAGTGGTGGCTCGTCGGGGGAGAAAGCACTGCTTCCCCAAAATTTTGAGGTGAAAATGGGAAGATGGCGATTTAATGTTATAAAATTCAAAATAAATTTCAGTTCATGTCAAATAATGTATTTTTTTTTTGTAACCAATCATAATAGAGATGTAAATTACGTGATATTAGTTTGAACGTCTCCCGCTGCACTGATAGTATACTGAGTGCTTATGATGAGTAGCGATATTGAATATTTAATCACCAACAGATTTACCAAGCTATCATTCAAACAGTATATATACAAATTAAAATGAAGGGAAAACACGCATTAACTGGATATAGGCTACAGCAGTTGGCTTAATTAAATGGCACAACAGGCAAATCTCTTTTACCAGAGACTTTTAAGAAGGGATGGATGTTTGCTTCAAGTGTTAGGCCAGGTAAGTGAAATTATGTTATCTTGCTGTATGTGTGTTGTTTTCTTTATGTTTTCTGACTAAAAGCAATCAAAAAAGCAATTTTAAAGTGGTTAAGCAAATAATAATTATAATCGGCAGGGATCCCCAGACCAATACAATTAGCGTGCCTCCTGTATTTTAAAACCCACGAGCCCCCACTGCTATTAACTACTACTCATCCTTTTAATTACACAAATATATTATTAAAAATCTCTACAAACTGATAAAAGTGTTCCAAGATCAGAGATGCTGATTCAATGGTTCAAGGCGATCTCAATCAACTCGCATGATTCAAAGGTTCACAGAGATCTCCCCCCTTAGGCAAACTATTGAAATTTCTAAATGTTTAGAAACAGTTATGATGTAACGAAGCCTCATTTACTGAAATCATGTAACTTTGGCATTCTGATACGCGTTCCGAACCACTGTTTTGAAACAAATGATTCACAAAGGTTTTGAAGATTCATGAAGCAGTGTTTCAAAAGCAGCCATCAACAGTAACCAGGAAAACTAACAAGGAGATGGGTATGGTTCAATAAGTGTCCGTGGCAACAAACAAGGAGGGGGGGGGTCGGGGATTTATGGGAATCCAAAGAATGGATACGGGTCTGTAATACTGTTAAATTAGTATTGCAATAGCCAGAGATTTATTTGTCCCTCTCAATCACAATCTGGGATCCATACAGTGAAGAAAAAGTATCAATTTGCCTGAGAACGGCAGAAAGATCTCAGATTAAATTCCCTATACTCACAGAGCCATAAACACAAGGAGCTTCTACGATTTTAACAAGCACTTCAGTTTTCTACTGCATTCCATTTCTGTAAATTTGTATTGATTCAGAGCAATGAGAGGCAGAAATATTCATAGTTCATTGTTTCTCCATCCATCTTTCTTGTTCACTAGAGCAGGTTTAAACCCATGTTCAGTCATTAACAGCTAATAATTAATTGCACAAAATCTCCAATTTATGTTCTTTTCCTTCACTGTCTCTCTTTTGATCTTCTGAGGAGTGCCTGCTTACAACTTGGAAAAGCATGATTATGATTATGACAGTTCAAGTGATTTTGGTTGGATTAGAACAGACATGCAATTTCATATTTCTTTCTCTTTCACTTGCAGACAAACACAGGAAGCTTTTATTATTCTTGCGACAAAAAGTGCAAATCATGTGCATTATGTGTGTAATTTATGCATTTTCTCATTCTCAGCCTTACGTAACCAAACAGCTCTTAGGCAACATGTTGCTTCACAAACTGGCTAAATTAGTAGAATGTTCTGCCTTTTTTTACAGTCAACAGCCGCTCAGTCTGCATAGGTCACCAACTCCCCCGGGAGCCTCTGTCTTACCCTGGGGTCGAGGGGTGGCACCGAAAACTCAGACTCCCATTGCTCATTTAGACAAGCTTTACAGAACGTCCTATGGAAATGTTTGGAAATATTCATAAAGTTTTAAAAGTGCAAAGAGCCCACCTTGTTTACAAAGGCTGTTTACATGAACTCCCCCAAAACTGTCTGGTTGGACCGGACAAAGTGACTAAATAAATCAAACTATTATGGTGCAGTCACTTTAACCATTGCTCAGCAAAATCTAGCTATTTAAAGTGCGATACACTTAAAGTGCGATAAGTGCGGCTGCATTCGTGGGGATCACAGATAGATCTGGAATGGAGATGGGCGAGTTCCTTTCTTCTTCCTCACCCACCAGATCCAGCTTTTTGGGATCGGAAGCCCTCTCTGTGGTTTCTTCACCCCGGGAAGAGGACTCGACGCTCCGCCTGTCTGAGGAAGGAAGACACCCGCACCCGGAATTTATGAAGTTGTCACAACCGAGGCTGTTGAGACCATCCCCCAATCCAGAGCTCCCTCAACGAGGAAACTGTACGCCTTGAAGTGGAAGCTTTTCACTTCTTGGTGCGGAGACTACAAGCTATACCCAGTTAACTGCCCAGTTGGTACAGTGCTGGAGTTTCTGCATCAAAGAGACCGCCCGTGCCATTTGGCACATGACTGGTGGTGGCAGAGAGGCTTTAATGGTTGACTCTGTCCAATATGAAGGAGAAGGACAGAGTCTTCCTAATGGACACCACACTTGCGCCTTCTGGTTTGTTTGGCGACGCTGTCGACTCAGTCTTCGACAGATACCTGGAGGCTCGTAAACAGGCGAGGGCATTTCAGCGGTTTCTCCCTCGCCATTCTTTTGTTCTGGGGGCTGTTGGGCGGGAGCAGCCCCAACCGTGTACCAGCTCCTCATACAGGGAGATTCAAAAATAGAGCGTTGCCTCTCATGCTCCCCCGTAGCGGGACCGAGGTCGACAATTCTCTAAAAAGTCGGGGGCTTCTGGGACAAAGCCCGATCTGAGGGCCGTGCTTCAGTCTAGGAAGTCCTTGACGAAGCGGTCCTAACATTTACAGATCAGGAATGCTGAGGGTGGCCCCTGCTGGGGAAGAGCGGAGTGCACCGCATTACACGGTCTCCGTCTCTTCTCAGCGCCATCTGGAGATTGTTTTGCCAACCCTCCCAGAGTTTCATGGCGCAGCGGTCTCCCGCGAGTGCTTCTCTCAGTTCTTTCTGCCCAGGAATCGTAGCGGAGCTAAGAGCCTCGCCACCCCATCTCGTTGGGTCCTGCAGACTGTAGAGAAAGGCTATCGCATTCAGTTCGGTGCTCTGCCGTCGCCTTTTAAATGAATATTTCTCAAATTAGTGAGTCCCGAGCAGGCTCTGGTATTAGAACAAGAAGTGATCACTCTCTTGAGGAAGGAGGCCATCGAGGTGGTACCTCCTCTCGACAGAGAGTCCGGGTTCTACAACCGGTACTTCATTATTCCAAAGAAGAATGGGGGGTTACGTCCAATTTTAGATCTGCGGCTATTGAACCGCTCAGTCATGCGTCTGAAGTTCAAAATGCTCACTGTCAAACAGGTCGTGTTTCAGATCAGGTCCGAGGACTGGTTTGTCACGATAGATCTAATAGATGCTTACTTCCATGTCTCCATCCTTCCCAGTCACAGGAAGTTCCTGAGGTTTGCTTTCAGGGGCAAAGCTTACCAATATCTGGTTCTTCCCTCCAGGCCTAGCACTCTCACCCCGAACTTTCACGAAGTGTGTGGATGCTGCTCTGGCTGCTCTGCGACTCCTGGGTATCCGCATACTCAATTACATCGACGATTGGTTGATTTAAGCTCATTCAGAGCAGATGGCGTTTTGACATTGAGATGTCGTTCTGGCTCAAATGAAAGAGTTGTATTTAAGACTAAATCCCAAGAATAGTGTGCTTTCTCCATTACAGAGAACCACTTATCTAGGCGTGATGTGGGATTCGACCACGCTGCAGGGGATGTTTGTCTCCTGCTCGGATCAAGTCAATTCTCACTACAGTCAGGAGAGTCAGAGAAGGCCTGTCATTCACTGTCAAGCATTTTCAAAGACTGCTGGGTCTGATGGCAGCTGCATCCAACGTGATACCTTTTGGCCTGCTGTACATGAGACCCCTACAGTGGTGGCTCAAGACCAAGGGGTTCTCCCTCAGGGGAAATGATCAAGGTAACACTAGCAACGGACACATCCCTGACTAGTTGGGGAGCCGTCATGACTGGCCACCCTGCTCACGGTCTGTGGAGTGGTCGTCATGTCACTTGGCACATCAACTGCCTGGAGATGCTGGCCGTGTTTCGAGCACTCAAACATTTTCTTCAGGACCTAAGAAATCACCATGTGTTGATACGCACAGACAACACAGCGGTGGTTTCTTATATAAACCACCAGGGACGTCTGCGTTTGCACCCCATATACAAGCTGGCGCACCAGATCCTTGTGTGGTCCCAGCACAAGTTCCTCTTGCAGAGAGCAGTCTATATTCCAGGGCATCTCAATATAGGAGCAGACATCCTGTCGAGGCAGGGGCCGGGGCCCGGGGAATGGAGGCTTCACCCCGAGGTGAAGACATTATATCATAACGTCTTCTTACCTTAAAGATGGTACTTCTCTTAGCATTATCTTCTCTGAAGAGAGTTGCAGGCCCTTTCTGTGGCCCCTTCTTATCTTGACTTTGCGCCCGGTCTGGCCAAAGTTTTCTTGTACCCTCATACAGGTCCCCTCCTCTGTACCACGACCTGTTATACTCCAGGTGTTTTGTCCTCCTCCCTTCAGGGAGCCCAACCAGATGAGGCTTAATTGTATGTGTCCAGGGTGAGCACTGGACGCATACGTCCACAGAGCTGCCCTGTGGAGAAGGGCAGACCAACTGCTGGTATTGTACGGTCTCCCTAAAAAGGGTCTTCCCGCTTCCAAGCAGACCCTTAGTCGGTGGATAGTGGATGCCATCACAGTTATCTATAAGTCCTCTGATCTCCCCTTACCATTGGGTGGTCTACGGCTGCGCTGGCTGCAACTCAAGTGCTTTTAAGCTTCCTGGTCATGATGTCACCCGCACCTGACATCTCGTCATCAATTTGACTGATTACACATATGATTCAGAGCTTGATATCGCTGATAGCGTTCCCCTAGCGTTTTGAGGCAGCGTCTAGTTACCTAGGGGAACCATGGTTACATACGTAACCTGGGACGTTATTTCTGTTTGTTATTTTGGCCTTGTCCACTCCTGAAATTGCCCCCTTTGTTACTATTTTTCATTATAAATTTGTTAATAAATGTACCTTTTGCTTGATGCTATCTTGGGAGTGAGAGCACATTTTATTTACATTATGGCTGGCCCTAGACGGGTCGTAACATTATATAAATGTGTCTCTATCATTGTTTTGTATCTACATACACATGATTTCCATTGACTTACATAAGGAAACAGAAAAGTCTGTGACAGATGGCTACAGTATGTAAGGTAGGATTGGGCTTTGTGCGCACTGGTCTGAAATATGGTCATTCTGACGTGAGTTGAAGGCATCGTCTCTAACTGAATTTTAATTGTTTTAACTGCCGACAAATACAAACTAAACACAATGACACAGATGGTTTAATGCATCGGAGGGTGAGTTTAGATGTCTGATCCAAAAATAGACAGAAAAGCTCTTCCTGCCAATGTGAAAAATCCACTGCAGCGGCAAAGTCTCATTACTGGCCTCTCATGAGTGCTACAATCAGTAAACAGCATGAGTGCTTCCCTGTAATTTCCCTGGCCAAACAAAATCACAAGCTTTCTGCTGTAGCTGAATGTAGCAGCGTGGCTCCTCACCCCACACAGATGACTTCAGAAAGCTGCTTTAGCTTATTTAAGCTTCTGGTCACTCTCAGCTTTCCCTGCATGCTTCATTTCATTTTACAAGTGCAAACAGCACCATGGAGCTCGTCTTCAGGAGATTCTCCACACCGAGGACTGTTTCAGCATCATGGATAATAGAGAAAACTGTCATGAAAGACAAAGAATCTGAAGTCAGCGTTGCCCAGATTTAGTCATATTTGTTAGTTGGAATAAAGTGTCTCAAGCTAAAGGAAAGTTACGGAGGACATTTAATTGTTATTAATGAGAGATGCTGGAGAGTATTTGCATTTTGATAGAAAAATAACAGGAGATAAGATGGAGATGAAGCCTGTGCAAAAATGACTCAGTTTCTGTTGCCTCATTTCTCATGTAACAGATGGAAGAGGACAAAACTAGAATACAAAATTATCAGCTGTGTTTAATGACATTTGGCTTTGCAAAATGCAGAGACTTATAAACAAATAATTAGGCTTTAATGGACATTCCAGATCAGTACGCAAATGTTTATTCAGGGATGCAAAAATTTAACTTTTCAGCAAATACACTGTTTTAAATCCAAAACATGTGATCTGATGAGATGTAAAAATTGGTTGGGGTCTTTTTTGTTCTTTTTTTTTTACCAGTACCAGTACCAGTACCAACTCAATTGTGCACCTGCTAAACAGCAACTGCTTTCAGACACTCCTGTGTCTGCTCTGTTTTCTAATTACAAAGGTAAAATGTTCTATTTACAATGTGTGTGTTTTTTTAGCGTTGAGTGAAATTATTGTTGAAAGCAATGGCCAATCAGGGGAGTTTACTAAAGGTTAGTCAGAATCTGCAAGGTATTCTTCCAACACTTTTTGTTTTCAGAAGTTCTACTCACTCATAGATTATCTCATTATAACAAACAAAGCCAAGACATGGTGAAGTGATTGAGATTGTTCGTGCAGTGTCTATTTTGTTTTCTCTAAAACGTTTTGTTTCACCTTTATTTCTAATGTATCTTTGCGGAGTTTGATCATCTGTCTTTTTGTGCATAATTAACAGATTTTCCCTTTTCCAACTCTTTAAATATTGAGATGTTCATTGGTAAGATGATGACCATTAGTAAGAACAATTACATTTGTTCCAACTCATCCAGTTCATTTATCATTACTCATGCATAAAAAATGACATGCATAATACTGAGCTAACAACAACTGTAACATGAACAGTTAAATAAATCAGTCATCCAAAACTTCAGAAATGTGCACTAGATGATCTTTGCCATTGTTCTGGAATGTTCCAGGAAGCACTAGAATATTACAGAATATTAAAGAAACTAAAGATATATAGGTATATTCCCATCCTTTCAAAAGCAAAATATTGTTTAAAAAAACATGCAAAATTAGTACAAAAACTGCAAAAATCTGCACTAAACCTGTTTCATAATTAATGATAGAAGTTCTGATATTTACCTGACCTTAATATTTACCAAAATAATGATACTACGTGAAAATAAATAGTAAGCTACAATAATAAATAGCAAAACAGAATTCCAGAGGAACCATACAAATTCTAATGAGATTTTGTTGAAACAGGACTCTTTGCTCGCTTTCTACATATAATCCAATCACAATGTGAAGAAAAATCGTGTTTGTTATTTGCTTCTAAGAGGAACAACATCCATGTACTGCAAAGTTTCTGGAGTAACAAACACATTTCATTACCAGAGTGAGTTACTATAGGAGTCACTCCTGAGATTACTACGACAGCAGCAACATAGACAAGAATAAGAAGAAAAAACTTTCTCAAGTATCAAAACAGCATGTCTGTCACCTTTTCCTACCCTGATGAGTTAGCATCTTCTTATTAAATATCTCAATCAAGCAATCCAAATTCATATTAAACACCCAGTTGATGAATGAGGAAAGGGTCTGAGAGGGACACTGAACAGGCAATTCTCTGAGATGACTCTCAGAGTAAATTTTAGTATGTTAATTAATATGTTAATGCATTTGGTCTTGGCAGAACAGATCTTCTACACATGCTGATGCAGGACAAGCACAGAAAGTTGCTACTACCAAGAATCGCACAGACATACATGTATCATAGTCCTAGTAGTCTGGTGAGAGTGTCCTCTTGTGGTTCGGAGGAGTGGATGTCCAGGCTGAGATCACGCCTCTACAAACGCATTACCTCCTCTTCGATAATTTAATACTGGCAGTTTTTTCTTGCACACTATCACTCAGTCTTCTGGGATGGTGCATATATATATTTTGTTGAATGATTTTAAGCATACAGTGCACTAAATTAGTTTCAGTGATTGAGTCAGGGTAAAAGATACCACTCTGAATAAATCGTGAGAAACAGACTGCCCTCCCCTTGAACAGCTCAAGCTCAATCCTCTTCAACATAAAGGGGACTGCTGGCACCCTAGCGGTATTTGTGTGTCCATCAGGAACATGGACACATGCAGTACATTCAGTTCAGAACTATTTTCTTTTACTTCAAGCACTGAGTGTACTGATGATAAGGTTTCACAAATTCTCTCTTGAAACTAAAACATCAAAGCATTACAAGTAGTTTGTTTCTCTGATGTAACTAGCAGTCTAAGGGAGTATTCACACCAGGAAAGTCCGATAGTTCACTTGATTTGGTCCGGACCAAATATAATTTCTGTTTTGTTTTGTTTGGTGCGGTTCCCTTTCACACTGCCCTTTTTGCAAAAGAAAAACACACGTGTGCTAAGGTCATCCATTCATTGGACACTCAAGCAAGGAAACAGAATCATACATTCGTAGTGCAATTTTTATTATGTTACTGATATGCTGTAATGAGATACTAATGCAATATGAAGAAACTTATGAGCATCAAATAAGATAATGTCATACGATGTAATTACGACTTGCTGAAAATAAAATCTATAGATATAAAATATTTAAAGCATATCAAAATGTTAATTTAATCATTTAACCTAGATAAATGTGTGCTATTAGGCGTATATCCAATCATTTATGAAGAGCGCTTCAGGACATCAGTGGAAACAAATTAAATAAGGTATGGTAAGGTAAGTACAAATCATCATTCGGAACTGTAAAGGTAGTTATTTTTTATTAATATTTTGTATTTTGTGCACTCACAATATCAACAAAACGTAGTGTATAAAAAAAAAAAACGAATGGAATGTGCTTACCGTCCCAGTCTTGAACAGGAGTGCTTCATAAAAATGAACTGAAACTTAGTGAATATTTTCCTTACAGACATGATAATTATATCTATAGAAAGTTTTGAATTACTACAAAATAAAATAATTAATATCCGAAACAAAAACTCTGCCGTTATAATTCGTAAAGATGCATTTCTTTCTAAAGAGATGGCGAGTCAGGATTTTTAACTTCATCTCTGTGACACCGACTCAGAAAACACTAGTTTATTAATAAATAATTCAAATATCTCCTTACTATTTTCCCCAGACACATTCATTGTAACTTTTGCTGGGGCTTTGCGGCAAGCCTATTTAGTGTGCTCATGTCATGTTGCTGTGGGCGCTATGGTCAAGAAAACTCATAATTTGCACGTGTTTTTAAGCATTGCAATTTAAACAAGTGATTGAAGCGATTGAAATGCAAACAACAGTACTATACGCACGAGCTGTACGTTTCTGAGCGTGCTTTCTGCAATTGGGTCAGATCGAGGCCAGTTCATATTCACATTTAAAACGGACCATACCAGAGTTTGTTTGGGAACGAACCGAGACCACCTCTTCAGCTGGGTCTTGGTTCGGTTGTTTGGTTGCGCACCAGAGTGCGATTGCTGTATTCACACCTGCCCAAAAGATCCGCACCATAGGGGGAAACAAACCAGAGTTCATTTTAATCAAACCAAACAAGACAAGACAAGTGTGAATACACCCTAAATAACAAGCACTATCAGCACCAAATAACAGTGTCATGGGTGAATCATGGATCAATAATGTTTGCCTCCTCAGGTTATTACATCTTCTACATCACCTGCTGATTTTCTTTTTGAAGAGAACAAAGTTAAATTACTCAGACCTTTATTATATTGATTATAGGAGATAATTAATTTGGGAGATCATCGCAAGACACTAATTCCAAAAATTCTAGCTGTCATGAATGTATGCCATATGAGTAAAAAGCCAACATGCCATGATTTGAGCTTTCATTGGCAAGATACTGAGGAACATAATGATGACATACATCACACAGCTCCCACTATGAAAAAAATCATATCTTAATGATCACCAGAGGCATGTCTATGTGGTGGCCATGGGTGGCACCGGCCCCTCTGAAATTTGGCTGGCCACCCCAGGTGCCCCCCCCTGCCAGATGTCTTGCGATAGGCTTGTTTTTAGTACATTTCTAACTGCATCTGGCAGTGGCAGATCCTGGCATGTGTAGGCAGCTGCCTAGGGCCGCTTTCTTCTCTTTATATTTCATTTTAGGCAGTCTCTATAGCGTGATCTTAATTTCAATGTCGACAGCGCATAATGTTACGTGATCCATGTAATGCAGGAGCACAAATCTCTCCACTCGCAAGCAGATTTCCTTCACTCACACAAAACTGGACATGTGCTTTTAAATATACATTGTTCTTTCATGAATTGGCTCTGCTCTCGCTCAGATATTACGTGTAAACTCAAACATTGTCCTCGCATCACTGAAGACCAGAGGAGCTTTGTTTTTCTTATTCAGGTGAAGAGTAGGCTTTTCTCACTAAATGGAAGCAAGCTGATTATAGTCAGCCTTCTCTAGTTATTTAGTTTATTAATACTTATTTTAGTTAAGTGCTTAAATTGTAAATATGCATTTATTCAATTATTTTAATTAGTACATTTGTATTTTGTTGTTTTGTATGTAGTTATACAATAAAAGTGTACCAACCAGGTTCCAGAAATAATATTAGTAATATTAATATTACTTACTATGGGTGCTCTAGTCTTAATGCACGTTTTCACATATTTTGTCTCGTCTATTGCTATGGTTATCACTATGTCAAGCACTGCTTCCTCGAGAGTGAATACCGCATACATATTCAGATGTCATTCCCGAAACTTTGCAACATGTGTGTGCTCTATATTTTAATTGGATTGCCTAGAAAGTTCGAAACAAGATATTAAACATTAATACGATGCAGCCACGCACTTCACTGCTGTAAAAAAATCAATTTTCCGTTTTAAAATTTTCACTGATATCCAGCATTCACTTCCCTCTGAATTTGTCTTCATTCCTACTATGTGTGTATTAAATAATCAATATGTGTTTTTGAAAAACCCACATCATTTAGCCAGGAGAAAGATTAATTAGATAAAATTATTCCTTCAAACTTGAATTAATAGTCACCATATGGAAAGAAAAAGATGTTGGCTCATTGGCAAAAGTTGACTAATAGCCATTGGGGGTGCAGCAGCAAAAGCCAGCTGAACCAAGTTAACATAAAACAAAATCATATTTATTTTCTTAAAGCATTTTATTGTGCACAATTCATCTTAGAACGCTATTTCACTGGAAGAAAAATATCTGCCTTTGTAATCTTATATCGAATTGTAATAACTGCATCACATTAGGGAAGTAAAATGTAGTGCGTTTCATGTTTAATTTAACAAGCTACTCGTTACGTTTGATTTATAACATTAAAGGCATAGTTGCATAATTTACATTCTGTCATTACTTACCCACATGGCATTGCAAAACTTGTCAGCATTTCTTTCCTGGAAACACAACATATAGTTTGGGGGATTTCATTTTTTTGTTTGTTTGTTTTTTACGTGCATATCATGAATGTTAGTGGGGTACAATATTGTTTGGACCTTCATTTATCTTCAAATGTTTCACTTTCTTTCTTTAATTAATGTATTCAAGTGAGTCTTAGTTTATAAAATGGTCTTAAGACAAAGACATAACCATATACAAGCAGAGACTTACCAGGCCTGCCCTGCCATTCTTCTACTAAGTACAATCAATATTTTAAAACTGCTTCACATTTTCGCTGATGTAGCATTAATCATACACAGTCTGTAATAGAAGGCTGACAATCACTCTGTGTTATGCACCTGCAGCTACATGCATTTACAATGCTGTAAAAAGTGAGAGCAAGAGCAAGAAGGATGAATGAAAGTGAGACAGCATGAGACAAGGGTGCAGGTTTGGTTTTAACATTGATTTTTCAGTCAAACTATATTTGTAACTTACCTTGTGTACACTAAATAAACACATTCACAAGGGCTTTTCACACTGTGCTTAACCCTGGGTTGTTGTGGATTTTGCGGTGTGAGCCCTGCTTTGGTGTGCAAACAGTGTGACATGGATCTGTGTAACAATGTTACAGCAAACAGCGGCTAGACGCTTAGCAACAGACATCCAATCACGTGCCTCATATTCACATGCTTTCGGCAGTTATTGTCGTTTTTGTGGTGTTTTGGTGTGCAAACAGTGTGAATTTGAATTTGAATTGAATTCAGAATGTATTGCCATTTGCACAGGTACATTGTAGTACAGGTACATTGGAATTCTTATGCGTTTCACAGAGTCAGCTTTATATATAAAAGATAATAATAATAATAAAAAAATAATAATAATAGGAGACACAAATATCTGTTCTTGGGTCCATAGAAGGCGAGATAGAAAGTACTAGTCCTCCAAAGTAAGAGAGAGTTATGGGATAGGATACTTCTTTCCCTCCCTGATGTCCTGTGCCGCTAACCCAGTGGTTCTCAAACTTTTTTGGTCATTCCCCACTTTAGACAAGGGGGGATTTTAAAGCCCCACCTGCCCCCATCACCCCAACACAATGCTAATGAAATGCGCAACAAGCTTAACATGTTCCAATTTATTGAACTAACAAGTAGTATCAGAGTAACAAGTTGTGTCTAAAATACAAACTATATACATAAAATAACAGAAAGTTCAAAAATAAAGAAAATAAAAGTGCAGCTGTGTCATAATAACTTGCATGAAATTAAAAAAAATAAAGAAATTAAAAGTGCAGCTGTGTCATAATAACTTGCAAGAAATTCAAAAATTATATCATAATTGTTTTTTTCAAGGCGACTGTTATTTTATAACATTCCCGCTTAATGTTTCCATGGCGACGCGTCATATTTGTCACGTGACAAACCGCAGCCACAATAACACTGTATGACAGATCGGCTTAATTTCCTTTTTCCTTTTTTATTTCAAAATATTCACAAACTTGCTTACCATGTCATCAACTATCTGATATTCCGATTCTCAAAAATGTGTAAGTGAGTGTGTTTGGTCGTTTAAAAACCTTTATAAATAATCTTGATCTATAACGTGAGATGGGCGCCACCATGTTTCTTTGCGACTCAGTTCAGAGAGTCCTGTCTGTCATCAGTTTCTCCCGAATTACATGGAAGAAAGTGGCCGGTGAACTCCGAGAAGAATAGAGTAAACTTTATAGTTACTTCCACTATGTTTGTCTGATGTGAATAACACACGTCGTCAAATTATATTTGAATAGATTGTTATTGCTGCTTCCACAGACATCAGTGTGTATTTTACAAACTCCAAATGTATTGTTTTACTAGTGCTTATGTGTATTTAAATGGCTGAAACCTAAAATAAACATTATTAGGTTGAAAACAATGCATAGTTGTGATATATGACAGCGCTGAGCGCGTCCCTCTCCGGCTCAGCGCCAAGGCGCGAAAGCACAATTTGAATCTGGCAGTTATGTCACGTGACTGAACATTCTAAATCCCATATCTGCGACCGTACTCTCAGGAGCACAGAAATAAAAATCCCATATATGGGACCAAACCGGATACCGCTCAAAAGGTTAAACATTTCATTTGTAACCATGAATACAAAAATGAAACTGAGATAACGTGTTGAACACACACACACACACACACACACACACACACCGCGCAGTCACTCTCTAGTCTAGTGCGTGGTCTTGCTCCAGATTCCGGAAGATTTGAGCTCACGTTACCATATAAGGCATAAAAAGGAAAATTTCCTCCCGTTTGGCGCGCCCCACCTGTCACGTCTCTATTCCCCACCAGTGGGGCGCGCCCCACAGTTTGAGAAACGCTGCGCTAACCTAACAGTGGCTGGAAAGAAGCTCTAGTGCAAACGGGCCCTGTGAGTACTAATACTAACAGGCCTGCAATGTCTCAGACCGTTACAATAATCCACCCTGCTGGTGATAAATACATGAAACAGTTTCTACAAGCACTGACTGGAAACAAAACATATAATCCTTGCTATGTGTATTGCTTTGATATGAATAAACTAAGGTCTGACTATTTACAAAATATATAGTAAGACCTTAGTTTAGTCATCAAAGCAATAACACTAAATGTTAACAAATGAAAGATAGGAGAGAAACACAAGTAGCTATTATATTACACGCACACCCTAATAAATGCTCCATTACAGTTAAGGTTAAGCTTAGGGTTATGTAGCATTTCAAATTAACACTTTAACCCTAAAACAGGCAAGAGTGGAAAATGATCAGCAAAAATCATTTCATGTCACACTTTATATCATCTGGACTTAAGTTAAACATATTCAAAATATTTTTTGTAATATTAGATATATTTTGGATTTATGAGTTGTATCTTTTTACTTTTACTTAACTTTTTAGTCATTTAGCAGACGCTTTTATCCAAAGCGACTTACAAATAAGAAAAAGTAACTAAAACTATAAGTTAAAACTCTATAAATACTATATATACACATTTAAGAAAATTGAGAAATTAAATAAAATGACAAATGCATACAACAACATTTCAAAACTAAACATTTAAATGAAAACAAAAAATAAAGCTAAAAACATTTCAAAATATTAAAACAACAAAAGGTATGAGTATAAAAATGATTCTAAAATGACACTAAGCCAAACACACATATATATATATATATATGATATTTCATTTCCATGTAGTAGGTTGAAGTAATGTTACAAAAATAACTCAAATTTATTCAAACTAAAACTAAAGAAAATACCTATAAAGACATATTAAATTCATACATAATTCATCTAAAATTAAAATAGATAACAAATCAAATGCCAGTATTTTATCAGTAATCCTAAAAAAACACAAAAACACATGTTAACAAACAACAACTTACACATAGTAAGAATTGGTTATACAGACTAAAACAGAAGTGAAACAAGCTGTAAGAAAGAAGATAAATAAAAAGCGATACTTATATCCTTTGACAGTGTCCCTGTCCGGTGGAGTCGCACGGTAGAGTCGATGGTCTTTACACTCTTCGGTCTTCTCACGAGGAGGTCTTCACGCGACGGCTGCCGCGGTAAACTAAGCTTTTTATACCCATCTAACAAAATACTACTCCAATTCAGCTGAACACACTTTCCTGTTAATCACAATAAATGGCCAAGCAAGCGCCCAACACTGACAAGAGACGCGATACAGTACGAGACCAAACGCCATTTCAGCACGTCTCCACACAATCTCTCAGGTCACGTTGCCCGTTTAGGGTATATAAACAGCCCAAGTTATCAATAATTCTATGATTTATTTAATGCAAACAAATATAGATTATTCAAAATTTGCTGTGTGTATGACATGTCTAAGTGTCCTAAAATTGAGGCATAGACATTTTTGTATTTTTACATGTTTTAACTCTCATCTTCATCCTTAGGGATGGGCAACTCCAACCACTGAGGTCCACTCTCCTGCACAATTTAGCGCCATCCCTAAACAATCATATAATGCAAGGGCGTAACCATGGTATAGATATTGGGGGGGTCCAAATGTGAGCCCTCCCCCAGATATTTTTTTTAAGTTCAGTCGCGGATCAGATCGTAAAAACAAACAGGCCAGGCCATCAACGAATGAATAGAGGCTTATCAATGGCGTGGGAAGTGCGGGAACTCCTTGGTCTGTGACTCCAGCAGTTCATTATTCAGACTATTTTCAGGGTATCATGCTAGCTAAGTTACCTAGCTATAATACTGAGCCATTTAAACGTGATATTTTTTCACATTTATTCAAAAATTTCCGCGGTATTTTTGACCATGGCACTACTTTTTAGGTGTATATTTGCTTACCGTCTGAAAAAAAGGCGAATGTCCGCCTGTTCGTCCTGCTTCTTTCTTTTAGCTCCTACCTTCATTTCATTTAAGCACCAGTGACAGTCGGACTGAGCGGTTTTTTCAAACGATGCCGCGAGCCGGCGTTCACGGGCTCAACCAAGTGTACAATCGAGGGGGGGTGGTCACACAGTTTTGTTTCCCTTGTTTTTCCTAAATTGAAAGTAAATCGGAAATAATAACAGATTCACTAGGATACAACCAGGGTTCATAAAAAGAGGGCATATCATATGTCACATATTACAATATAATAGGCCTATTATTGGGGGGGACAGATTGGTATTTTTACAACATTGGGGGGGATATGGTGGTTACGCCGATGATATAATGTAATTGATGTAACCGAATATATTTTTTTATGTAATCCTGAAGACTTTAGTCAGATTTTTCTGATGTGTTTGATCAGGGTTGGAGCTGAACGCTGCCGGATGGTGGCCCTCTAGGAGCAGGGTTGGACACCCCTGCTCTACCATAAAATGAGCTGTGTGAAACCCTGCAAGAGAAAAAAACAGTTAATACTGCAAAGATGTAGTCAACTAAATGTAATAGTATCCGTTTTACATGCAAATATTAACATTTGCACAATTTTTAAGCTCAAAATAAATAGAAAAGGGACTGTGTACAGGGGCCTAGAGGCCAGGAACTCCTATTAGGCTCTTCCCTAAGGGCTCCGGGCCCTGGAATGCGAATTCTACTGAGGGGGATCCGCTCTCCTTGATGCGATTTATAACCCCATCCACCCCCCCACCCCACTTCTCTGAGATATTTTTTATCAAGGGGCTCCCCCTTGTATTTTATATGACTTCTGTGTAATTTATGTGCATTTTCTACACCCCCACCCCAAACCCCACACCTCACACACACACCACATTTAAAGTGCCGTAATATATTTAAAACGGTAATATTAAACGATCAAATTCAGTATTCACCATATTAATAATGCATAGTTTACACAGGCACACAGATGAGGCCCGAATATGAAAGCAATCCGCTAACAGTTCAGTTTTTCCCTTCTAATGGTTTTCTATGGGAAGCTATTTAATGTGAAACTTTGCACATTGCGTTTATTTTCTGGCTTCATCTTCTTGCCTGTACAAAATATACATAATAAATCAGGTGTTTACTGAATCTCGCCTTTTAATATCTGTGTTTTACTACATTATTACTTGATGCAATCTGAGTAAAAATAACTGGCGGTCAATGGAGCAAAGCTTCATCTTGGCCGCCAGGTGGGCGTTCCTATAAGAGTGTGACGTCACGTGAAAACTATCAATACTGAGGATAATCCTTTTTTTATTCTCTAAACAGGCAATGTATCTCAGGAGGTATGTATATTTAAAAATGCGATAAAAAACAAACAAATATGACAACATTAAATTTTTTCACATCTCAATACAATTAATACTAATAGTTGTATTGCATTTTTTTGCTGAAAAAGTAAGATTAATATATGCCTACTTTCTACATTTTCTGAATGTTCAGCCCCATGGGCGGACATGTTGGCTTTAGCTGACAAAACGAGCACAGAAAATTTGAACCAGGTGATGTGACCCCCATTGTCTAAACAACCTCTACTATGATAATGATAACATTATTGGATGAAATTTTTTTCTCGTGCTTCCTACAAGAGACTAAAGAGTATGTATCTCATGGTACACGTTGCCTGTTTTAATATGCATATGTAATGTAGCAAGATGCATATTTTAAAATATTGCATGGGTTTGACTGTGCTTGGCTCCCGCTTTCTCTTTGGACTTTTACAAGCTGTTCGTGCATAGATAAGATCCCTGAAGTTGCAAAGACTAAAGTCTTAAACCCAAAGAGATATTCTTTATAAAAGTTAAGACTTGTCCACACCTTCCTAAATTGCCTCATTTAAACACGCTCGCACATGTCTACGTCACTGTGTTGTGAGATTTGCACAACATCGCCCAAATGTATATGCAAAGAAAGAGGGCGTGATTTTTATTCTTGCTGTAGTATCGTTGCTGCCGCCGGCGCCATGTCCTGGAGATGCTGTGTTTCGTTGATAAAGCCAAACTGCTTTATTTGGGCTTCCAAAAGAGGATACAACTAGAAGTCAGTGGTTAAGTTGTATTTACAACACTGTTCCAGAACAGTTCAACCCAAATATTAGAATGTGCGCATTGCATTTTATGGAGGACTGTTTCCTGAAGCTGGGAGAGTAGCCTAAAATACCAGCTGTTTTTATTAAGTAGGGCAATTCCAATTTTGCGAGGACAGTCTGGCGCTTCTGACTCAGAGTGTAAATGTAAGTACGTTTTCATATTTCAAGAATTTGCCACTGACTATTCAAACAAAAGTTTTGAACGGCGCTTGTTGTTTCTCCGATCGTAAATGCAGATATGGTAATATTTACTCGCAAAATTGTACTTTGTAACGCGACGTGTACAAAGACCATATAAGTCATTATAATCAGTAATTATGTCCCCACTGCATGCAACAAATTCCTCGTTTATAATGGGTTTATTGTTTTTGTCTCGTCACGCCGGGACACGGCATCACAATACGGTAAGGGACGTAACATTACCGGTCAAACACAATGCACTGGATATCTGGCCAATCAGAGCTCACCTTGCTTCTCAGAACGATGAGGTTTGTAAAAAATCTGCACATTTCAGAAAGGTGGAGCATAGAAGAACAACAATACTGTACAGTATATGGAAAATAATGCGTTTTTTTAACCTTAAACCATATAAGTACATTGCATTACACCAAATACACCAAATAGTGTTCTTTTTAGCAATGTCATATGACCCCTTTAAGACTCTCAACAAGATAAGGATAGGAAACAATTTGAAATCCTCGTAAAGTTATAACTTTCTTCTGTGGCTGAATGACTTACCTAGGTTTGGGGTTTGCCTTTATTTCACTCATATGATAAGGAAAGCAGGAATTCAGATCAGCTACAGGTTGAACCAGAAAAGATCTGCACATATTTAGGAAGCACTGATACGACTCCATCACTTTTACCTCTGCAGATTTCGTGAAGCAGAGGTAGATTCCTATTTCATCACGTTTGAACGTGTAGCTGGGAAACTTCGGTGGCCAAAAGATATGTGGGCTTTACTCCTACAATGTAATTTGGAGGGTAAAGCTCAAGAAGTTTGCTCCTCTTTTCCCATTGAACAGTCACTAGATTATGACATTGTTAAAACTGCCGTGCTTCGAGCTTATGAATTGGTACCCGAGGCGTACCGGCAGAAGTTTCGGGACTATGTGAAATCAGCCAAACAAACCTTTGTAGAATTTGCCAGAGAGAAAGGAAATCTCTTTGACAAATGGTGTTGTTCTAGTAAAGTGTTCACATTTGAGCAACTTCGCGAGTTAATTTTGGTAGAGGATTTTAAAAGTTGTTTGCCAGAGAATGTTGTGCACTTAAATTAGAAAAAGGTGGCTACGCTGTCTGATGCTGCGGTTATCATCGATGAATTTGTGCTAACGCACAGAGTTTTTCCTTCTGTCCGCCAGGGTAGAAATCGATCTCCCGTTGATAATACAGTTAAGGATTTGGTCCGGGCAAGTCATTTAAAATCAGGGAGTTGGCGCAAGCCTGAGTTAAAACGCACGGGAGACAAGCGTGTATGTTTTTACTGCCTTGACCCAGGCCATTTAATTTCGGAGTGTAGGTCTTGGAAGCAGAAGAATTCATCCATGAAAGCTAAAAGTGTTGCTTTCGTCAAATCTTCTGAGGATAATGACAGGTTGGACTCCACTTCTGTGTACCAGCCTTTTCTCATGTCTGGCTTTGTGTCTCTATCTGCTGACTCTGAGGTAAGACCAATTACAATTCTCAACACAGGCGCCGCTCAGTCCATTATCTTGGACAGTGTACTGCCGTTCTCTGCTGTAACGTATACTGGTTCCGATGTTTTAGTACGTGGCATTGAACTTGGTTGTGTTAAGTTGCCACTGCACACCGTTTGTCTAACCTCTGATCTTATTTCAGGAGTTCTTGAGTTGGGAGTGCGTTCAGAGCTGCCAGTGGAGGGAGTTGGTCTTGTGCTGGGCAATAATTTGGCTGGTGGTAAGGTTTTTTCTAGCCCAGTTGTCGTCGAGACACCGGAACCTCCAATAAAGTTTGATTTTGCTAGTTTGTTTCCCTCGGTTTTTCCTGCTTGTGCAGTGACTCGTGCACAGAGCCGGAAATTTGAAGATGTTGTTAACCTGTCTGAATCATTTATGAATTCCTCTCCAGAATTGGTGGAATGCAAGTTATTCGTTACTCCGAGTAATTCAATTTCAGAGTATGATGAATTAAATCAAGCCAGTGAACTGTGTCCTCTAAAAATTGGTAGAGAACAGTTAGCCGCTGTTCAAAAATCAGATCAGAGTTTGAGGAACTGTGTTGAGGCCGCAGTTGATCAGGTCGAAAATCCTAAAGCTAGGGTTGCTTTTTTTGGGGATAATGGTATTTTGATGCGTAGGTGGAAGTCTGGTACGTCCAATGATGAGGCTAGCTGGAATACCTCATTTCAGATAGTTCTACCCTCTGGTTATCGAGACCAGGTTTTAAAATTTGCTCACGAGAATGTGCTCGCAGGTCATTTGGGTATTACTAAAACTTTCAAGAGGGTTTCTAAGTATTTTTTCTGGCCGAGTATGAAATCCAGTGTTTCAAAGTTTTGTCGGTCTTGTCATGTATGTCAGGTGGCAGGGAAGGCTAAAACAATGATTCCTCCAGCACCATTACACCCAATTCCAGTGATGGGAGAACCATTTGAGAAATTAATTCTTGATTGTGTCGGCCCGTTGCCAAGAGCAAAGTCTGGTCATCAATATATTCTGACCATGATGTGTGCTGCAACGCGGTTCCCTGAAGCTGTTCCCCTGCGATCACTTAAAGCCAACATTGTCATAAAGGAGTTGGAGAAGTTCCTCTGTCTATAGTCTGCCATACAGGAGTCATACAGACGGACTTGGGGACCAACTTTACTTCCAAATTGTTTAAAGGCCTATTGACAGAACTTGGGGTAAGTCATCAGACCTCAAGTGCCTACCACCCCCAGTCACAAGGTGCACTTGAGCGGTTCCATCAAACGCTCAAGTCAATGCTTTGTGCGTATTGCCTTGCTTCCGGCAAAGACTGGGTGGAGGGGTTGCCTTTGTTAATGTTTGCAGCACGTGAGTCTGTGCAAGAGTCCATAGGGTTTAGCCCAGCTGCACTTGTTTTCGGTCACACAGTTCGTGGTCCCTTAAAATTGCTCAGTGAACAGCTGATATCTAAGTCTCCGTCACCAGTGACTGTGCAGGAATATGTCAGTTCTTTCCGTGCACGTCTTCAGAAGGCTTGTGAAGTGGCTTAAGAACATCTGGTGGCCACACAAGCTAAAATGAAGGCCCGTTATGACCAGAAAAGGATGATTGCGTTGATCGAGTGGGTTCGTCGCAGTTTGTCACCAGGTTGGATCTTCTCAAAGGCTACTGGCAAGTCCCCTTGACTGCTCAGGCATCAGAGATTTCTGTCTTTGTGACTCCTGACAACTTCCTGCAATATAAGGTCATGGCCTTTGGAATGCGAAATGCACCAGCTACGTTTCAGAGGCTTATGCGGGAAGTACTGTCAGGAGTTACTGATTGTGAGGCTTACTTGGATGATATTGTTATCTATTCATCTACATGGAGAGATCATGTTGAAAAGCTGAACTGTGTGTTTGATAGATTGGCTGATGCCAATCTAACTCTAAACCTGGCCAAGTGTGATTTTGCCAAGGCCGTTGTTACCTATTTGGGCAAAAAGTTTGGCCAGGGACAGGTACGTCCTGTGGAGGAGAAAATAACTGCTGTTGTTGAATTCCCCATTCCCACAACCAAAAGGGAGCTGCGTAGATTCCTGGGGATGACCGGCTATTATAGAGGTTTTTGTAAAAACTTTGCCTCTGTAATTTCCCCACTTACAGACCTTCTCAGTACCTCTAAGAAATTTGTTTGGACTCCAGAGTGTGCATACGCTTTTAATGCGGCCAAAGATATTTTATGTAATGCACCAGTGTTGTCTGCTCCAAATTTTGCCCTCCCGTTCAAATTACAGGTGGATGCAAGCTCTGTTGGAGCTGGAGCAGTGCTGTTACAGGAGGACCGTGATGGCATTGACCACCCTGTGTGTTATTACTCTAAGAAGTTTTCAAAGTGTCAGCAGAGGTATAGCACTATCGAAAAGGAGGCGTTGGCATTGTTATTAGCATTGCAGCACTTTGAAGTGTACTTGGGAGGTAACTGTAATCCAATTATTGTTTACACTGACCATAACCCTCTTGTTTTATGTCACGAATGGCTAATTCAAACCAGAGATTGATGCGGTGGTCCTTGATGGTCCAAGAACACCATCTTGATATTCGCCATAAGAAAGGCTCAGAGAATGTTGTGGCTGATGCCCTGTCCAGGGTCCATTCAGTGGAAAGCTAAATGTATTAATGAGGTGGTATTGTATACAAACTTTTTTTGTTTTTTTGTAAACTTGTGGTGGGGGTGTTACATCCTAGGACTTGTTTAAGTGGGAATGTCCCTTTTTGTGTATGTGCTTTGTTTGTTTTGCTTATTTTCTGTCTCTCTCACCCTCTCTCTAATGTTGATAAGGATTACCAGGTGGAGTTCAATTAGTAGCTGATTCTGTTGATGACTGCACTCTCCTGATTGGTCCATTAGAGGAAGTGCTAGGAGTTAAAGGGCAGAGCTGAGATGATTGGAGTGTGGAGGCTTGGAGCAAGAGTCCCTTCTGCTGACTTTTCTGGTTAACTTGTAACATTGTTGTTGACAAGGATGTGTTGAAGCATCTTTAATCCTCTTGTGGGAGGTTTCATTTAACCCTAACGTGTGTTTTGTACCTTTTTTATTTTTATTTTTTTTAGACCAGGATTTGTTTCGTTTCTCTTTCTTCTTTGTGGGAAGCTGTAGGGAGGTGGTTGCCATTTATTTTGTCTACCCTTTTTCTCCTGTTTAAGGATAGCAAGGGAGGTAGGGTAGTATTTTTGTATTTCTTTTTCTTTTATTTGTTAAATTAAGTAGATTGCTTATGGGAGTTAGTATGTTTTGTTTGTTATGTTGGCCTTGACCCCTCCTGAAGTTCTGTTTGCTTCCTTGTGTTCAATAAATTTTGTTTTGCATTGATTATGGTGTTGCGTGTGAGTCAGTAGAAGGGGAAAGCTTCCTCCATTCTTCCACCACTTTCTTTATTACTCCTTCCCATCCCTAGACTGGGGAGGTATGTAATAACACATACAAACCACACTCTGACATCCATACCAACACACCCACAACATGATAGCATAATTTATCCAACTGGCTCTATAATACAGCAAAAACAGGAAAAATTTGAGTATTTGCTTTATAGGCCAAACCTGAGAAAATCGCACCATCTGGTAATTAAAAATAATAAGAATTGTAAAGCCTTGCCAACAGAATGAAGGCCTATTAACAAACACTGCATCATTGCATGGTTAAATGGCCCTGGGATTAAACATTGCAGTTTCAATGAGGACATTTTTGATCTTAAGGTCCCGAGAGGAACTATTTTATTTATTTTGTTGTACCTGGTGTAAAATAGATTTATAAAATATAATGAGGGTCAAATATTACAATTTCAATATAAATACCCACCTTTGCCAAAAAGTATGCAGTTGGCATGGTAGCACTTTATTTTAGGGTCTCTTAACTAGCTGTTAATTAGCAGGCATATTAATAGAATATTAGCTATTTATTAGTAGTAATTAAGCACATATTAATGCCTTATTCTACATGACTTTATTCTACATCCGTGGAGGCAAGGCAAGGTCAAAACAGTATTGTACAAGAAACCACACAAAAGTCAGTCAGTCACACTTTAGTTTAAGCTCCAACTAGCCTTTTTCACATTTCTGTCTTTATGGCTTCCGGATTGGCTCTTGCAGGGTAAAAGTTTTTCCGGTGACAACTGCGGCCGTACTTAACACAAATGAAGAATCAAAGTCTTTTTATACACATTAGAGATGATGAAAATGCTTGAACTGCTGGTAATTTACTTTAATTTAATTTAATGCTGGCAGTTATAACTTAGTTATAATATTATATTAGTTTTGCCGATCTGTCTGTTTGGTGCTGACTCGCCATGTGATTTTCATTTTTTTTTATTATTATTAAAGTAATATTGTATTGTCTACTTGCTCCCCTTTGCATTATTAACATGATGTCTTAAATGTACATTGTATAATTTTCCATAGGAAATACATATTAAACAAGAGATTACTTGGATTCATGACTTTATTCCTGTTGTATCAGATTGTTATCACGTTGTTTTGTTGAGTTTATTATGCTTCAACCAGACTCAGTTAGAATTGTTTAATGTATTCTTTGAAAAAATGTGGATCTGGATGTAAGGATTGGTCAGAGGCGAATGGATCCACTTGCAGCTTCTTTAATAGAAAGAGGGGGTCAGACAGGCAAATATCAAACAGAGGTATCGAGGGCAACGTAGACAAGGCGGATACGTAAACAGAGGCAGAGCAATGGGTCAGGGCAGGCGGCAGACAGAGAGGATAACCAGAGAGCAGGCGGGGTCAGAGAGGCAGGCAGCAAACGATCAGGAGAGAGAGTCAACAGTCCGGGTAGTACACAGAAAGACACACTAGGGAAAACGCTCGGAAATGTTAGCCAGGGCAAAACAAGACTTCGCAGTGAGTGCATGTGAGAGTGCTGCTTAAATGTGTGTGAGTGAATGAGGTGCAGGTGAGGTGAGACAATCAAGACTAATGAGTGAATGGTGACAGCTGTGTGATGGGTGTAATGGTGGACGGGAATGTGTGAGTGCAGTGCATGATGGGAGATGTAGTCCATGGGTGATGTGCAGTTTGAGTGAGTGGCAACCAGATTCATGACACTGGACATAAATATTGTGATTTTTAAGTAATTTATAATGATGTGGTGATTCGAGGGATATGACTGAGTAAATTGAGATAATGCGCTCAAATGTATCATAGATCAAAGACTATATACTTATAAAAAGGGATGTCGGAGACGGAGAATAGAAACCATCTGGCGCTATGTTGAGCGTATTATTTCACGAGTCCCCGGTCTGAGTGGCATATGAGTGACAAACAAGAAACATTGTATTTATTTATAGATGATATAACAACAACTTGGAAAACAGAAAAGGTAAGAAGCATTATTTGAAAAAAGGACATAATGATAAAATAGGCACAGACCAATAAGGGAACTAACTTTACCCTGCGCTGACGTAATTTCCGATTTTTGGACCTTCTTAGTTACTGTTGCTATCTCCGACAAACAATGCCGCTCTCACACTACACACCATGTTCTCATGCAGTGAAAAATACATTGCAGAGCAAAGAGGACACTGACAACACACCAACAGACAAGACAGAGCAGGTTACTTCTGGTACAGTATGTAACAATTTCTAAGGACTCTCAGCTTTCAAATGTTGTCATTTTTAAATAAATTCAAACAATAAATACCATTTTGTGGCTTTTTAATGACCAATCACTGTATTGCCTCGGTTAAAGCGGTGTGAAAAACGTGAATTTTTTGCCTTTTTATATTTACTTAAAGCATGAAATGAACATGAATGAACATCAGAACGTATTTTATTTAAAACGTGGAACACACACTTTTGTTCAAGTTAATCTACTAGTCTGATTTGTGGTTGGGATACAGCTGCAGGTCCTGTGCGTGCACACATCAATTTACATTTACATTTATGCATTTAGCAGACGCTTTTATCCAAAGCGACTTACAGTTCAGGCTATACATTTTTTATCAGTATATGTGTTCCCTGGGAATTAAACCCACAACCGTTTGCGCTGCTACACAATGCTCTACCACTGAGCCACAGGAACAACAATTTAGCATCATTTTTGTCACACTCTACAATAATTACTGTTTTTGAACTATTGTCTGGTGTGGTTATGGTAGACGTTAATAAAATACAATCTAATAGGTAGAAATTTTGATTTAGCATTAGTTTCCAGCCGTAGCTGTTTGACAAGATGGCTGATTCGGCTAATATGATTGGTCCGATCACCTGTCAATCAAGCTCTATATGAACGGTCGATTGTCACCATTTACAAAACATTAGACTACAACTTTTGCCTCAATCTTCTAATTTGCTGTTTATTAATATTTAGTAAAGTAGTTATGACGTTTGGATTCAGAATATGTGCTTTATAAGTAGTAACAAGCAGCCATATGTTAATAATAGGTATGCTAATAAGCAACTAGTTAATAGAATTGGTCCCTATACTAATGTGTTACCTGTAAGTCACTAGTTTTAACTTCAGCTGGAAACTGCAGTGAGATATATGCATAGGTAAGTTTTTGGAGTTTGATAAAAATGTATATAAATGCATGTTTTTCCATTGAGCCTGGGTTATCTTAATCACTATAGAGCTATAACATTACAGGGATCATAAAAATATATAGTATTGCTGGGCAGACACTGAGTAAACATCTGCAATGAACCTGCCAAGGCCATTTGTTGGTGAATCAATTCCCTTCACCTGCGCCTGTGTGGAATGGGATTTGCTTTGGCATCCAATCAGCTGATTAAAAGCATCGACTGGGCTGTCAAGCACACAGAGAGAGAGATAGCGGACATCTGCCATATGTCTGGAGAAACACGTCCATGAAGAAGGCAAGGATAAAACCAGCAGCAAATTCACAGAGCCGAATGTGGATTCTTAATCTAAACTGATTAACAATCAAGAATTTCAATTGAGCAAATTATTAAAAGTCGCTCATCTTTCCTGGTGCTGGTGGGTTTAATAGTTTAAGGCTCAAGTTGCTGGTTGGATCACAGGAATATATTAACCATAAGTTATCTCCATTGACGGATAGCAATGTTATTCAATAATGACCAACATGCTGTTGGTCCCAAAATATGTCCTTTTTGACAAAAGTGGAGACATTAGCACCATGTGAAGTGATAAATAAAGATAGTAGTTGATTCTCACTCTTTGTCATTTTAGTTCCTCAAATTCAGAAAAACCCATACACACTAAACAATAGTCATCCTGAGGAGATCACATGAAAACGATATCTACGTAATGAATGTCTAGCAATGACATAAAAACATTCTCAATGAGATGACTAAGAGGGGTTGTCCTGTGACATCATTATGGGTAAACACCCTCTCAATGTTTAACTAGAAGGTTAAATCCAGACTCTCGCTTGACAGCGCATTCAGTCAAAAAAGGTGAAGTGGAACCAACCCCATCTTTTTCATTTCACTATTTGTATGCTCACCACAGAATTAACTACAGAGGCAAAACATTATTAGAATGTGATTGTTTTCCAAACAAATGTGTTTTTTATATTAGCACTTAATAAACAAAAAATGAATCCACAAATCAAACATGCAATAAAGCCATGGCAGGCATGATGCAAAGCTTACGGTTGCTAAAACTCAACCACTATAGAACTCACCTTATGTGCTGTGTGAATATATTGGCCATTTTCAAGAAAAGTCTAGAACATTCTGGACCATTTTTTTTTTATTGAACTTCTCGGTTATACTGAAAAAAGTGTATGATATTACTTGATGCTGATATTATTTTAGTATTAGTAATAATATATTTTTTCCCACAGACCAGTGTGTTTATGATTATAATAATAAATGAATATGATAAAATATCAATTAACAGTATCAAAACAACATAATTGACTGTTTTTGTACAGCTAAAATAACTGTAAGTAAATGTCACTAGAAGCCTTGTTTTTCTCTCTTTTTTTCTTTTTTTACAAAATGAGATTTCAGACAAGACATTTAAACAGTTCCCCAGTCAGTTCCCCTACGAGATGCATTCACATAAACTCACAGTCCCACCCCCAATTGTATTGAGATTCATTTGACATCTCAACTGATTTGAATTGATATATATTGTATTGATTTTCAACCAGCTCGGGCTGCATCGTTACATCTCTAGATTTGAGTCATTATTCTCAGCTAAATCTCCCCTCCCGTGTACTGTTAATCATTAAGTTGCAAACTTGAATGTGCTTTATGAAATAAAATGAAACATTCTGACCAGATTTGTGAACTGAATCAATCCATTCATTATAAGAGGCGACTCAAGAGAATGAGTCATGAAGAAATAGCTGCTTCTCTCGTGAATTTTCATAAACCTGCTGATGAGTTGGACCGTATGTCAAGATTTTCAGTGACGTGTGGTCTTTTCCTTACACAAAGCTATTGTATGGCTTCAGAAGACTTGAGAAATAGCACTTTAGCCATATGGATAATTTTTATGATGGTTTTATGGTGCATATTTTGGCAGTTAGCTCAGTCACTTTCATTGTATTGAAAAGCAAGCCCAGGATTTTCTTATTAGGATGACTAAAAATGGCATAGTGTCTCTTTTTAGGAAAATTAACCATTTAAATCTTCTCCACACTCTCAGCATTGTGAATGAGAGACTTCATGAAGCAGCTTCATCATTTTATGGCTTTAGAAAAGAAATCTCATCCATGAAGGATAAAATAAATTATCTGCATGATAGATGCCATGACTGACTCAGCTAGAATTGAATTCAGTATGGCATCTCACAAATGCAACTGTGTGTTAGTGTTTATCACACCTCATACCTCTGAGATTCATCATTTGTCTACACTTGTCCATGTTCGTTCTCTCGATGCATGAAGCAGAACGGTCTTGAGCCAAGTTCCCATGCTGCCTCCATGAGGATTAATGCAGCGGTTTGTCCTCTCTGTAGGCCAACACTTATATTCCACCTTATTCAAAAAGCTTGTATAATAAGAGTAAAATGTGTTGCATCTGCTCTGCATTAACACAATAAAGACATCATCAAGCTCCACCATTCAGCACACCCAATAAAGACATAATAACAAGAGCTTTCACAAAATAGCAAGCTCTAACCTGATTGGTTGGCTTTATTAATTTTCCCAGGAGTCCAACAGGTTCGCATTCACAACTCATCACACGTGGACCCATTGGCATGGGAAATCTATTGTCAGGAAATTACAGTGCTCAGCGTAAATGAGTACACCCCCTTTGAAAAGTAACATTTTAAACAATATCTCAATGAACACAAAAACATTTTCCAAAATGTTGACAAGACTAAGTTTTATATAACATCTGTTTAACTTATAACATGAAAGTAAGGTTAATAATATAACTTAGAGAACAATATTTTCAGTTTTACTCAAATTAGGGTGATGCAAAAATGAGTACACCCCACTGAAAGTCTCTGGAGCAAAGCTACATTTTAGACTTCAAATGTCTAATTTAACAATAATTCAAACACAGGTGAGTCTAATTATTCATTACACAGGTGACAGTTGACTATAAAAGGGTGTTACTTAAAGAAAACCCCTTCCCATTTCATGCTGTCAGCAATGGCACCACATGGAAGAGAAATGTCACAAGACCAGAGAAAGAAAATAATTTCTTTACTCAAGAAAGGTGAAGGCTACAAGAAGATCAGCAAAGCTTTACTTATCAGTCAGAATACTGTAGCAAAAGTGGTACAAACATTTAAAAAAGATGGAACTGCAACCATCTCACAGAGACGTCCAGGTCGTCCATGGAAGTTAACACCTCGTCAGGAGCGTCTTCTGATGAGAAGGGTTGAAGAAAATCGACATGCAAGTTCACTGCAGTTATCTAAAGAAGTAGAAAGCCAAACTGGGGTGACTATTTCCTGTGACACAATACGGCGTACACTGCAGAGGAATGGCATGCATGGGTGCCGTCCACGAAAGAAGCCTCTCCTAAAGCCCAGGCACAAAAAAGCCCGCCTAGAGTTTGCCAGGGCCCATGCTGACAAAGATGAAGACTACTGGGACTCTATACTCTGGAGTGATGAGACCAAGATAAATGTTTTTGGAACTGATGGCTTAAAAACTGTATGGCGTCGCAAAGGTGAGGAATACAAAGAAAAATGCATGGTGCCTACAGTGAAACATGGTGGTGGCAGTGTCCTTATGTGGGGCTGCATGAGTGCTGCTGGTGTCGGGGAGCTGCATTTCATTGATGGCATCATGAATTCACAAATGTACTGCTCTATACTGAAAGAGAAGATGTTACCATCACTCCGTGCCCTTGGTCGTCGTGCACTTTTCCAACATGACAATGATCCTAAACACACATCTAAGGCCACTGTTGGATTTCTGAAGAAGAACAGGGTGAAAGTGATTCAGTGGCCAAGTATGTCTCCTGATCTGAACCCAATCGAACACCTATGGGGAATTCTGAAGAGACAAGTTGAGCATCACTCTCCATCCAGCATCCAATCTCTAAAGAGGTCATTCTTGAAGAATGGAAAAAGATAGATCTGGCAAAATGTTGCCAACTTGTTCATTCCATGCCTAGAAGACTTGGTGCTGATCATTAAAAATCATGGAGGCCATACAAAGTACTAGATTTAGTAGTTTTTGATATGGGGTGTACATCATTTTTGCAGGTCACCCTCAATTTGAGTAAAACTGAAAAATGTGTAATCTAAGTTATATTATCAACCTTGCTTTCATGTTATAAGTTAAACAGATGTTATATTAAACTTAGTCTTGTCAACATTTTGGAAATGGTTTTTGTGTTCATTGAGATATTGTTTAAAATTTTACTTTTCAAAGGGGTGTACTCATTTACGCTGAGCACTGTATATATTGTGGTATAATGTTGTTTTAGATTGTTATATTTATATTTATTATCAAATACATTTCAAAACTAAACATTTAAATGAAAACAAATAAAGCTAAAAACATTTAAGGGAAGATGTAAAACAACAAAAGTGAGTATAAAAATTATTCTAAATGACACTAAGCCAAACACCCATATATATATATGTTATTTATTTCCATGTAGTATGTTGAAATAACGTTACTAAAACTAAAGAAAATGACCTATAAAGACATAATAAATTCATTACATAATTTATCTAAAATTAAAATAGATAACATCAAACGGCAGTGTTTATCAGTATCCTAATTAAGAACACTGTGCAAAAACAGGTTAACAAACAACAACTCCTTACACTAGTAAGAATTGGTTATCAACAGACTAAAACAGAAGTGAAACAAGCTGAAGAAAGAAGATAAATAAAAAGCGATACTTACCTTTGACAGTGTGCCTGCCCGGTGTCTGGGAGTCGCTGTAGAGTCGATGATCTTTGCAGTTCTGCTTTTGCAGTCGTTCTGAGGTAGATGTCCTTGACAGAGACGGCTGCCGCGAGTAAGACCCTGAGATTGTATACCATCTAAGCAAACTACTCTGCAATTCAGCTTTGAACACATTTCCTGGTTAATCACAATAAATGGCCATTATTATAGCGCCCGACACTGACAAGGATGCACTACAGTACAGTACCAAACGCATTTCTATGCACGTCTCCACACAATAAGACAAAACAAGCGTTTCCTAGGAACAAGCAACTGGCTGAGACCCTAATGAGACAAGTAAATACACTTTTAAGCTTAAAAAAAATGATTTTAAGATGTAAGTACAGTACATTTTAATTTAAGCAGCCACAATAATTTAATTGATAACATAAAATGACACTGCTTGGACATGTGTCAAGCATGTAACTCATCCAGGTCCATAAACGGATTAATTTGTCAATATAACAACAAAGGGTACAAAAAACATTTACAGCTGCAGTCACCCTTATTCTATCAGGTAAGTCCCGCTGACCCTCAAATGAAGATGAGCCAATGGCATATGAGTATCAGTTGCATGGGACCTGGAACTCAGACATCTTTATATGTCGCGCCATAGAGAAACATTGACAAATCCAAAGCTTCCCTTTGGTTTTTGCTGTTCATGAGAGAATGGACAGTTGTCCTGGCACCATGATGTAAGTCTCTCCACCTCATCCAAGTATGCGGCCTCATCATTGTTGGATAATTCGAGGCCCCAGAACCACAGTATCGTCAGCAAATTTAACCAATGGAAGTGGAGCTGTGTGAGGACACGCAGTCGTGGGTGTATAGAGAGTATAGCAGGGGGCTCAGGACACAGCCCTGTGGGGCTCCTACATTCAGGGTGATGGAGTTGGAGGTGAACTGGCCGACTTTCACCACTTGTGGTCTGGCGGTGAGGAAATCTTGGATCCAGTCACAGAGTGAAGTGTTTAGGCCGAGGTCTGATAGTTTGACAGCTAGCTTGGTGGGGACTATAGTGTTGAAAGCTGAGCTATAGTCAATGAATAGCAGCCTGACATAGTTGCCATTTTTGCTGTCGATGTGAGTGAGGGAGGAGTGCAGTACCTGGGAGATGGCATCATCAGTAGACCTATTTGGCCGATAGGCAAACTGAAGAGGGTCCAAGGTAGCAGGGATGGAGGAGCAAATGTGTTTCTTTAAGAGTCTCTCAAAAACCTTAATGAGTCAAGCTTGTATAATAAAAGTAAAATGCGTTGCATCTGCTCTGCATTAACACAATAAAGACATCATCAAGCTCCACCATTCAGCACACCCAATAAAGACATAATAACAAGAGCTTTCACAAAATAGCAAGCTCTAACCTGATTGGTTGGCTTTATTAATTTTCCCAGGAGTCCAACAGGTTCGCACTCACAACTCATCACACGTGGACCCATTGGCATGGTAAATCTATTGTCAGGAAATTACAGTGCTCAGCGTAAATGAGTACACCCCCTTTGAAAAGTAACATTTTAAACAATATCTCAATGAAAACATTTTCCAAAATGTTGACAAGACTAAGTTTTATATAACATCTGTTTAACTTATAACATGAAAGTAAGGTTAATAATATAACTTAGAGAACAATATTTTCAGTTTTACTCAAATTAGGGTGATGCAAAATGAGTACACCCCACTGAAAGTCTCTGGAGCAAAGCTACATTTTAGACTTCAAATGTCTAATTTAACAATAATTCAAACACAGGTGAGTCTAATTATTCATTACACAGGTGACAGTTGACTATAAAAGGGTGTTACTTAAAGAAAACCCCTTCCCATTTCATGCTGTCAGCAATGGCACCACATGGAAGAGAAATGTCACAAGACCAGAGAAAGAAAATAATTTCTTTACTCAAGAAAGGTGAAGGCTACAAGAAGATCAGCAAAGCTTTACTTATCAGTCAGAATACTGTAGCAAAAGTGGTACAAACATTTAAAAAAGATGGAACTGCAACCATCTCACAGAGACGTCCAGGTCGTCCAGGAAGTTAACACCTCGTCAGGAGCGTCTTCTGATGAGAAGGGTTGAAGAAAATCGACATGCAAGTTCACTGCAGTTATCTAAAGAAGTAGAAAGCCAAACTGGGGTGACTATTTCCGTGACACAATACGGCGTACACTGCAGAGGAATGGCATGCATGGGTGCCGTCCACGAAAGAAGCCTCTCCTAAAGCCCAGGCACAAAAAAGCCCGCCTAGAGTTTGCCAGGCCCATGCTGACAAAGATGAAGACTACTGGGACTCTATACTCTGGAGTGATGAGACCAAGATAAATGTTTTTGGAACTGATGGCTTAAAAACTTGTATGGCGTCGCAAAGGTGAGGAATACAAAGAAAAATGCATGGTGCCTACAGTGAAACATGGTGGTGGCAGTGTCCTTATGTGGGGCTGCATGAGTGCTGCTGGTGTCGGGGAGCTGCATTTCATTGATGGCATCATGAATTCACAAATGTACTGCTCTATACTGAAAGAGAAGATGTTACATCACTCACGGGTGCCCTTGGTCGTCGTGCACTTTTCCAACATGACAATGATCCTAAACACACATCTAAGGCCACTGTTGGATTTCTGAAGAAGAACAGGGTGAAAGTGATTCAGTGGCCAAGTATGTCTCCTGATCTGAACCCAAACTAAAACTATAAGTTAAAACTCTATAAATACTATATATAAACATTTAAGAAAATTGAGAAATTAAATAAAATGACAAATGCATGCAACAACATTTCAAAACTAAACATTTAAATGAAAACAAAAAATAAAGCTAAAAACATTTCAAAAGATTAAAACAACAAAAGGTATAAAAATTATTCTAAAATGACACTAAGCCAAACACCCATATATATATATGTATATTTTATTTCCATGTAGTATGTTGAAATAACGTTACTAAAACTAAAGAAAATACCTATAAAGACATAATAAATTCACACATAATTTATCTAAAATTAAAATAGATAAATCAAACGTCAGTAGTTTATCAGTAATCCTAAAAAAAGAACACTGCCAAATACACATGTTAACAAACAACAACTTACACATAGTAAGAATTGGTTATACAGACTAAAACAGAAGTGAAACAAGCTGTAAGAAAGAAGATAAATAAAAAGCGATACTTATATCCTTTGACAGTGTCCCTGTCCGGTGGAGTCGCACGGTAGAGTCGATGATCTTTACACTCTTCGGTCTTCTCACGAGGAGGTCTTTACGCGACGGCTGCCGCGATAAACTAAGCTTTTTATACCCATCTAAGAAAATACTACTCCAATTCAGCTGAACACACTTTCCTGTTAATCACAATAAATGGCCAAGCAAGCGCCCGACACTGACAAGAGACGCGATACAGTACGAGACCAAACGCCATTTCATCACGTCTCCACACAATAAACAAAACAAGCGATTCCTAGCAACAACAACTGAGCTAAACACTAATGAGACAAGTAAATACACTTTTAAGTTTAAAAAAATTTGATTTTAAATTTAAGTAAATACATTTTCAATTTAAGCAGCCACAATAATTTAATTATAACATAAAATTACACTGCTTAGACATGTTCAAGCATGTAACTCAACCCCTATCCATAAACCTATTAATTTGTCAATATAAAACAAAGGGTACAAAAAACATTTACAGCTACAGTCACAATTATTATATCGGTAAGCTCCTACCCTCAAATGAAGATGAGCCAATGGCATATGAGTATGAGTTGCATGGGGACCGGAACTCAGACATCTTTATATGTCAGCGCCATAGAGAAACATTGAAAGATCCAAAGCTTCCCTTTTTTTTTGATGGTGTTTATGCAAAAAAATGGGAAAACGATGTGCCTGGGGTACTTGTTACACTGATTCCATGTATCCTGAGAGGATGAGCAATAGAATTGATTTTATTACATTTCCTAAACCCCCAAAAACAGCAAAAATGTCCCTAAGCATTCGAACCAATCCCAATGAACACGAAAACTTTCGTTTTCTGGTTGCCATACCCTCATTAAGTTACAGTTTTAATCTGCTCAAGCAGAACGTTAATGTCATCTTGTGCTTCAGCATTGATAAAACTAGCTAAAGTTAAACTTAGCGAGTTCATGCTAATGTACAAGCATAAAAAGAGAACTGTCCTCACATCATGTACAGTTGAAGTCAAAAACACTTAAATGAAGGTCTACATTTCAGTGCCTCTCTATGTTAAACTGGTTCAATGTAAATTAATTTAATCTTACCCTTCAGTACATGAAAAGTGTTGATCCTGGATGTTGCCATTGTGACTGTAACATCCCATTGTATTGCTATTTTTATTTGTAAATATTTTTTTTGAAATATTTTATATATCCCTCCATGGCATATTTAAGTCCCACTTGAATGATGGTCTTTGTGTGTCCAAAAGTTATCCAAAACACGTTGGGACAAGATTGTCACACTGACAGCTCTCATCGTAAGACAGTAGCAACTCTATATATTTGTTCGAGTGAGCAACAGTAACTAGGAGGGGGGGGGGGGGCTATGCTTACTGAAATGCCAATTTGATCATAAATTATAAATATTCAAAGTCTTTCAAGGCCAAATGATTTATGGGAGGAACAGACCCAAATGCAATCACCATCTCCAGATGTAACATTAAAATCACAAGCACACTTAAAAACTTTAAAAATTGTATGCATTAAATAAGCTCATTTAAAATTTGATGCCTACTACAAAATATACTCAACAAAATTATAAACTCAATACTTTTGTTTTTGCCCCTATTTTTCATGAGCTTAACTCAAAGACTTTTTCTATGTACAAATAGGCCTATTTCTCTCAAATATTGTTCACAAATCTGTCTAAATCTGTGTTAGTGAGCACTTCTCCTTTGCCGAGATAATCCATCCACCTCACAGGTGTGGCATATCAAGATGCTGATTAAACAGCATGATTATTGCACAGGCGTGCCTCAGGCTGGCCACAATAAAAGGCCACACACCTAAAGGACCATTCTCATCAGACTCCGAGAAACGAGATTCTCAGGTTTGATGAACCTCAATTCCAAGCATCATGTTTGAAGGAAACCAGGCACTGCTCATCACCTGCAGAATATAAGCCCAAAAGTAAAGTGTGCTGGTAGCAGCCTCATGCTGTGGGGGTCTTTTTCAGTGGGACTGAGGGACTCGTCAGAGTAGAAGAAAAGCTCAATGAACTAAAATATTTAGTTAGTCTTAATGAAAACCCAGTCCAAAGCATTCAGAACTTCAGACTGTACAGAAGGTTCTACTTCCAACAGAACTATGAGTCCTAATCACACAGCAAGAGTGGCATGTAGACAACTCTTTGAATGTCCTGGAGTGGCCCTGCCACAGCCTGGGCTTGAATGCAATCAAAAGTTTCTGGAGAAACCTGAAAATTTGCATCTGCCCCCATCCAACCTGAAAGAGCTTGAGACGTAAAGAGATGAGGAGAATAATGGCAGATACTTGTCAAATTCTGATATTCAAAGCTTGTCATATCATACCCAAAAAGACTTGAGGCTGTAAAGGTGATTGAGCTAAGTACTGACCAGAGGTGGAAAGAGTACAAAAATATTCTACTCAAGTAAAAGTACCATTACATTACTGAAATTTTACTTAAGTACAAGTAAAAGTACCAGTCTAAAAATATACTCAAGTAAAAATAAAAAGTAGCTCATTTAAAATATACTCTGAGTAAAAATTACTTAGTTACATTTTAACAATGGGAGGGAAAAATGGGATAGACCAAAGATGTCAAACTCAGTACCTGGAGGACCACAGCCCTACACAGTGTAGATATTACCCTAATTAAACACATCTGATCCAGCTAAACTAATCATTTAGGCTGATCTGAAAACTACATGGTGTGTGTGTTGGAGCAGGGTTGGAACTAAACTCTTTAGGGCTGTGGCCCTCCAGGAACTGAGTTTGACACACCTGGGATATGGGCCTATAAATCTCAAACTAGGTGTTTTTAATTAAATGAATCGGTTAATTAGAATAATAAGACATCTAGGCTGTTACCAGGCAAATTAAATCAGTATCAACAAAATGCATCTTTGCAATGCAGAGGAAATGCAGAAGCTTCATCTGAAGATGTAGATGTATTACACACTGACATGAATGCATTTAGCCTGCAGTTACAAATGCAGAAATAATGTTTTGATAAATAAGACCCTGAACCACAAAACCATAAGGGTCAATTATACATCATCTGAAAGCTGAATAAATGATATTTCCATTGATGTATGGTTTGTTATGATCGGACAATATTTTAAAATCTGGAATCTGAGGGTGCAAAAAAATCCAAATATTGAGAAAATCTCCTTTAAAGTTGTTCAAATTAAGCTCTTAGTTTTGATATATTTACAGTAGGAAATTTACAAAATATATTAATGGAACATGATCTTTACTTAATATGCTAATGATTTTTGGCATAAAAGAAAAATGTATAATTTTGACCCATACAATGTATTGTTGGCTATTGCTACAAATATACCCCAGCGACTTAAGACTGGTTTTGTGCTCCAGGCCAGGGTCACAAATGTTAAATAGTCATTTGAAATACAAAAATCAAAAGATACTTTAAATGTTAAATTAGAACCACCAGTAGGTGTCAGCAAGTCACTGATAAGAGAGTCATTGCGATTGAACAGAATCATTTAAACGGTTAATTCAAGGAATGAAACACGTCATTGCTCAGAGTCAGAGACGCAAAACTGTGTATGGAATATTTTTTGTTGTCGAAATAGAGCAAAAACAGGCAATATGGTGTCTAAAACGCAAGTCTCTTAATTAACTTCTTGTTTTTTGAACTGTTGTAAAAAGAAAAACTACAGGCCGATGTAATCATGGTGATTTTTGGAGAAAAAACGGCATTCTTCATGTGATGTTGACTTACTATATTACTATATTAAATTATATAAATATATACATTTTCTGCTTCTATATCTTCAATGTTGTGATCATTCTAAACGCATTTTAACAGACTGAATCACGCAGTGAAAGAAAGCACTCCAGATGCACGCGCACTAGTCTAATCTAGATTTCACGGCACACTGTTTAGAGTGTTTTGTTTGGTTTTATGCAAAATATTGATAATCGCACATCGTTGAAACAACAATTACTATATTATCTCAGATGATATTGCACACCCTGCACCAGTCTTTTTGGCTCATTTGTGCAAAACCTTTTGTTAAACTGTTAAAGCTTAATTTTAACCACCAATGCAATGATGTAAGTATTTACCTTACGTTACCTCTACATGCTTGCGAAGGGCGATGTCGAGATGTTATAAGCTGCTAGTTCGGTCTCCCGAGGCAAACACAGCTAACACTGCATAATAGAGCATGAATATATGGCCAGGGGTTCACTTCATTTCCTTCGAGTTCAACTTCAGCAGAATACGACGGGGTCTGGTTTTCAGCTGGGTCTGCACCATTAACGTCTGTCTTGTTCGTCTGCATCTTTCTTGTGATTTTAGCACCAGTTTCTTCTTCTGCCCATTATTTACTGCAGTTGTTTCCACGGAGCGATTTTTTTTTACTCAGTTACTCATGTGTTTTAAAATGTAGCGAAGTACAATACTTCACACAAAATATACTTAAGTAAAAGTAAAATTACAGATTAAAAATATTACTTAAAAAAGTACAAGTACACAAAAAAGATACTCAATTACAGTAACGCGAGTAAATGTAATTCGTTACTTTCCACCTCTGGTACTGAGCTAAGGGTATGAAAACTTATGCAATGTAAGAATTTCATTTTTTTTATTAATTTACGAAGTTGAGAAAATTCTGTTTTTGCTTTGTCATTATGGTGTATGGAGTGTAGATTAATGTGGGGAAAAAATATTAAATTCAGTTTAATATAAGACTGCAACATAACAAAATGTAAAAAATGAAGGGGTATGAAGACTTTTTAGAGGCACTGTATATATATATATATAAATTCAACATCAGACCAGATTGGTAACATTGTAGTAGGGACCAACTCTCACTTTTAACTAGTTGCTTATCAGTATGCCTATTATTAACATATTGGCTGTTTATTAGTACATAGGTCGCAGGTTCGAGTATTGGTACCGGCAGGGATTGTAGGTGGGGAGAGTGAATGTACAGCAGTCTCTTCCTGTCACACTTCTCCGGGAACCAGGAACGAAGGAGATGAAGAGATACTCAAATATAAAACTTATTTTACTTTCCCAATCAAACAGAGGAACACATGGAGACATCGCACATGACGTTTAACAACCGACAGCAAACATGGGGCAGAACACACTATAAATAGACAGGACTAACTAGACACACCTGGAACATAATCAAGACACATGGCTGGGACTAAATTAACTAATAATGAACAGGAAACAGGAAGGACCATATATGGGCACAAGAGGAAGGGAGACACAAGACATGGGGACACAGGTCTGACACTTCCACCCTCAATACCATGACTGAGGTACTTTTGAGCAAGGCACCGAACCCCCAACTACTCCCCAGGTAGGAGGGCAAAAATGGCTGCCCACTGCTCCGGGTGTGTGTTCACGGTATGTGTGTGTGTGTGTGTGTGTGTGTGTGTGTTCACTGCTGTGTGTGCACTTAGGTTGAGATAAATACAGAGCACTAATTTTGAGTATAGGTTACCATATTTGCCCACATGTCATGTCACTGTGATATACAATATTAATTTTGCTTGACCACAATCTACATCCCTAATCCTACCCAAAACCTAAACTTAACTAGCCTAGCTTACTAGCAATTAAAACCCAGCAAATTAGGAGTAAATTAATAAATTGTGACCCTATTGAAATGACTGGGTTTTGAACATCAATTCTTTCTAAGCAAAGGTAAGGCATGTTCAGTCTGAATTTGCTCAACAATTTGGTAACACGTTATATTATCACATTTTTGATATTCCACTTTAGACATTCTACTAACAGGAAGTAACTTTGTAACTACATGTCAACCAAAAGTTATTAAAGTATTAGTAGACTGTCTGCTTAATATCTTATAACACTTTCTTTTGATGGGTCCACAACATACAACATGCAAAGATTCTCATACTCAGTAAGTATATGTCAACTTATTCTACTAAAGCTAAACATACCCTACTGAGATTTAGTAGATATGAAGTTTCAAATGAATACGAATTAGTTGACATGTAGTTACAAAGTTACTTATAGTTATTTGAATGTCTAAAGTGGACTATCAAAATAAAGTGTAACCAACTATTTTTTTTTTTCAAGTGTAATCATGTGAACACACTTCACAACATAATTGTGATTCTGGGTATGTACATATAAAAGTTGGTAACACTTTATTTTAAGGTATCTTAACTAGTTGCTTATTAGCATGCATATTAACTAGAATATTAGCCATTTATTAGTAGTAATTAAGTACATATAATGCCTTATTTTACCTTATTCTACATCCCTGATCCTACCCAATACCTAAACTTAACAACTACCTTAATAAGCAGCAAATTGGGAATTTATCGAGGGAAAAATTGTAGTTAATAGTGAATTAAGTGTTCCCTTTTCTAAAGTGTTACCGAAAAGTCTCCGGAAGATTTAAGTGAAGAGTAAGTTGTAATATGTATCTGATTTATACCAACGCCCTGCTGAAAATAAATCAAAATGTTGGTTATAGATGGCCATCTGGCCCTAGTCATTGCTTGTTTAGCAGGTAGGTTTCATCTGCTTTTTTAGCTGGTCCGACTGATCTTAACTGGTCAGACTGGGAGACGAGGTAACCAGACTTAAATACCTCTACAAACCTCATTTCTGACAGCTGGCCTTGTACCTGACTACTGCATGCTTTCAAAGCAGTTTGCTTACTAATTAAGAGTAGGAGAATAAAGCAAATGAAACTTTCTTTGCAAAAGCAGTGCACTCTAATATTACAAGCCCTCAGAGGGAAACTGCTCCTTTGGAAAAAAGAGAGCGGAGAACCACTTTTCCAATTAAAGGCCATGGATGAAATCTGCGGCAGCGCTCATTTGAAAGGCTTGATCTATGAGAGCTGTCTGTAGCCAGGGGCAGACGTCGTGACTCACTGCAGTCCAGAACCGGTTCTGGAAGTCTGAAATCAAACCTCGCCAACTGTGTCCTCTTTTTCTGTCACACATTACAATGTTTATGAATACAATGAATAAAGAGACTAAGAAGTAGCCTGTGGGCAGGTGAAACAATTATCACTGAAGATCTCATTTATATGCCCCATATTGCCACACTAAATGTTTCATTAAGCTTCATATGCTAAATTGTTCATAAAAAAAATTATTTTAGGCTCATGGCTTTCATTTTTAGGATAGCTTGTCTCCCCTCCTAGTAATAATCGAGCTTTCCAAAAATATTATGAGTGTTCCTTTCTTTAAAGAGGTCATGAACTTCCTTTATTAAAATTATTTTATAATGTTCCCTGAGGTCTTTAGACTTTTATATAAAAATCGGTCATTATTTAGAAATGTATGGCCATTTGTTTACCTTGATTTTAGATCTCTGAATTAATAATTAATTTAAAGGGACGCGTCTCCTTTAAGACATCAGTGTAAACACCTTCTGCTATAATTTTGTAACGTTTGTGCATACAAAGCTTTATACACGTGGAACTGTTGAAGCAATGTGCTATGTTTACATTAATCCATCAAAGATTTATTTTTAACTTCATGTTTTTTTAAGCACTGACCATGGTAGACAGTGTTAAACGCAAGAATGCAACGACCAGAGTTTCATACTCTCTCAAATGCTTTCATCATTAGCAACAAAGTGCAGATTCATTATTCAGTGAGATTCATAACCGTTTCATCAGGAGTTTTGGAGAGAGCAGAACTCACGCTTGAACGCATGTGATTGACAACTCCAGGGACTAGAAAGAGAGCATTGTTTGATTGATTTCTGTATATAATTTGAATCACATTTTGAATCAGGTTTTTTTTTTCATTACTAGGGAAAATAAAATCAGCGACTCTTTTGACTTAAGTACCTGTCGAGCAACTATCCAGAACACTTCAGCTTTGTGGATGTGATGCTTGTATGTGCAAGAGCCACTCACATGTTCTTCAGTCACATTTTCTTGAGAGAACATAAGGTCTTACATTTGGGTTTCTATGTCATTAAAAGGATATTTGCAGCAATCACATTTCCTCAAATTAATCTTTTCATGTTGAATAATAACATGCAGCCATATTAATTCTTCATAGAGGCATTAAAAAGCTCAATTAATGGGGAATTGTAAGTACTTTGTGATTAACTCCAAGAATTAATAAAAGCACTGTCACATTAAAACTAGGCTGACCCCATTAGAGTCCTCCAAACAGAGGAGCATTAGGCCTGAGCCAAACTGAGCTATTGAGATAAATGAACCTCAAAGAGCCGAGACGAGACGAGACAAGACGACTGCTCTGTGTTCAGCTAAAATCACACTGAATGTCATTTCATCTGTGCATCATTGTGTTTCTGCTCTTCTTGATGAAATGCAGAGATCTGTAACTCTACTGTACTAGCTACTGTTTAATGTACCAAAAAAACAGTAATGTTGAACATGCTACATAAAACAGTAATGTGTCAACATTTATAAAATGTAGAAGATTTCCTGAAATAGATCATGTTCAAAATAAAGTACTGTGATGGTATAAAGGTGTTGCAATCAAATTATGGTAATACCATGCGGGGTTTTTATATGCATAGCATTCTGAATAGCTATCAATGAAATATGCACTTTAATGGTGATCTATTATCTATTATTGTAATGCTCCCTTGGCAGGTCTTCCAGACAGTTCTATCAAAAAATTACAATTAATCCAGAACGCAGCAGCAAGATTAGTCTAAATGAGCCAAAAAGAACGCATGTCACACCTCTGTTCATCAATTTGCACTGGCTACCAATAGCTGCTTGCATTCAATTCAAAGCATTAATGTTTGCCTACAGAACCACCTCTGGCTCTGCGCCCCTAAATTTAGTTCTTCAGACGTATGTGCCTCTAGAAGCTTTTGTTCTTCAAGTGAACGGCGCTTTATTGTTCATCCCAAAGAGACACAACATCACTTTCACAGACGTTTTCATTAAATGTTCCCTCCTGGAATAACCTGCCCAACTCAGTCCCAGCATCTGAGTCCTTAGCCATCTTCAGAATCGGCTAAAACACATCTCTTCCAGCTTTATTTGACCATCTAACTCTATAACTCTATAACCCTATCTATTCTAAGTTTATTTATCTATGTGGTGTTTTTAATATGCTTTTAGACAAGCCATGTGCCAATCCATTAATCAATATCATTGCTGAGTATTTTATCCTTAAAACTGTACTTTCCCTAAGGCAATCCCAAAAACGTGGTTTGAATCTGCGCTTTGTTTGCTGCGCCACAAAAATCAATAACCAATCACGTCAAGGGATCCTGTCATTAGTTTATCATTAAGTGTGCTGTAACGCGGGGGCTCTAGAGAATCCAGGAATCCAGCTTTTAGACTTGCACTCATTCATTTACTAACTGCTTTAAAAAATATATATTGCTCTATTCTTTTTCTATTTTGTCTGTTTTCTTTTTAATTGATTATATAATAATAATAAAAAACCGTTGCTACGTGCACTGTGTTAGGCTAACTGAGACACTTTGCATAGCACTTGCATGTCGTTGCTCTTTTATTGATTTTGATTGCCTCCATTGTCCTCATTTCTAAGTCACTTTAGATAAAAGCGTATGTTAAATGACTAAATGTAAATGTATTATAATTATTTCAGAAGTTCTATAACAAATGAAATAAATCCATTCAGACCGTGGTGTACGTCATAAGGTCGGTGCATCTTACCTTTCTTCAGTGATTATTCATTATGTTCATCTGCGCAGCTTCTGTCTGTAAGTTGTAGGCCTGTATCACTTTTTTTTTTTCTTTTTTTTATTGTCACATCACCACAGCACAAGTGCCTTGGTGAGTGAAATTCTTATGAGCGTGCTCCAGACAGTGCAAAAAAACAACAGCAATTTACATATGGACAGACAGTGCAAAAAAACAACAAACAATTTACATATGGACAGACAGTGCAAAAAAACAACAAACAATTTACATATGGACAGACAGTGCAAAAAAACAACAAACAATTTACATATGGACAGACTGTGCAAAAAAAAACAACAAACAATTTACATATGGACAGACAGTGCAAAAAACAACAGCAATTTACATATGGACAGTACATATTTACAGACTGTACAGAAGACAATGTGCAAAATACACATACATATACTCAGTACGCTTAGTGTACTATAGAGACATACTCAATTATCAACGACACATTATACACCGTATGGGCACATCTGCATTATGTACAGTATCTATACATAATGTGGTCTATACATAGTAATAATGTGAGGTGCAACAGATTATAAATTAACAGCAGATTGGTTGAGCAGCAGATAGTTGTGCAAAGGTGCAACAGATTATTCATATGCAGTGTCGTGGATGTGCATCGTATGGTGTCCAGTGATAGCAGATAGGTTAGTGCAGTGTGTGCGTGTAGTCCAGTTGAACGGTGTTAAAGTGCAGTGCATGGCATGTTGTGTGAGTGGGAGTGTGATGTAGGTGAGTTATTTCTGACTGTTCATTAGCCTGATAGCCTGAGGGAAAAAGCTGTCCCTCAGTCGGCTAGTGCGGGATCGGATGCTGCGGAAACGTCGCCCTGAGGGCAGCAGAGAGAGCGGTCTGTGGGACGGGTGGCTGGAGTCTTTGATAATCCTCCGGGCTTTCCTTGTACACCGCCTGGTGTAGATATCCTGGAGGGAGGGAAGCTCACCTCCAACAATGTGGCGGGCAGTTCGCACGACCCTTTGCAGAGCCCTGCGGTTGCCAGCGGTGCTGTTTCCAAACCAGGCGGTGATGCAGCCGGTCAGGATGCTCTCCACAGTGCAGGTGTAGAAGGACCTGAGGATTCTGGGGCTCGTTCCAAACTTCCTCAGCCGTCTCAGGAGAAGAGTCTGTACAGACTTACTGTATGTATGTGTTTCTCTATTTTGAGACACATCTGTTTGAGAGGGCTTAGCATAGGTAAGTGCTTGGTTAAGTGATGAGCGCTGTGTGGGATTATTCCCTGAACCCTGAAATGCTTGTGTGGGCATGTGGCTCATGTGATCCAGAAGAGGTCATGTGTAGGTTTGGACTCTACAATGTAAGACTACACTAGTTCAGTTTTAGGAGATTATTATGGTAACACTTCAGTATAGGGACCAGTTCTCACTATTAACTATACTTGCTTATTAGCATGCCAGTTATTAACATAATGACTGTTTATTGGTTCTTATAAAGCTCATGTTCCATATGAGCATATTTTGCAATGCCCAATAACTTAAAAACTACCTTATTAAATATTAATAAAAAGCTAATTAGTTGTTTGAGGCAAAAGTTATAGTTAATGGTTTGTCAAGGACGAGAACTGGACCTTAAAATGAAGTGTGATCAGGTATTGGTATTATTATTATTATTATTGTTGTTGTTATTATTATTAAATGTAGTGGTGATGGACATTAAATAATGCTGCTGGTTGAACAGAGGTGATATTCATTTAAAAAGTGGACAGACTTAGATTTTCAGTCAAGATGCAATTTTTGTGATAAAGTAAATGAATAATAAAATATATGTGCAGTAAATATAGAAGTAAATATGGTGTCAGGACTGGGGTTTGTTATTTGTCCTTTTCGCTCTGTTCTTCTTTTCATTTCCCCTTGGTGGCTGCACACAATTGACTGCCTTCGGCGATAAGCACAGTCTGTCACGTCTTAGACAGGGATAAGGCAGGAGGCTCAACGTAAAGGTAGAATGGGTCTTTAATATACAGTAAACAAAACGTAGGGTACACACAGACATCAAAAGGGTAGCAACAAAGTAACATAGTAGATCCAAGTCCGACAAAGGAACACAGAGCAAACAGGAACATATGATAATTAGGAACTCAGGTGAAAGGAATCATAAGGCAATCAAACTAAACAAGAACAGGAAAACCCATATAAGGAAACTCAGGAACAAGGACAGGGGTAAAACATGGAAACACAAGACACCCCCGTGTCCATAGTCCACACAGGACTGACACAGTCACTCATCGGCTTGGCGCTTGTTCTCTCTTCTCTCATTATTAGTCTCTGTATCTAGGCTCGCTCTGCACCTCTTCAGTGTCCGGGTGTTTAGCCTGTGCTCTCCTGCTCTGTCTCTCAGTCTGTTCAAATCTCCTGATTACCTGTTTGTCCAGAGCTCATGCCATCTCTCTGCACAGCTCGCTGAAGACTGCTTCTCACAGGTGTGAAAGGTTATCAAAAATCTGAAAGTACAGACAGTAAAAATTTGACTCAGTTAAAAGTACTAGTGCCTGTACTTTTCATATTTGAGTAACAGTACACATGTACAACTTTAAATTGTACTTATGGGTTAAAAAAGTAGAAGTAATCGAGCAAAAATCAAACAAACACATAAATAAATACAGGACAGCGGAAAACACACACACACACACACACACACTGTCCTTAAAAGGGAAATTCTATCATTCACACCCTTCAGATGAAAAAAAATATCTATATATAAATATATATATATATATATATATTTGCATATAGTTCAAGTGTACGGGACATCCAATATGACAGTAACCCATACAATTGCTGTGGATGAATCAATGTATTATTATGTGAAATAATAGCTTGACTGTTGTGTTCACTTTGTGTGGTTTTTGTAGCACTCCTGTACACTTGCATTATATGGACTAAAAATATTTTTTTGTGTTTAGTCGTGTACATCTAAGATGGAGGAGGAGAAAATGCTGAAATAATTTGGGTGAACTATGTCTTTAGCCTGATGTGATGCAGAGACATATTCCAGACAGAAAATAAGGTTGAATTAATTAGGAAAGACAATTAAAACATACATTTACTTTTTGAAAGGCCACTTTTTGTGTTGCTTATTCAATGTCTCTGTCTATAATTAGAAAAAATAAATAGTTTAATTTCTTATTTGATGCATTTTTTTTTTGGGGGGGGGGGGTTACAGATATTGATACAAATAATTATTTGTGACCAATTAACTAGATTATTTAATGAGCAAATCATTAAATCATTTAGATTAAAAAAATGATCAGTTGACTAATTAGTCCTAATTGTTACTCTTTTTATTAATTGTTAATTGTTATTTTTTTATTTTTTTTAAATGCAATCATTCCCACCAAATGCCCCAGATTGTGTTTGTACTCAGTCTTGTTCATTACTAGTTAGTTTAAATTGTACTTGAACAGAGTACTCAAGTAAAATGACTCCAGTATTCACTCCCCTGCTGCTTCTGTGGATGTCTCTGATCTCTCAGGCCAGCTACTTCAGCTCCGGTTCGGTCAGGATTACGGGTCTGGTGATGCGGGTCAAGGCAGTGTATCATGATCTGTCTTCAGGAGCTCTAGAGCCGCTTCTCTTCCTCCACAATGACTGTTTGGTTGTGCCATCAATCTCCTCCCTGCCACTTCTCTGCCTAGCAAGCATCTTTTCTCTTTGTCTGCTCCTGAGTGGCGGTGCCATGGAGAAATGTTTGTCTCTGGCACTTTGTCACTCTTTTGTCTTTGCCACTCTTCATCTGTGCCCGGAGCGGAGCTGTTCTTTGTGAAAAAGCAGGGCAGCTCTTTGCAGCCGTGCATGTATTATCGCATACTGAATTACATAAGTCCACCAAGTCATCCTTTAAGTCACAGGTGCCAAACTCCATTCCCCAAGGGCCACTGTCCTGCAGTGCAGCTCTAAAACACCTGCCTGGAAGAGCTTGATTAGCTGGTTTAGTGCTTAATTATGGCTGGACAGTGAATCTTTCATATATTTTAGATTCATTACATGTAAAGTAAAACACTTCAAAAGTTTTTTTTATTATTTTGATGATTAGAGCTTACAGCTAATGAAAGTCAAAAATCAGTATCTAAAAATATTCGCATATTTACATTTGAGTTTCAATAAAGGACCATCCATACAGTATAAATTGTGGGTATCTCTTGTTCTTTGAAACCACAATAATGGGGAACACTGCTGACTTGGCAATGGTCCAGAAGACGATCATTGACACCCTCCACAAAGAGCATAAGTCACAGAGGGTCGTTACTGAAAGGGGTGGCTGTTCAAAGAGTGCTGTATCAAAGCATATTAAATGCAAAGTTGACTGGAAGGAAGAAATTGGGTAGGAAAATGTGCTCAAGCAACGGGGATGACCGCAAGCTTGAGAATACTGTCAAGCAAAGCCGATTCAAACACTTGGGAGAGCTTCACAAGGAGTGAACTGAAGCTGGAGTCAGTGCATCGAGAGTCACCACGCTCAGATATCTTCAAGAAAAGAGCTACCAAGCCACTTCTTAAACAGAAACATCTTCAGAAGCATCTTACCTGGGCTAAGGAGAAAAAGAACTGGACTGTTGCTCAGTGGTCCAAAGTCCTCTTTTCAGATGAAAGTAAATTTTGCATTTAATTTGTAAATCAAGGTCCCAGAGTCTGGAGGAAGAGTGGAGAGGCACAGAATCCATGTTGCTTAAAGTCCAGTGTGAAATTTCCACAGTCAGTGATGATTTGAGCTGTCATGTCATCTGCTGGTGTTGGTCCATTGTGTTTTCTGAAGTCCACAGTCAACGCAGCCATCTACCAGGAAATTTTATGGAGCTTTATGGAGATGCTGATTTCATTTTCCAGCAGGACTTTAGCACCTGCCCACACTGCCAAAGGTACCAAAAGCTGGTCCAATGACCATAGTGTTACTGTGCTTGATTGGCCAGCAAACTCGCCTGACCTGAGCCCCATAGAGAATCTAGATGAGAGACACCAGGCCCAACAATGCAGATGACCTGAAGGCCGCTATCAAAGCAACCTGGGCTTCATAACACCTGAGCAGTGCCACAGACTGATTGTCTCCATGCCACGCCGCATTGATGCAGTATTTCATGCAAAGGAGGCCCAACTAAGTATTGAGTGCATAGAAATGAACATACTTTTTAGAAGCCTGACATTTCTGTAAAAAATATCCTTTTCTTTTATTTATCTTATGTAATATTCTAATTTTCTAATTTTAGAGACAATACATTTGGGGTTTTCATTATCTGTAAGCCATAATCATCAAAAGTTCAAGAAATAAAGGCTTGAAATATTTCACTCTGTGTAATTAATCTATATACTATATGGAGTTCACTTTCTGAAATGAGTAACAAAAATAATCGACCTTTTTCAGGAAATTCAATTTTTTTTGATGTACCTGTAAGTGGACCTTACAGGACAGTTGAAAATAAAAAACTAAGGCAGTTCATGACCCCTTTAACAACCAAGTTCCAGGAATGGTAAGCTCATGGCCTTATTATGGCGCATCGCTGCTTTGGACAGTGTTCCTCAGCCCTGTACCATCTTTCCTTTGGCCTGCATGGTGGGGGGAGCTGCTTGGTGTATCGAGGACTGTGTAAAGTGGGCCTGGGATGGTGTTGAGGTGCCTCGGGGCTGTCTGGCAGGTCTGCTGGCGAATTGCTCTGCAGTGCTTTAGTGGGAACATTCGTCAAGGCTGCTTGTCATCCAGGAACGAGGAGGCCATTGGCTGTCGACTTTTAGCACTATGGACATGGTGGAGGATATCCATTGGTTTATGGGCACATACTCGGTTTATGCCTCAAGTTTTCCTACTGTTGGTTGGCTGCACCCTGTCCCCCTGTTCTTTCCTGAGCACACATTGCTCTGGATTTAATCAACAGTCTCCCTCCATGCAGTATAAATACTGTGGTCTTACCAAGGGTGGACCGTTTAGTCCCCCATAAAACAAGTGAACATATAACACCTTTGAATAAAAATAAATACCAAATCAAGCCTATACTCTAAGACTGGAGTATTTTCTTGCCCCTGAAATGTTTGTTTTTTTAATAGATTTGAAATGTATTCCCAAACACTTGATTGAAATTATAATTTCAATACAAAGATATTATGACATGGATGACTGGGTTTTTGCTATCCAGTTTAGCTTGCTGTATGTTTTTGTTGAATTTCTCATCAAACCACAGTCCCTTTTGATTTTTCTGATTGACTTTTGCCACTGATGAAACACAAGGTCATAGTTAACAAGCAAACCTTACAGCACGTTCAGTCATAATCCTTGTCCTTCAGTTTTGTTCTGTTTCAGAGCACATTTTGTCCTTGGTCCTGATAGCACACTGGGTCAATAAAGCCATTGCTAAAGCACTTCCTTCACCCTCAGCTGACTAGAGCTAATGCTCTAACTAATGCTGGACTCAGCAATACACTGATGGCGTGCAGTCATAATGAAATGACTGAGAGGAAGCGTGGTCCGTGGGACGGTAATGTGGACAGTGTGTTAATCCATCTCCCACATCTCATCTGCAGTTTTCACAATGAATCATTTGCATACGTCTTACTGCATACTGTGTCTACAGTCTGTAAAAATAAACCGAGTGTCTATTTACACTCAATATGTTATTATCTGCATACTGTTTTATAATGTACTACGATACTGAGTGGCAGATATAACAAATAAATACTGCTATTTGTATGTAGTGTAAACAGAAGCTATTGCTATTTGCACTTGCCTTTGCTATCTATCACTATATGCTATTTTCATTTAGTGCAAATTTCTGCTGCCAAAATTATGAAAAGTACAGGATACTATATTTCAGACAGTAGTATGCTACATTGTTACATGATCTTATTATGTGTATTCATACCGATGTCCAGTTATTTTAAAAATAATGAAAACAAATACTGTAGATGTTTGTGCAGGTAGGGAGTAAGATGCCCTTCTTGCTTCTTTTACATGGCTTTTAATCAACAAATCAGCAAATCTGCCACTTAATATTAGAAATTATGTAGCATTTTTTTTCTCTCTTTATATACAGTATTTTGGGGACATGAAAAATCATAATTTCCTGAAATGATTTCAACAGTTTCCTTTTAGCCATGTCTGCACTACTGCACGAGTGTAGGCCATCCTGGTATCTCATGCATACTGTGCACAGTAATATGTAGAGTCTATAGATAATAAGATTATTATATTAGTATGTGTGAACACTTTCAATACTTGCAGTTTACACAGTTTTGCTTATTACAATAAACCAATTTAGCTCTGTCACATCATGGCTCCATTCACTTGCAGCATAAACATGGTGTCTGTGTAAAAGCTGTGTTTACACACACTTTTAGATTTCACTTTATTTGTATGCTGTATTGTTATTTTCTGTTCTTTAGTAAATATACATTTTATAATCACCATTTCCACTAAAATACATGTTAGTGTGTTGAAAACTGTACATTATCACATGAAAGATTGTATTATCCAGGTATTTTGGTGCAAAAATAGAAATGTTCATATAGGGAACTTGGTATTTTTCCGTACTAAGTCACAAAACTGAAACAATATTGCATCTAAAATGAATTTGTGGCACTATTACTGTAGTAACAGTAACTGCTGTAACTGTTTTGGTGGAAGGTATGGTTACCATAGTACATTAGTTAACAGTATGAGTAAACAGGCATTCTGGAAGTGAAACTCAACCCCCCAGTGTCCTTTCGCTCATGTGTTAACAGTGAGACATCATGGTTTGGTTTTAATAGTAGCAGTCTTTCAGAAAGCCCACAGAGAGCAGATGATGCTGAAGTGGAAATTCCCTGCTGCTCACCATCAAATCACTTCCTTATTTTCTATCTCAATCTAGTAACCCTTACAACGTATAAAATCACCCTTTTAAATCTTAAATCACACTCTTGAGCTAGGCCGTCGGCTAAATGAATTATTCCCATTACATTGTTATTAGTTTGTAAAGGTCATAGAGTTAGGATATGTTTATTATTGTGACAGACTGAGCATCACTTCCTGCTCCGTGATGTCATGCATGTCAATGAAGGGGCTTATATTTGAACTTCCCCTCCAGTAAATAACATCACATTAACACGCTGCTGATCACGTTACACGCGCTGTGGATTTAGGAGTGAAAGGCTACAAGAGGATTAAACTGCAGCTATTAATCAGATTTGAAAGAGTGATGGAAGGAAGTTCACAGTTGTCACTGTCAGAAGAGGACTCTTCCAGCAAAGAGCGCTCTTTACCTGAGGAGGAGAATGAACTGCAGTCTGAGTGCGTATCATTACACCGTCTTCTCTTGAGTTTAAGTGGACGTAAACAGCAGCTGTGTGTGTGTGTGTGACAGTACAGTCGCACCACGTCCTGTAAGCAGGAAGTAGGGACTATTTTTGTAATAATTTGCCAGTTAAATGTTTATTTTTTTTACAATAGAGTTCCAAAGAGTCACATGTTTGGGTGATAAATGAGATATACAATGGTTCTGTATAATTACCATATACGCAAACCATGATATATATATAGATGTTTTTTATGATACTCAAAAGAAGAAAAGTAGGTAGCACTTTATTTCGATAGTCCACTTTAGACATTCTACTAAATGTAAGTAACTATGTAACTACATGTCAACTAGCAGTCATTACAGTATTAGTAGACTGTCTGCTTAATACTTATAACACTTTATTTGAATGGTCCACAACATACTGACTATGAGAAACTTTTCAAGTATATGTCAACTAATTCTATTAACTCTAAACCTACCCTAACAGTATACTCTGAGAGTTAGTAGACATGTAGCTGTAAATTAGTGAGGATTAGTTGACATGTAGTTTAAAGTTATTTATATAGTTAGTAGAATGTCTAAAATGGATTATCAAAATAATGTGTAACTCAAAAGTTAATTGGATTTGTCATTTTCTCAGTAGAGACCATATTAGTGTACTCTGTAATAACACATCCACTCTTAAAAATAAAGGCGCTTCACGATGTCACAGAAGAACCTAGTTTTTTTGTCTAAATGATTCCATAAAGAACCTTTAACATCATCTGAAGAATCTTTCTGTTTCATAAACGCTTCTTTGTGGCAAAGGAAGGTTCTTCAGATTATAAAAAGGTAAGCAAGAGATGTTCTTTCTTTGACTGGATGTTTTTTTGGTATAACGAAAATAAAATGGTTCTTCTGTGGCATCTCTGTGAAGAACCTTTTAAGCACCTTTAATTTAAGAGTGTATATGACTCTTTAGTGACAGTTTCACCAATGAATTAATACAGAGTTACACTAACTATTGACATAATCATGTATTTTGGGGCACGCTGTAGTTTGGGGATCATTTCTCATCATTAACTAACTATTAACTAAGATTTTTTCCTTAGTAAACTACTAGTTTGCTGCTAGTTAGTAGTGTAGGGATGTAAAAAGGGATCTAAAATATGGTCATGCCGAATAAGTCATTAATATGTGCTTTATTAATACTTATAAACAAACAATGCACTAGTAATATGCATGTAAGTGTGAGAATTATATAAAGTGCAATCATATTTTGATATATTTGTAAAGAAACAGGAAGGGACAATAGTAACAGAAACATTTCCCAGAGCTTTTAGAGTCATTGTCAGTTTTTATAGGGCCCGCTGATGTGTTCGTGTAACTTTTATTAGTTCATACTTTGTCACAGCTTATCATGAGTCATTCATCACGAGCCTGTAATGAATGACTGGAACATTTGCATAACATCCATGACTTTATTTGTGCTGCTTCAGATTCTCCATCTGCCCCTTACTGTATTAGCACAACAGCAATGACAGCACAGCGCTGCTCCTTATGACTATGAAAGAACAAGACTGTCAAGAAGAAGAGCTTTTAGCTTATTTAGCTTCTCATTATCCATTCAAATGATCACATTACAGTGTAATTACTGGTATACAGTACTAATGTATTTAATTTGTAATTATTTTGTGGAGCAGCTTCACACGCTGATTGCAATTACTGTCATAATGACTTTTTATTAACATGTAATGTGTGTGGTTTGGCCCGTCTCATGTAAGCTGTTCTCAAGAGGATCTTCACAAGAATAACTAAACCTGACAAAATCCAAAAAGCACTGGATATGCAAATGTCCCCGTGAGGAAAACAACGTCATAAGGGTCTTCATGATGTTTTATTTCAATTCTAAACATGTCTGCAGCTATATTTGAAGGTTAGGGTTAGTCATGAGTGAAAGGAACCTGCATCACAGGAAGCCTGTGAGAAAACAAGGTCAAAAATAGGGTGAAATATTGTAAACACGCCAGCATTTGTGTGCACACGGTGGTTATAATAATGAGAATAAGAATAATGTGAGATCCTAAAATGTTAAAAAGAGAAATGTTTTGTATGTGTGTGCATGTTTGTGTGGTTTATGAGGACATGGGTATGACATAGGCATTACAATGTGAAGGTGATTAATTAGGACACTTTTGGTGTCCCCGTAATTCAAAACTCTTATCAATTGTACTGAAGGAGGTTTTGTTGTTGTTGTTTTTTTGTAAATCTAAAAATGCACAAAGTGTTCTGTGAGGGTTGGTGTAGACTAGAGCGATATAAAATGCAGTTTGAACAGTCTGAAATGCATTACTCTTATGACAGACTCCTCAAAAACCATAACAACTAATTTACTGTGTGTATGTGTTTGTCTGTGTGTCTGTGTGTGTCTGTGTGTGTGTGTGTGTGTGTGTGTGTGTGTGTGTGTGTGTGTGTGTGTGTGTGTGTCGTGTGTCTGTGTGTGTGTGTGTGTGTGTGTGTGTCGTGTGTGTTTGTGTGTGTGTGTTTGTCTGTCTGTGTGTGTGTGTGTGTTGTGTGTGTGTGTGTGTGTGTGTGTGTGTGTGTGTCTGTGTGTGTCTGTGTCTGTGTCTGTGTGTGTGTCTGTGTGTGTGTCTAGGCCCGTGGAGGAGGCAGCACAGGGGGAGTTTCTTCTCTCTGGCGAGGAGCAGTTAACCCTCATCACAGAGAGCATGTCAATCACCTCCTCTGATGAGGAGAAGCTTCAGCTCCTCAACAAAAACACTGAACTCCGGAGACTCAACAAAGAGGTAGAATAAACCACCAGCTGTGACTTCAACCTTACAACTCAATTCTCAGAATCAACATAGTTGGACTACAAACTAAAACATCAGTTGAAAAAAAGCTGCATTTAGATCAACTGGAAAACAAACATGCTTTCTGTTTCCATATTCATGAACCACAGAGTTTATATTATAGTCCAACATACCCTTTTAGGGTTAGTTATAATAGTGCTGTATATTCTGAAATTCTCCTTACAAAGAAAAAACTTTGTAATTTTTAGAACTACAGCAGCTGAGAACATTGAATACAAATTTCATTTCATTTGAACTTCAAAAAGACAAATATGCTTTCTGTTACACAGTTTCTCCAGAAGGAGTCACCCTTAGACCAAATAAGGGAATACTGTTTTTCACTCTATTTGCATGTTAAATTATTTTTAATTAAAGGGTCCCTTATATTGTACCCATATAAATGATTAATAACAGACTGCAAGCAATTTTTTATGTCTAGGTGTAATTTTTGCAAACATAATCTATTCAGGAGTTTTGTGTAGCTGAGTCAGCTTTGGCTGTGGGGGTGGGGGGGTCCCCCAGTTGTGGGGATCAACTGTCCCTACAATCATAGTACAATAGGTTATATGGACACTGGATTAGTAAAGGGACTTAAAAAAGATGTAATGAATATGTAAAAACAAATATGACAAAGTCAATGGAAAGTCCCCACACTGATGTAAAAATGCAACTGTGTGTGTGTGTGTGTGTGTGTGTGTGTGTGTGTGTGTGTGAATGTGCGTGTGCGTGCGTGCGTGTGTGCGTGCGTGTCTGTGAATGTGCGTGTGTGTGCCTGTGCGTGTGTGTGCGTGTGTGTCTGTGTGCGGCGTGTGTGCGCGTGCGTGTGTGTGTGTGCATGTGTGCATGTGTGTGCGTGCGTGCGTGTGTGTGTGTGTCAGCTGATGAAGCTGAACGAGGAGTGGGATCACATCTATCACAGCACGAGTGAGGGCCTCCAGCAGCGCGTGGCGGCCCTCGAGGAGGAGAGCAGGGCCCTCAAACAGCTCAACAGCCGACTGCTGCTCAAAGTAGAACATGAACAGGTATGTGGGCAGAAACACACTCTCAAACTCTTCCACTTCAAAGGCCAAATGTGTATTTTTACTGTCTCTTCTGTCACTAAACAGAATTGCAAATATTAGTTTACCTAGCAACACAGTCTGCCAACGGTTGAACAACAGTCCTGCTCCACGGGTTGGACATGTTTTTTGTTTGTTTTTGTTTAGTTTTTTTGGTATTTAGTGAAGCTGCTTCTACCTGATCTGAATCTTAAAGGGATAGTCTACCCAAAAAGGAGAATTTTGACACTAATTACTCACTCTCATGTTGTTCCCAACTTGCAAGACCTTCATGTTAGGAAAACAAATTAAGATATTTTTGATGAAATCTGAGAGCTTTCGGACCCTTTGTAGACAGCAAGGGGACTACCATAATCAGGGCACAAAAAGATAGTAAGGACATTGTTAAAACAGTCCATGTGACACCAGTGGTTCAACCATAATGTTATGAAGCTATGAGAATACTTTTTGTGTGCAAAGAAAACAAATATAATGACTTTATTCAACAATGTTTTCTCTCTCGTGTCAGTCTTCCACATTACTTTCACGAGAGTACCACAATACATGCGTGTTGGTCCTGCAGCAACAGTCCCATTAGCCAATCAGATTTTTGGTCTTAGTTTTGGTCGATTATGCAATTATGGTTTAGAAATTATGCTAAATATTATGTTTTGTCTTGGTTATGTGTTATGTGCACTTGATTATGTGCATTGTATAGCTTTGTAAAGATAATGGGAATGTACTTTTGAATGTATCTACATTTAGATACATTACATTATGTTAGATTAATTTTTATACTCACACTAGGGCTGTGCGATTAATCGAAATCGAAATAAAATCGTGATTTGAGCTTGCGCGATTTCTAAATCGCTTTATAGCACGATTTTTTTCTGCGCCCCGGCCCCAACCTCCCGCAGTATGCTATCCGAACCAATCAGAATGCAGCAGAACAGACCGGGCATACAGACAGATAGTATGCTAAAGAAACTGGGAAGATGAGTTCAGAACAGGATAAGGACTTGGTGGCCAAAAAGAATGCATGTTGCAGCATGTTGCTTTGTTGGATTTGATTACTCACATATACATATATATATATATATATATGTATTTTGCCATATGTCTGTTCTAGAGACATGTTACAACTTTTTGGGAAAGGTCTAATTGGTTTCCTTTGGAAATATGTTTCAAATTCACACAGAATGCATTTATAACTGTAAAGCATGTCTGTTTGTGTCAAAATCGTGATTAAAATCGAAATCGAAAAAAAAATAATCAAGAAATCGTGATAGTTTTTTTTGTCCACATCGCCCAGCCCTAACTCATACCTTTTGTTGTTTTAATATTTTTAATTTTCATTTAAATGTTTAGTTTTGAAATGTTGTTGTATGCATTTGTCATTTAATTTAATTTCTCAATTTTCTTAAATGTGTATATATGTATTTATAGAGTTTTAACTTATAGTTTTAGTTACTTTTTCTTATTTGTAAGTCGCTTTGGATAAAAGCATCTGCTAAATGACTAAAAAGTAAAAAGTAGGTTAAAAAGAAAGAAAAAACATGTTTCAGAAGAAAAAATCATGAGCAATGTATAAATAATGTTTCTGTGCTAATGTTTTACTGAGCATTATTAAAGACCAAATGTTCTTCCAGTAATATTATTGGAGCATTCATATCTATAAAACATTAGCAGCACAAAAACATGGCATGGAACTTCTTATATTACTGAGGACATTCAAATTTAACGTTCTCATAATGAATGCACATTAACAAAACTGAATTATGCCTTTAACATTTACGTAAACAAGATTTTATTTTTAAAACATATCATTTTTTTTAACATTTAAACTGAACGTTTTGAACAGTCAGAGAACATTCATAAATAACATTCCCATAACTTAACT
>CM049831.1:2439307-2524307 GCA_027422435.1 Schizopygopsis pylzovi | reverse complement strand
ACACTCAAACACACTCAAACACATACAAACTCCAACACACTCAAACACACAAACACTTTCAACACACTCAAACACAAACACACTCCAACACACAAACTCACACTCAAACACACAAACACACTCAAACACACAAACACATTCAACACACTCCAACACACAAACTCACACTCAAACACAATCACACACACAAACACACTCACACACACAAACTCACACTCAAACACACAAACACAGACACATTCAACACACTCAAACACACAAACACACTCAAACACACAAACACATTCAACACACTCAAACACATACAAACTCCAACACACTCAAACACACAAACACTTTCAACACACTCAAACACAAACACACTCCAACACACAAACTCACACTCAAACACACAAACACACTCAAACACACAAAAACATTCAACACACTCAAACACAAACACACTCCAACACACAAACTCACACTCAAACACACAAACACATTCAACACACTCAAACACATACAAACTCCAACACACAAACACTTTCAACACACTCAAACACAAACACACTCCAACACACAAACTCACACTCAAACACACAAACAAACACAGACACATTCAACACACTCAAACACACAAACACACTCAAACACACAAACACATTCAACACACTCAAACACATACAAACTCCAACACACTCAAACACACAAACACACAAACACTTTCAACACACTCAAACACAAATACACTCCAACACACAAACACACTCAAACACACAAAAACATTCAACACACTCAAACACAAACACACTCCAACACACAAACTCACACTCAAACACACAAACACACTCAAACACACAAACACATTCAACACACTCAAACACAAACACACTCAAACACATACAAACTCCAACACACTCAAACACACAAACACACAAACACTTTCAACACACTCAAACACAAACACACTCCAACACACAAACTCACACTCAAACACACAAACACACTCAAACACACAAACACATTCAACACACTCAAACACAAACACACTCCAACACACAAACTCACACTCAAACACACAAACACACTCAAACACACAAACACATTCAACACACAAATACACTCAAACACACTCAAACACACAAATACACTCAAACACACAAACACACTCAAACACACAAACACATTCAACACACTCAAACACATACAAACTCCAACACACTCAAACACACAAACACATTCAACACACTCAAACACATACAAACTCCAACACACTCAAACACACAAACACACACAGATACATTCAACACACTCAAACACAAACACACTCCAACACAAACACACACTCAAACACACAAATACACTCAAACACATTCAACACACTCAAACACACAAACACTCAAACACATACAAACTCCAACACACTCAAACACACACAGATACATTCAACACACTCAAACACAAACACACTCCAACACACAAACACACACTCAAACACACAAATACACTCAAACACACTCAAACTCATTCAACACACAAATACACTCAAACACATTCAACACATTCAACACACTCAAACACACAAACACATTCACACACACAAATACACTCAAACACATTCAACACACTCAAACACACTCAAACACACAAACACACAAACACATTCAACACATTCAAACACATACAAACTCCAACACACTCAAACACACAGACACATTCAACACACTCAAACACATACAAACTACAACACACTCAAACACACAAACACACACACACACACAGATACATTCAACACACTCAAACACAAACACACTCCAACACTTAAACACACACTCAAACACACAAATACACTCAAACACACTCAAACACATTCAACACACTCAAACACACAAACACACAAACACATTCAACACACTCAAACACACAAACACTCAAACACATTCAAACTCAAACACACTCAAACACACAAACACACAAACACATTCAACACACTCAAACACACTCCAACACACACTCAAACACACAATCACATTCAACACACTCAAACACACTCACACACACAAACACACTCACACACACAAACTCACACTCAAACACACAAACAAACACAGACACATTCAACACAATCAAACACACAAACACACTCAAACACACAAACACATTCAACACACTCAAACACATACAAACTCCAACACACTCAAACACACAAACACACAAACACTTTCAACACACTCAAACACAAATACACTCCAACACACAAACACACTCAAACACACAAAAACATTCAACACACTCAAACACAAACACACTCCAACACACAAACTCACACTCAAACACACAAACACACTCAAACACACAAACACATTCAACACACTCAAACACATACAAACTCCAACACACTCAAACACACAAACACTTTCAACACACTCAAACACAAACACACTCCAACACACAAACTCACACTCAAACACACAAACACACACAAACACATTCAACACACTCAAACACACAAACACACTCCAACACACAAACACATTCAACACACAAATACACTCAAACACACTCAAACACACAAATACACTCAAACACATTCAACACACAAATACACTCAAACACATTCAACACCCTCAAACACAAACAAACTCCAACACACAAACACACACTCAAACACACAAACAAACACAGACACATTCAACACACTCAAACACACAAACACACTCAAACACACAAACACATTCAACACACTCAAACACATAGAAACTCCAACACACTCAAACACACAAACACACACAGACACATTCAACACACTCAAACACACAAACACACTCAAACACACAAACACATTCAACACACTCAAACACTTACAAACTCCAACACACTCAAACACACAAACACATTCAACACACTCAAACACATACAAACTCCAACACACTCAAACACACAAACACATTCAACACACTCAAACACAAACAAACTCCAACACACAAACACACACTCAAACACACAAACAAACACAGACACATTCAACACACTCAAACACACAAACACACTCAAACACATTCAACACACTCAAACACATACAAACTCCAACACACTCAAACACACTCAAACACACACTCAAACACACAAACACACACAGACACTTTCAACACACTCAAACACACAAACACACTCAAACACACAAACACATTCAACACACTCAAACACATACAAACTCCAACACACTCAAACACACAAACACACACAGATACATTCAACACACTCAAACACAAACACACGCCAACACACAAACACACACTCAAACACACAAATACACTCAAACACACTCAAACTCATTCAACACACAAATACACTCAAACACATTCAACACATTCAACACATTCAACACACTCAAACACACTCAAACACACAAACACATTCAACACATTGAACACACTCAAACACACTCAAACACACAAACACACAAACACATTCACACACACAAATACACTCAAACACATTCAACACATTCAACACACTCAAACACACTCAAACACACAAACACATTCAACACACTCAAACACATACAAACTCCAACACACTCAAACACACAAACACACACACACACACACAGATACATTCAACACACTCAAACACAAACACACTCCAACACTTAAACACACACTCAAACACACAAATACACTCAAACACACTCAAACACATTCAACACACTCAAACACACAAACACACTCAAACACACAAACACATTCAACACACTCAAACACACAAACACTCAAACACATTCAAACTCAAACACACTCAAACACACACTCACATTCAACACACTCAAACACACTCCAACACACACTCAAGCACACAATCACATTCAACACACTCAAACACACTCACACACACAAACACACTCAAACACAACCCCGCTGTTACAGGCTTACACCACCGGGTGGCACATGGTACTGGCTAATCACTGTTTCCTATCAAACACACTCAAACACACACTCAAACACACAAACACACTCAAATGCAACCCCGCTGTTACGGGCTTACACCACCGGGTGGCACATGGTACTGGCTAATCACTGTTTCCTATCAAACACACAAACACACACTCAAACACACGAACACACATTCACACACACTCAAACACACTCTCAAACACACAAACACACTCAAATACAACCCCGCTGTTACAGGCTTACACCACCGGGTGGCACATGGTACTGGCTAATCACTGTTTCCTATCAAACACACTCAAACACACAAATACACTCAAACACACACAAACACACACTCAAACACACAAACACACTCAAATACAACCCCGCTGTTACAGGCTTACACCACCGGGTGGCACATGGTACTGGCTAATCACTGTTTCCTATCAAACACACTCAAACACACAAATACACTCACACACACACAAACACACACTCAAACACACAAACACACTCAAACACAACCCCGCTGTTACAGGCTTACACCACCGGGTGGCACATGGTACTGGCTAATCACTGTTTCCTATCAAACACACTCAAACACACAAATACACTCAAACACACACAAACACACACTCACACACACAAACACACTCAAACACAACCCCGCTGTTACAGGCTTACACCACCGGGTGGCACATGGTACTGGCTAATCACTGTTTCCTATCAAACACACTCAAACACACAAATACACTCACACACACACAAACACACTCAAACACACAAACACACTCAAACACAACCCCGCTGTTACAGGCTTACACCACCGGGTGGCACATGGTACTGGCTAATCACTGTTTCCTAACAAACACACTCAAACACACAAACACACTCAAACACAACCCCGCTGTTACAGGCTTACACCACCGTGTGGCACATGGTACTGGCTAATCACTGTTTCCTATCAAACACACACATCTCCCTCTGTTTGGAGGTTGATTCCTCTTAAATGTGTGCTAACACTTTATTTTGATTCAGACATTTTACTATCTATAAGTGACTTGTCAACTGCATGTCAGCTATCGGTTATTAGAGTATTAGTAGACTGCCTAATTTATATCTGCTAAAACTGTATTATGATGGTACTTAAAGGGAATGTTCCCCCAAAATGAAAATCATGTCATAATTTACTGACACTCAAGTTGTTTCAACACTGTATACATTTCTTCTGTTGAACACAAAGAAGATATTTTGAAAAGAAAGAAAAGAAAAGAAAAAAGCTGATGGTCCCCACTGACTTCCATGGTATATATATATATATATTTGTTCATACTATGGAAGTCACAGGGGACAATCAACTGTTTCGTTACCCATATTCTTCAAAATGTATTCTTTGGTGTTCAACATAACAATAAACTCATACAGGTTTGGAATAACCTGAGGGTGAATCAATTATGACAAATTTTCCTTTTTGGGTGAACTATAAGTAAATTTGTTATCCATGTAATACTTATGCTTTACTAACTCTAACAATACAATCTACTGTAAGTTGGCATTTAGTTGCAAAGTTACTTTTAGTAGAATGTATAAAGTGGGCTATTGAAATAAAGAGTAAACAAAAGCTAAACCCTGTGACACGGTTAAATGTTTGTTTCAACGGTCTGACCTCAACTACTGACTTAGGGCCCTATTTTTAAAACATTAGCCACATTTAAATCCGGTCTCAAAACTCATCTATTTAGCTGTGCATTTGTTGAATGAGCACTGTGCTACGTCCGAACTGACTGCATTATTTTATGTATAATCCTTTTCTATCTAACTGTTTTAAATTTCATTTTAAATCAATTTCTATATCATTTTAAATTTCCTTATTTTATTATTTTTAACTCCTTGTTTTTATTGCTGTGAATGATTATTTCACTTTCTTTTATGTAAAGCACTTTGAATTACCACTGTGTATGAAATGTGCTATACAAATAAACTTGCCTTGCCTATTTTAACGATCTAAGCGCAAGGTCTAATACAGTGCAGGCGCACTTCCAAATCCGCTTTTGCTTGTATAACGACGGGAAAACCGATCAGCGCTCCCGGCACGGGCTGTGGTCTAAAAGGGTTGTCCCTATTCTCTTAATGAGTAATGGGTGTGTTTTGGGGTATGACGTGCAATAAACCAATCAGAGTCTCATCTCCCATTCCCTTTAAGAGCTACCCGATCTCATGAATGTGCGTATAAATAGTTTGCCAATTAAAAACGAAAACCCGTGGTTTTGATACTTTGGCGTGTGTATGCTACACGATGGGTAGGGTTAGGGTTGTGGGGTAGATGCGTGTCATGTACGCGAAAACTGAGTATCATATGCATGCCAACAAACTTTGTTAAATATGCACGTGAAAACTGCGTATTATATGCACGCCAAACACACACGTGTAAGTTATTTTTTCCGTATCAATATCACAAGTTTTTTTTTTTTTTGGTGTGCTATTTATATGCATTTTCATGAGCAAGTTGCACTCAGTGGATTCGCTCATTAAACGGCGTGATTTTAAGACGCACAGACTGAACGCGTCTCCAGAGAGCAAACGGTTCTGCTTATGCGCGAGCACACAGGTAGGCTAATTATAATACACACAATGACTATCCATTATGACATATATTACATTTTTATATTGATGTAGCCAGAGCCGATCCTCCCTATATGCAGAATACACAAGCTGTGTAGGGTCTCCGAAACACCAGGGGGCCCCCTGCTCTCGAAGATGATTTCATTTTAGTTTAGTTTTAGAATTTGGCCAATGGCTATGAAATCATGAATGATAATTTATTGCAACGTGGTGCTGTCGCCCTTTCTATGTAAAAATCAATCAAATCATGTAACACGAATGTCGTAAGGTCTCTTGTTCGAGACTAAAACAATGAGTTGAAAGCACTGCGAGCCACGGAAGATACTGTTCCTCTATTCGAGAGGGAGTGAAACACGGACAAATGTGTTTAATTCATAACCACTCGACACAGTTTTGCGTAGGACCCCCAGAAGTCTAGGATCGGCTCTGTAATTAGCCTACACAATAATATTATTTACACTGTAATCCTTTCATTTTTTTATCGTTGGCATGTTTGTGTGCTGCGCGTCTGTGCTGTGTGTAATAAGGAAAGTGAACGCGCGTTGTGGACCTGCCCAGAGGTGCATTTTCTACTAAAGTGCTCTTTAAATAGCAAACAATTAAATATTGTGCCATTGACCTTAGACCAGGTTTGAGTTGGTCTATGGCACAGTCTATTTTCAGTTTCTCAAAATAGCAACGCGCCAACAATGCTCCCGAACATACCTATTTTTTTAGACCAGCACGCCCGAGTGCACAAAGGAGCGCAAATGCATTTGCTATTTAAACAACGCGGCGCTGAATGGGAACTGCGTCGAGCTGAAACTAGCTAAAACACCTTGCGCCGGATGTATGATCGGGCCTTTAGTGTTTGACTGACCTTGCCTGAGTAACACACATCACTTTTAATAACCACCAATTAAACTAATGCAAGGAACACAGAAGCAGAATATCAGACAGTTCATGAAAAAGGTCAATGAATAATTTCTATGTTAGCCAATCACAGTAAGTGCTTCTATGAGGAAATGAATCTCTTTTTTGTCATAATGTCGTCACCTGTGTATGTCTCTTCAGGTCACACTCATCTGATTTCCATGTCAAAGATTTCCATTCCATTGTTTATAAAAATCTCATAGCAAAAGGAAGTGCGGTTTGGTGGTTTCCAGTGAAACCTATTGTGATGCATGCAGTTGTGATGATGAGTAGTTCAGAAGAGATGATCAGTGTTGGGTGGAATGCATTACTGAATAATGAATCCGTGTAATTTAATCACATTTCCTTGAAAGAGTAACGTAGGGCAATGCAATTTTTCTGTAATATAATGCATTTCTTCAGATGTAATTGCATTGAGTATTATACAGAAGATTTGAATATAAAAATAGTGCATTTAACACCTAAATTTAACTAATGTTAAAATGTTTTTAATGCAACCTTCTCCCTTTTCAATTCTTTAGTTTTATTCAATTCAAGAATAATTTATGTAATTTTATATTATTTAAATAAAATATGAGTTCCATTAGTGTACAACTGGTCGAGGTTGATCTGTGAATTTAAAAGTAATTAGTATTAAGTAATGCAGTGATTTTTAGTGAGAGTAATTGGATCTAAATACACCGTTGAAGACGTAACTAGTAGCTAGTATGTAGTTTCTTTTTAAGAGTAAGTTACCTAACAGGAGATGATGCATCTTACACACTAAAAATAGACTGTTTCACAGGGAACTTGATCATTATCTTTTCTTTCTGATTTATGGACTGAAAACCGGATGTGCACATCAATATTCATTTAATTTCTGTATCAATAACACGAAAACAGAAAAGGTATTGACTGCACACATACGCTATCAAAGGCATTCGATATCTTCTGTTTTAAATGTCATCTTGTTTTCTCAGCTGAAGGTGTACGAGGATGATTTCCAGAAGGAGCGCTCAGACAAACGCATTCTCCAGAGACTGCTGCTGAAGAAGTCTCCAGCCGAGAAAGACCCGGTTCTGGTGCATCGCTGCAACAACGAGCAGGACCGGCCCAGATCAGACAGGAGAAAGCCCAGAGACGGCGGATACGTGTGTCCCAAACACTGTGAGCACCACGGCCAGCTGGACTTCCCCTGAACTCCCACAGAGCCAGCCATCACATCACACAAATCTTTCAAAGTTCCTCTGTAACGGCTTTATTTATATCACACTCTTATTTGTATTCTATTCGTTTCATATTGTTGAAAGGACTGTGTTTGTACAATGACTGTGTGGAGACTGTGCACTTGTGTAAATAAATCTGAAAACATGAAACTCAAACAATCCGTGTCAGACAGTAATAACTGCAATCTTTATAACAAATGTATTTGGACTTGTTAATACATCAACTGACCTTATGGCTAAATATTAACTGACTTATTACAGAAAAACAATACACTTTAAGAAGGAAATGATTTAAGATGTGTGACGATAAGGAAGCCCGTGGCCATTGGATTCCCCTTCATTGAGCTCATTCCTAATGACTTGTTTTTTTCCAGGATATTTGCTCAGTAAAGTTCATCTCTGAATCTGTGCTTTCACTGTACATAGCCATGGGTCACGTTTTAATGTGTTATTATAATGCATTAGAATTGTCCTTGTAATTATATTGTTTTAATAAAACTGCATTACCAAAGTAGATGTTTGTCACCCAAATTCCTAACCATCAAAATCTTTATTACAGCTGTACTCATGTATATTAGATAAACACTGACATATTATATTAAAGAAAGAAATTGCTAATAGTTGTATTTCGTCTCTTCAGATACAACAAAATATATGTTGATAACGCATATTTAATATTCATGATCATATTATTGCTGGATTTTTTTCTGTTTAAATGGAAATGTGATAATTTATACATCTGAAAGCTGAATTAATCATATTTCATTGATGTATGGTTTGTTATGATAGGACAATATTTGAAAATCTGGAATCTGAGGGTGCAAAGAAATCTAAATATTGAGAAAATCATCTTTAAAGTTGTTCAAATAAAGTTCTTAGCAATGCATATTACTAATTAAAAATTACGTTTTGATATATTTACGGTAATACATTTTCTAAATATCTTCATGGAACATGATCTTTACTTCATATCCTAATATTTTTCAGCATTAAAGAAAAATCAATCATTTTGACCCATGCAATGTGTTGTTGGCTATTGATACAAATATACCCCAGCGACTTATGACAATAATGCTATAAAAGTCAACACATAAATAGAATAGTATTTGAAAAATATATAAATTGGAAATAAAATATTTAATTAAGCCTTTATTTTGTTGACCTTTAGACACTTTTCTCAGATTGGAATAGCTAAATAAACAGTACAATATATAGTAAGTAGCTATGGTTTGGGTAAATGTTGATATATGAATAAATGACTTTGCTTTACTATAATGTTGTCTCCAGCAGGTGACAATGTATGTCATGTTCATCACGTACTGAGAGAGATAACAAAGCCATTGTGTTCTTGAGAAAGTATTATCCGGTTACAGATAAACACAAAGAATCTTACTCACAGAAGGAAATGCTCTTTTATGATGTCCCAGAATTTCCAGCATCATTAGCTGACAAGCTCAGCATATTGCAACATATTTGGCATACCTACACACCTAAACAAGGGTGGTTGAAATATGTATTTTTTTCCCCTGGAGTCTAAAATAGCAAAGAGAGCAATAATGTAATTTTGGAGGAGGAGCCTAGGTCACAATGTACTGTATATAAACCCAGTTTGACAGTGAAGAACAAGACATCTCAGGAAGAAACAGCCTGAAGAGCAAAGACCAGGTATTGGCTGATTTCAATATGATTCAATTTCCATATTTTCCTCAATAGATTTATAATTGTTTTATACTGTTATTTCAACTTTGTCTACAGCTTGACCTAAGACTCAGCACTAAACGAAATCAGCATCTTTCTGACTCAGGTGCGTGTTTTTTGTTGTCTGCACACACTGTGAACTTTAGCAATGTAAATTAGTCTACTATACTGATGGTAATGCCTGAGTATGCATTCTAGCTGCCAGCGTTGAACAGATCTGCAAACTGAGGCTCACCTCCACCTAGGGCTGGGCGATAATTCGATAACGATAATTATCGCGATATAATTTTCCTCTAAAACGATATGAAAAGTTCGAAAAATTTTCGATATAATGTTTATGCTCCAAAAGCGGAACGAAACCACGTGACTCATTTGAATCGCGCCACACGGACCGTTTATCCGCTCGGATCACAGTTCAAACTGCCGCGCGGCACGAGCTCACTAGAGCAGATGCGTTTACTCGGTCACGTGATCACTAAGCAGTGCTGTGAGATCCAGTCAGTAGGCGCGTTCGACTTAAAGCGGCGCTGCACCGAATGGTCAGTGTAAGACATCAAAGTATCGCGAAAGTCGAACACGCCTAATGTGAGAACACAAGCCGAACATGAGAAACACTGTGCAACGAGACAGTCAGAAGGCTTTTCAATATGCACATCGCCATTATTTACCATGGATTTACTGTAGTAACATTCACTGCACTATGGTATTGTGGCAGAAATGTGGGATATTCACATTTAATATTATTCCAGGAGTAATGGTATATGATTATAGTAAGTATGTGTGGTTAAGGCAGCTATAGCATGTGTACATTATACTGAATGGTTTTAGACTACTGTCTTTCATACAAATAGACTACTTAAAAACCATTGAGTTATATTTTGACCATGTTATTGAGGTGCTATATGTGTGGTTTTAACTGTTTATCATGATTTAAATGTATGCTACTATAGGAGACCAATGCTTAAAAAAAATACAAACTTGGTCAGAATACATTATACCATATAAAACTGAGGTTGTTACAGATGTTACTGATGTAAAGATGTTACTGATTTTGATAATGAACAAAAATGTTACTGCATCCTAACTCAAGCTACGATCAAATGTGTATTTCTAAGAGACAAAAAAGTGATATTATCATCATTTATATTATGAGGCAACCCAAACCGGTTTCTTGATTTTGAAACAATATCAACTCATTAGAACATGCAGAAACTAAGAAATACATATCTATTTAGATAATTATTGTGTTGAGGAAAATTAATGGTCTGGTTTCTAAAACTTTCACTTTGGAGCAAAAATCTGGCTTTAAACTTGAAAGAAATAAAGATTTGACATTTATCGTGATAATTATCGATATCGACTGATATGAAAATAATTATCGTGATAATTTTTTGGGCCATATCGCCCAGCCCTACCTCCCCCTCATGCGCTTAAGAGATGCACATTCTTTCAATTTAATTGCTCATGGACCATTGCCTCCATTCACTAAAGCCCTCTCTGTTCCTGCATAAACAACCCAGAATAAACATGCCATGAATAAGTGCTGAGGAGCAGTGCCTAAACACGGAGGGTTTCCGAGCGGGGAAGGAAAATTACTAAACGTGGATGCAAAGTTGTGTTTCCCATCTTTCTGTCCAGGTTATAAAAACATGTTTTCTTTCCCTGTTTAGTTTGCACAGCTGAGCTTGAGCCCTTGAGAATCAAACGAAGCAAGAGACGGCGTTCTCAGCACATCTCCAGCAGACAAGCGGAAGTTTCACAGCATTTTCAGACATGAACAGAGACGCGGCTGAGGTTCAGGCCTTGTACGAGAAGCAGGGGTACATGTCGGCCATCCCCATCCTGAGCCCTGAAGAGCTGCAGCAGGCCCGGGACGCCTTCGCTGAGCTGGAGAGAAAACACGGTGAGCTTCAGTTTAGGAAATGATAATAAAATATGACAAGAACTCAGAGTTAAACTGTGTCAGATCAAATTCATCTTGATAAAGTCAGATGACTTTGAAAGAAAGGTATGGAATGAATTCTGTTGAATAGCTGTCAGATGTTAAATGTAAGTACACAGTTACATAATACCAGTTTAGCCTAACCAGTTACCAAGAAATGCTTCATTTTGTTCAGTCTGTGGTGTAAAACAATTAGATTAGCAGTAAAACAAAACACATGAATAATTAGTGACCTTGGACCACAAAAGCAGTCTTATCTGAAAGCTGAATAAATAAGCTTTCCATTGATGTATGGCTTGTTATGATAGGACAATGAAAAATCTGGAATATACCCATGTGATTTATGACTGGTTTTGTGCTCCAGGGTCACAGTTTTGGTCCCAAATTTTGATCAATTTTACTGGTATTCGACTGCATGAATAATTATGTCTATAATATGTCACAGTTCAATTTATTTTGCTATCCTCACTAGCATGTATGAGCTATAGTGTCCTGCACCCACCAGTAAATAGATATAAAAAAATCTAATAATCTAGTGTCTGAATAATTTTTGGTTTGACTATATAAGCCTTTGAATTGAGGTTTGGACTTGAATTCATCCAAGTATTCCTCAACAGGTGAAGATTACACCGCTTACAGCCTTCATAACATCCACAAGGAGTGTGACTGGGTGATGGGCCTCGCCAAGCACCCTAAGCTTCTGGAGGTGGTCACAGCGGTTCTGGGGACGAACGTCATCCTGCTGGACTCCAGATTCATTTGTAAATATCCAGTAAAGAAAACGCAAGAAAGCAACGGCGACATCCAACCGAACAACAGCTGTGATAAGGCAAAGGACGGCAATGTGAAGACAGAAGTGATGCCATTTGTGGCCTGGCACCAGGATATGAAGTAAGCACAATTCCACAGAAATAAATTAAATATGGTATTTTGGGTTTCTGTGTTCTTAGATATCCATTCCAAGTGCTCAGTGATAATCTCATGTTGGTTTCCAGGTACTGGGGCTTTGATGGAGGTCCTGTTCTGTCAGTCTGGCTCGCTCTAGATGACTCACTTGAGGACAATGGAGCACTGCAGGTTATTCCAGGTATGAACACTGTCTCTGTTTACATGCAAGACGGATCGTGCCACTTTGTCTGGTTTGTAACGTGTCTAAATTGATTTCCCAATAGGAAGCCACCTCTCTGGTAATTTGCCCCATTACCAGTCAAAACGAGCTGGCAACATGCTGAGCGTCAATCAGGAGATCCCAGAGGAGATGGTGGAGACGGAGAAGGCCATCTTATGCCCTCTTCAAGCTGGTCAGATGTCTGTGAGTATGCATACTTGCCATAATGTTTCTTTACAGTGTCTGAAAAAATAACACACTACCAGTCAAACCAATGGAACCAATCTAAACGAGCTTATATCTGAGTTTAATTTAAGTTTGCATTTGTATTCAGATCCATGATGGATTTCTGGTTCATGCCAGTGATCCTAACACATCTAATCGGAGGCGCTGTGGCTATGTGATCCGATATGTCCCTACATACACTTATCCAATCCAGGTAAACGTCTCACTCGGTTTACATTTCACATAGACATATCCAGAGATGTTTAGCTGGAAAAAGCATATAAATATGTGTGTGTTTTGCTGACAGGACCCGGAGCGTCCCAGAACTTTTCCTGACACGGTGCTGGTCAGCGGTGTTGACAAATACAACCATTTCTCCAACAAAACCTCCAAACTGTGACCGGCTTATAGTGACCTCTTTATTTAAGACATGGGTGCTTTGGCTTTATGAACTAATTTAACTCTAATAATGTGTGTCAAATGAAACTGCGTTTTCAGCTGTTCTGCACGTTTTTCTTATTAGTTAACATTACTTGTGAAAATATGAAAGTTTCTATTTATATTTATTTGTCATATATACATTTTTAATGTAAAATTTGGGTATATATCTTTCAGGCTTTTCAGGAAATCATGTGTTATGGGATTTTGAACTGTATGTGTCCTTTGACTATCACTTTCTGAATACGAAACTGATCTGAAATACTCAATAAAGTGTTCAATATTACCTCTGAATGTTTAAGTCATTTGAAAATGATTCAACAAATAGAGAAAAGACACAGCAACAACAACGCATAATGCAATCTACCAAGAGAAGCACAAATTAGCAGCTATTGCATCCACGTCCAGTGCAATACGGGTTAAGACATGCTTTTCCTGGATGTTAAGTAATGTCACACATGCTACTAAACACACTGCCGCAAACCTTAATAAATCACACTGTATGACTCATTTAAATCCTCTCCTCCCATAAACGTTGAAAGGCAAACTCTTACAAATGCATATGCAATAAGGTCAGCCACAAAAATAACTGCCCATGCTTTTTCAGCTCTATTTTTTCACTGTATGCATTCAGTAAATCCTGACAGTGGTTTTTAAAGTCAAAAGAGGGTTTTCACTGGTACAAGCTGTTAGTAAATATGGCCTTTGGTCTTGAAACCTCTATAGATCACACATTGACATGGTTTTGGTCTGTCTTGGACTCATTACTTTGTGTCTGGCTCTGGATCTAGGTTTACGATCTCAAACAAGCGTGTACACTAAAACTGATAATAACCTCAGTCACTAGTCGACACAGTATCTTCATCTTCAGTTCTCCTGAAGACTCTAAACCTTTGTGGTGGCGACATACGTGAAAATTTTAAACAAAAAAATAAGATGGAAAACTACTTGGGTGTGAGTATCTGGAGTGAATCCAGCTCATTCATTCTGATTATACATTCTGCTAACTATAAGTAACTTCATGTCAACTAGCAGTCATTAAAGTATTAGTAGACTGTCTGTTTAATAACAGCCAACACTTTATTTTGATGTTCACAACAGACTTCCAGCTGACTATAAGTGACTTTGAAACTTCATGTCAGCTTGTTTATGTAGTAACCTTCAGTTTGATAAAGTCGATCAGAGTAAATTCAAACTATGCTGGTGTCACATTCAGATTGTGCGTTCAGGTGTCTCTTTCCTAGTTCCTGAATTTGACGCAGTTGAGACTTCAGACATTTCCTTTCAGGTAAGTATCACGTATGTATAACACGTGTCAGAGACCCTTTTCACATTTCAGGGTGTGGAACATGGAAGTCAACAATAGCAGGGTGAACAGCGCTGATTTATAGAGGTAAACGAGAGAGTACATTTAATTTGTTCCCCTTCACTCTAACTGCAAAAGAAAAAAAATAGTCACATCACATTTCCCAAACTGTCCAAAGAAGGTAAAAAGTAGAGAGAGATAGGATATGACAGTGAAAAAAACAAATAGCAAAGCCTTAGCTGCGTTGTTGATTAGTTGATTCACGCGGAGAAAAAATGACTCAGATTGTGCACTGTAAGGAGATTTTAAAAGCACACAATTGCCAGCATCACACTGAAAATAAATATTTCCCACTGTTTATTGTTTTACTGGATAAGTGAAATGTTCCCATTGGCAATAATATTCGATGTAATTGATTTTGTTAGTAATAACAAAATATTTAGCCCATTTTCAAGTCAATATGAAAAAAAGGAACACCAGGAATCACATGCGTTTTCAACCCTTGTCTCTAAACAACTTCATTCTAACATCTACTTTTCATATACATCTCAAGATCACTGCTTAGTCCGATTTTAAGTTATCCTAACAGGAGTTTTTATTCTGAAGCACAGTATATTAAAAAACAGCTATGCAGTATTTAAAAAAAGAACTCTGATCAAAATCAGAGAACACTTATTGGTTATTGGTGTTAATCTAGCACCTGGTACTAATTTCCTTAATCAAATGACATTGGGTCATTCCAGATCTAAGATTTCTCGAATACTGCGAGTTCAAGTCCCCTAAAAAGGCTGGTCGTCCATGTAAAACAAATGCAAGAGAAGACATGATAATGTGGAGATTTTCAATGGGGAATCGGTTCAGCACTACAGCTGGAATTGCTCACCAGTTCAGCGCTGGACAGGGTAAGGATCTGTCTCGGCATACAGTTATTACCAACCAATAAAAATGAGCCATGAAATCAACGCGACATGGCGCTAAAACATAAAACTGTTTACCTCAAGCTCTTATACCTTCCACATTCGCTGTTTACACTTTTTTTCAGCACACATAAAAAATACAACTGCTAAAGTGTGATTTATCATGCTCTTTTTGTTTACCACTAGCACATGCTGATGACGTTTTATTCTTTTTAAGAACGTGTCATAGCATACAAGTCAAGAGTGTCATCATCGTACAGTCTACACACATGTCGTAGCCAAGTTTATCCATGCCGCACAGTGTGACATGCAGTGATCTTATAGGATTGCTAAAATTATGCAGTGTGTTTTGGGCTTAAACCCTGATTGGAACGTATCAAAAATGTTGTTATCTACCAAGAAGTTTTGGCGTTGATGAAAAACTACTGAAATTTGATAAATCAGAGGGATCTAAAGTAGGCCTCTTAAGTCTGGGTTGTACCAAGGCATGTTTTAAATAGTCAGGAACTACTCCTAACAGGCATGTATTAATCAAATTTGAAAGTGGGGTCAGCATATGTGAATGTCTTTGTGTGGCTTTGGAGGCCTGTAGACCACAGCAACAATTAATGGAGCGTCAGAGTCCAACACAAGCAACTGCAATTCAAAACTGTTAAATGTAGTTATTTGTATAGTCCGACATTGAAAACAATCTTGAAAAAATTAACCAAAATGCCACCCCTGTCCCAAAACCACACTGCAAAACAGGTAAAGAAATTCCTTGAAGCTATTGAAATAATAAAATAGCTGGCCCAGAGTCCTGTGTCCGTATTCACAAAACATTGTCAGTGTAATGGCGATCTATGTCTTTCTGTTCTCCGCCATTTCAACAGGGACTGGCACAAAGGATTTGACGCGTAAAACCACAAACTTACAATGTAACAGTTTACTTTACGTTTGTCAGGATACAACAAAACTCAAAAATCAAACTTAAGAACTATTTACACTATTTCAAGCTTCAAATTAAACATGGTTTCAAAGAACGGTCAAAAGACTGTCTAGCACCAAGCCCTTTCCTTCTTCTTACACCTCAAAACTATCTCACATCAACGCCTACGTATTGCGTTTGAAATTGACCTAAGAAACTTCACATACACAATATATATATCACAAAATATGCAACTGAATATCAAAAAACAATCACTCTCAAAATAAATAATATAACAATAATATAGAAATATATTATAATGTTCTTAATGTTCATTATGGCTCTAACAGTAAGGCTAAAAGTAGCTCATAACTCGCTAATTTAGGAGAAAATCTTAAAAATAATGGGTGTCAATCCTAAATTTAGGACTCCTACATTTTTGCTCTAGTCTAAGGGTTTCACGAAGCGTTTTAGCTCTAAAACTAGCTCCTTCATTTGTGAAACGTTAGGAATAGTGAAGAAGAAACATTCCTGTGGCTCAGGGTAGAGCATTGTGTTAACAGTGCAAAAGGTTGTGGGTTCAATTCCCAGGGAACACATACTGACAAAATAGCCTGAATGCACTGTAAGTCGCTTCGGATAAAAGCCATATGCTAAATGTATAAAAGTAAATGTAAGAAGACACCTAAGTCACTAAGACCAAATCACAAAATATCCTCCCTGCTGAAAAAATAACCAATACAAACCATCACAGAAATTCTGATAGTTTCCTCTACACAAACCATCAACTTTTAACATTAAAAGCATTAAAAAAATGGTTAACTGTAGTGTGTTTTTGGACATGTTCCATTGGGATTTAGTAGTTTTATCAAGCCAACAATAGAAGGTGATCATTTACCAGTAGAGACCAACAGGCACCTTTACAGTTTCCATTAAACCAGTATAATTCCCGTTATAACCAGTATAACCATTAACAATTATGTGATAGTTTCTATACTTTTTTTTCATCAGGTCTAAAATGGTTGTTGCTGGCAATCTGCCTAGGAATATAACATTTTAGAAACACTGCATTTATTTGCACACCTATGTTTTCCCATGCATCTTTTTTGGTTTTGGAGTTTATCCCAACTCCAAATTTTCCTTTCATTATATCCTTGTTTTCATTAACCAGCTGGGCAAGAAGTAAAAAAAGTTCTTGTCCATCTTAGATCCGTAGATCTAAGATGGGGCCGCAAATGGCACCCACGGTGCTTAGCTCCCCAGTGTTTGTACTGTTTTTGTTAGCTTTTCCTGTTTTTTGTTTCTCAAACACGATCAGTTTTACCAGGGATGAACTGCTGAAAATTTAGCAGAACACACCACAAAAACTTTTACCAGATTTCGATTATTTGGACGTTTTGCTGAACATTGTATTTGGTGGAGCAGTAGCGCTGGTTAAACGTGTCAGGACGATCAGAAGGGGGAAGCGAACCAGCACGCTCATGAAGCTCAGACAGCATCCGTTGCCTAGCATCCATCTGGTGAATCTCCGCTCTCTACCCAACAAAACGGACAAACTTCTTCTGCTTTCCCAGACAAATAAAGATTTTTCAAACTCTGCTGCTGTGTTTATTGGAACCTGGCTAAACGACGCTATACCGGACAGTAGTGGCATGCACAAGGGCGGGGGTGGGGTGGGGGGGGGTGCTTTGAGTGCCCTGAGGTGATCGATCTGCTAACCATGCCAGTGTTCCAGGGCGAGGGGCCCTAGGTACACAAGAGGTATACACATAATTTTTTTTAAATGAACTTTACATCATACTTTAAGTATACTACTATGTCTCTATTTAAGTATTAATTTTGTTGTATGAATATCTGAGCATACAAAACATCAACATAAAGAACAGGTTATCTTCTTGTAAACAAAATCATTTTATTCCAGTGTAATACATAATTTTTTAAACACCTGAATGTGGGTAAGTCTCATAAATAAATAAAAACCTAAGAAATAAACAACATTTTGAAAAAGCTGAAAAAAGACTATGATTTGGATTCAGAATGATAATCAAAACGTAGATGGAGTCGATTAACACCCCATAGCTTGACAGTCAAAGCTTGACAGTCATTATTACCTCTTCCATGGTTGACATTTTATTCAATAATGTTACACATTTTTATTGCTGTTATAACACGTGGAATTTACTGTTGTTTTGGTTTCTTCTTGACTTTTACTTTGGTTTCTTTAGTTCACTTCTGTCCAGAAGATGTTTACTTGCACCCCCTGCCATATAACATTGAAAACATAGATTCTCTGAGCACAATTATAGCTCAAATATATTTATACTTTTTCTAAGTATAAGTCAAGTATACTTAAATTTAATTTTAAGTATATTTTTGAGAAGTACAAAGCCCATTTCTGAGAAGGACATAAAAAGTAGACTAAGAGTATACTTTCCCATGTTTAGTTTAAAAGAAGTATACTAATAGCATACTTGAATAAACATGTTTTTCATAAGGGCAGCTAAACCTGTATTAAGGACTGTAAAAAGAGGACTAATGAAGCAGAGTGGGATTTGCAAGCCTGTTTCCACCTCACTGATTGGACTGTTTTTGAAGCTGCTGCCACCAATCTGGACGAGCTCACAGAAACTGTAACATCATATATCAGTTTCTGTGAGGATATATGCACTCCTACCAGGTCTCATTTAACCTACAACAATGACAAACCTTGGTTCACTGCAAAACTCAGACAGCTCCATCAGGCCAAAGAAGATGCTCGCAGGAATGGGGACAGATTCTTGTATAAACCGGCCAAATACACACTGGAAAATTAGATCAGAGTGGCAAAGAGGAATTATTCTGGAAAGCTAAGGAACCAATTATCTTCCAGTGATCCTGCTTCAGTGTGGAAAGATCTGAAAGACATCACCAACTACATGACACCATCCCCAGCACTGTGAAGAATCAACATCTGGCAGACAATCAGTTCTTCAGAAAGAACAAGAGAAGGTAGGCACCAGGCCCAGACGGTGTGACTCCAGCCTGTCTGAAAACCTGTGCTGATCATCTGGCCCCCATCTTCACACAGATCTTCAACTGATCACTGGAGCTGTGTGAAGTCCCTTCATTCTTCAAATGCTCCAACATCATCCCCATCCCAAAGAAACACAAAATTGACTGGACTTAATTACTACAGACCTATGGCTCCAACGTCTGTGGCCATGACATCATTTGAAAGACTGGGTTTGGCTTAGCTGAAGGACATTACTGGACCCCCTGCAGTTTACCTACAGAGCAAACAGGTCTGTGGATGATGCAGTCATCATGGGACTGCACTTCATCCTGCAGCATTTGGATAGACCAGGGATGTATGTGAGGATCCTGTTTGTAGACTTCAGCTCCGCTTTTAATACCATCATCCCATCACTCCTATAGCCCAAACTAACTCAGCTCTCCGTCCCCACCTTTGTCTGTCAGTGGATCAACAGCTTTGTGACAAAGAGGCAGGTAAAGCTTGAACAATTCTCATCCAGCACCGATCAGCACTGGCACCCCCCAGGGTTGCATCCTCTCCTCACTGCTACTACTCAAACAACTGCTTATGTAAAGACTCCTCTGTCAAGCTCCTAAAATTTGCAGATGATACCACAGTCAGTTGTGTCATTCAGGAGAAACCCCCCTGCACTCCCCTCAATCACCATCATGAACAGCACTGTGACTGCAGTGGAGTCATTCAGATTTCTGGGCACCACAATTTATCAGGACCTGAAGTGGGACAATCACATCGAGTCCATTTAAAAAAAGGCCCAGCAGAGGCTGTATCTCCTTCACCAGCTGAAGAAGTTCAACCTGCCACAGGAGCTGCTGAAACAGTTCTATTCTGCCATGATTGAATCTGTCCTCTGCACATCAATACTGTCTGGTTCAGCTCAGCTACCAAATCTGACCTCAGAAGACTACAGAGGTTAGTCCGGACTGCTGAGCGAATCATTGATATAACCCTCCCCACTCTCCAAGAACTGTACTTATCCAGAGTGAGCAAAAGGGCTGACAAAATTATTCTGGACCCTCACATCCAGCACACTCCCTCTTTGAACTGTTACCGTCTGGTCGACGCTACAGAGCTCTGAGCACCAGAATGACCAGACACAGAAACAGTTACTTCCCTCAGGCAATCCATCTCATGAACACTTGATATTAAATGAAGTTTAGACACGTAGTTTTTAAACTAAGTTCGGGAGGAGCACGTCAGATACTCAGGCTAATTAGCACAGGTGGTACACAATCTAGGTAATCAGCCTGGGACATAAATACAGCTGTCTTACCTCCATCTAGTCGACGGTTAAGCAGCATCCCTCCACCACCCCTTCTCCACCAATATCACTAGATTTCTAATCACACGGGGGGGTTCACTGGGTTCGGGCCATTCCCGGCTAGGAGCCCTCCCCCAGGACAGCACGCCTACAACGTATTACCATACACGCCAAATACGCATTACGTTATCGTGCTAGTAGATGTAAGTGTGAAATCGTGAAACACTATTATACATTATATATTCACCACACATACTTATTTACATTTCAAATTTGCACATATCATACCTGTACATTAGGGGTGGCACTGTAACACAGATGTCACGGCTCAGTACGTACCTCGTTCGGGGGTCACGGTTCGATACGATTTTGGTACAACAGGGAAAAAAAAGAAATCTACTATGCTTGGGTTCTTTTTATTTATTTTAAACAGACAGTTTTTCCACTTAGATGCAAAAATACAAATTATTAATACTAATAATATTATTACATTGTTATATTATGTATAAAATCAGTTTTGTTTTCATTGAGAGTGTACAAATAAAAGCAAACCTTTATCCAGTGATTATTAATAAGACAATAAGTGTTTAAAGTTGATTCTGCTGGTATAAGGAAACAGTTGAAGTGATCGCGCGCTGGAGCACACACACACACACACACACACACACACACACACACACTTTTTTTATTAATTGTATATATTGAACATACATTCAAAATTATTACAAAATGTTACAAACATGATCATGTTTCCTTACACACACACAAAACACATCAGTTTCAGCATTGCTAAAATAGACCCCTTCACGGTTTACGTCACAGGAAAATTCGAAGTTCGCAGTGCGCATGTCGGGGTCAGAAAGTTCATTCCATCCCATTGTGTTAACCAGAGAATTTCTCGTCAAGACAAAACTTAGGGCTGTGACGGTGGCAGATTTTTACCACCGCGGTGGTAATGGACCAACTACCGCAGGTGGCGCGGTGTTGTGATATATATATATATATATATATATATATATATATATATATAATTCTGAAACGCAAAAATAAATAAATGAGGCTCAATCATCTATTAACAAACATACGTGTTTATTTTAGCACTTACGTCAGTGAACACTCAGCCTGCAAAACACTAAAATAAATATCAAATAAATAATACAGTGAAATATGAAAGTAGCCTTAAATGAGAAAGTTAAATACACCCGGTGTGTGACGTCACGTGCACTACTGCCGGTGGCAACTGACCACCGCCGGTGACGCGGTTGTAACGGCCACCATCACAGCCCTAGACAAAATGCCTACTTGTTGCGTCGTGGACTGTGAAAATCGCACCAGTTCTGGAGTCAAGTTTTTCAGGATTCCTGCAGGATCTCATCCGTTTAAAAAAATAGACGACATCTGTGACTGCAAGCTATTAAACGGGCAGACTGGGACAATACTACGATCAAAGAGGCTCGTGTTGGTAGCGCTCACTTCATATCAGGAAACGTTAAAGTCATCCTTTATCATCCCTTTCTGTTTGCTTAAACTCGAAAGCCTGGATTGCATGAACAGTTTTCTGTACGTTAAGCTATGCAAGTTAATAGTGTTGTAAATGTCATGGACCTGTGTCATGCTACAGACGTATCCAGCTGCTAGTAGTTAGCCGCAGGCTAGCGCCAACATTGTGCCAACAACGGTAGAGTTAAGCCATGATAAGTAAACAAATGTTTTCTGTAAACTGTAGATTGATTTAATAGTTTTTTGTAGGAGAGGCATCACTTGACTCCAGTAGTCCTGACTTTGTGCCCTCCTTGTTTGTGTACACAAAACAAAGCCAGACACCTAAGACAAAAATGGAAAGGTAGAAATAATAATAAAAAAGTATCTTATCTATCTATAAGGCTTGTCTGTTTCTCCTTGACATAATATGCTGGTCTATTAGCCGCGCCATTTTTCTGACCCCAAGCTGCGCGCGCACCCAACCTAGGCTTTCGATGTTTACAAACATTGAAGGGGTCTATTGGTAGGCTACTTTATCAAAATCAAATAGAAGAAGAATATTTTTTTATTTGTCACACACACAATTATACAGAGTATAACCAGCAGTGAAATGTGTTCTTTGCATTTAACCCATCCACACACCTGGAGCAGTGGGCAGCCGACGCTGCAGCGCCGGGGAGCAGTCGGGGGTTCGGTGCCTTGCTCAAAGGTCTCACCTCAGTCGTGGACAACTCCTGCCAGAGCTGGGAACGCTCTATCCATTAAGCCACGACTGTCCCAAATACAAACATCAGCGCACCCGCCTCTGTGTCTCCGTTTGAATGCGACTGAATTAACGGAACTTACAAAGCCTATACTTTATATAATAAATAATAGTTTAGCATTCAGATAAGTTACATCCCAAACATGGAAATATTATTGAATATTTGGATTTGTGCAGAATGAGAGAGGTAGGATACACGTCACGAGCACAAAACTCTTGTCAGTCCATGAGAGAGATGCTTTCAGAATCAGCACATGGTCACTGTCTCAAGCGCGCAACTCACAGCTAATCTTCTGTTGGCGCCGGCAGTTATCAAGCAGCGTTGCATTACTGCGGGCGCCCCCTTCTGGATTGGGGGTGAATTGCCTGTATTTGTCGTAAGCCCTTATGCACCAAACCGATAGGTCCGTACTGTGATGGTTCGGTACGAATACATGTACTACTGTACATACATAATTGTCTATAATATATATTGTGTTTTTGCTATTGTGCACATTGTCTGTTTTGTATACTTATACAGTATTGTTTGTATTATCTGTGTCCATTCGCTGTCCTTCTGTTGCATTGTGGAGCTTCTATCACTATAACAAATGTATCATATGTGCAAACATACCTGCTGTGGCGAGAGGGGCGTGGTTCAGCGAAGTCTGCAGCGGGAGAAAGACTCAGGAGACGGCGGTAAGTAAGTGGGTCAAGTGCAAAATGAGGAACACCTGTGTCTGATTACAGTAATTGGCGTGGAGACCGGATAAAAGCCACCGTGGAACGGGAGTTCAGAGAGAGAGAGAGAGAGAGAGAGAGAGAGAGAGAGAGAGAGAGAGAGAGAGAGAGAGAGAGAGAGAGAGAGAGAGAGAGAGAGAGAGAGAGAGAGAGAGAGAGAGAGAGAGAGAGAGAGAGAGAGAGAGAGAGAGAGAGAGAGAGAGAGAGGTTTCAAGACCAAAGGCCATATTTACTAACAGCTTGTACCAGTGAAAAGCCTCTTTTGACTTTAAAAACCACTGTCAGGATTTACTGAATGCATACAGTGAAAAAATAGAGCTGAAAAAGCATGGCCAGTTATTTTTGTGGCTGACCTTATTGCATATGCATTTGTAAGAGTTTGCCTTTCAACGTTTATGGAAGGAGAGGATTTAAATGAGTCATACAGTGTGATTTATTAAGGTTTGCGGCAGTGTGTTTAGTAGCATGTGTGACATTACTTAACATCCAGGAAAAGCATGTCTTAACCCGTATTGCACTGGACGTGGCTGCAATAGCTGCTAATTTGTGCTTCTCTTGGTAGATTGCATTATGCGTTGTTGTTGCTGTGTCTTTTCTCTATTTGTTGAATCATTTTCAAATGACTTAAACATTCAGAGGTAATATTGAACACTTTATTGAGTATTTCAGATCAGTTTCGTATTCAGAAAGTGATAGTCAAAGGACACATACAGTTCAAAATCCCATAACACATGATTTCCTGAAAAGCCTGAAAGATATATACCCAAATTTTACATTAAAAATGTATATATGACAAATAAATATAAATAGAAACTTTCATATTTTCACAAGTAATGTTAACTAATAAGAAAAACGGGCAGAACAGCTGAAAACGCAGTTTCATTTGACACACATTATTAGAGTTAAATTAGTTCATAAAGCCAAAGCACCCATGTCTTAAATAAAGAGGTCACTATAAGCCGGTCACAGTTTGGAGGTTTTGTTGGAGAAATGGTTGTATTTGTCAACACCGCTGAGTGAGTGAGTGAGTGAGTGAGTGAGTGAGTGAGTGAGTGTGTTGATGTACCGACGACGCGCAGAGTGCGCACCTGTTTAAGTTTACCGAGAAAAGTAATAAATCACCCGAGTATCCACGAGCCAAACTTGTCCGCTTCCTTCCTTCACACGAACATTGCTACACCTGCCAATAAAGCTCATTCTCTCAGTTTGGTTTTCTTTTACATTTGCATGTCTTGTTATCAGTCATGATTATTCTACTCTGTTAATTAAAAGGCTCTTTATATGCATATCTGCTCATTGTTTACGAGAAGCACACATGAAAGAGGCTGACAATTAGCTGAACATATACTTGTTTAATTATTTACTCTTAGCCTGCATTTTAACATCTTTTTTTTTTGAATATGGCAACATAAAATCACACCCTAGAATATTTATTTGAATAAATCTCTGACAGAGACTATCAGCCAATCCCTGTGTGAATAGTTAGTAAGCACGCTGACATCATCCATAGTAACGAGGTCAACCCCGCCCTTATTTACTCTTAGATTAACACTTCTCTCTATTCCTTAGCACAACTTTGTCTCAGCAGCTTTGTGAAGAGGTTTTAAGACAAAACTCTTCGCTAAAAACTTGTACTGCTATTTATGAGAACTCTTAGTGGTAAGATAAAATGTTTTGTGAATACGAGCCCTGATTTAAACCCCATTGAAAATGTCTGTAAAATCCTTGGTGACTAAGTTATGGCTATGAAACACAGTCAGTGAACTGAGTGGAAGAAGAGTGAATCAAGATCCCAGCAGAGCAGTGTGAGAAATGTGCTGAAGTCCTTCGAAGCACGGACCTCTACACGTCCTCAATCATTAGTATCTTTGTGCTTGTACAGTATTAATTAATTGCAATCAGTGCAGTTTTGAAACCACAGATTTTGTGCTCAAAAGGTTCTTGTCTAACATGTTCACACTTATTTAACGTTACATTTTAGTGTTCCAGATTTAACCAATAATATATTGAACTTTTTTTAAATTGTACTTTGTTTTCAAATGTGTTATTAATTGCCACTTAAAATGTATATGATTTATATAAATCAAAAAGTGTGTTTTCTATATTCAATTTATTTTTTATTAAAATCGAATCAAATTTAGTGTTGCCAGTGTTTGGGTGGTGTGAGTTGGCATTTTTAACGAAATAAAGTGTAAAATAATACTCTTTGTAAAATACTACTTATTGAGCATGTATATAATGATATAAAACAACACATATTAACACATCAATGAACAAGGACATGTTTAAAATCAATTCAACTTTATTGATAATAGACTACCACAAAAACACAAATACTGACAGTATGTCTGCCCTGTTTTACTGGAAATGAACTGGTCTCGTTTTTTCTGTGTTTAAAGGACAACATCATTATTCATTTATAAATAAATAAGGTTATTGAATGTAATAATATTCAGACAGTGAAATGACGAAGTTAGGCTAGCTTGAGAACTTCCTTGACCATGACACCCAGACCATCGAAGATCTCATGGATGGCAGTGTTGCACATGAACGCACTTGTAGTCACCAGTTTGTTCTTGGAGTCGACGTGCACCTCGCCCACGTTCTTGTTCAAGTGTTTGCAGCCCAGGTCGGCCATGTCTTTAGCCACTTGAGCGTACGGCCATCTGCGAGCACAAGACAGACAACACTGAGTTCAGAACCAAAGCACCACACGATCAGAGCCCAGTTTGAATGACTCTAGTGCATCACACTCACTTCTCACACACAGAGTCGTGGCCCACGGTCAGCTCACACCCGGGAATAGCTTTGGCTGCCAGCACAGGAGAGATGCAGCACATGCCCATGGGTTTCTTGGCCTGATGGAAACCTTTAATGACCTTCTCAACCTCAGAGTCGATTGAGTAGTCCTTGCCTTTGGTGGCCCAGTCGCTCAGGTTTTTAGCCACTCCAAAACCACCTGTATGGCACATTAAGAGTCCATTTAATCTTAAAGCGGTCATGAAATAAGAAATCAGATTTTCCTTGATTGCATAACATAAGATGTTATTATACTATTAATGAAAACAATGTCAGTTTCTGAACTCAGAACTTCCTTGTTAGTCCAAAAACAGCTTTTACTGACACGGTCAGTTGCATAAAAGGCTTAGACTAGTCTTACGAGTTAGTCATCCTTTTTATTTTTTTTATGGACGACTAGCCATTACTTTCTTTTAAGTCTGTTTCATAAAAACAATTATATTGATCAAACTGAAACTGAAAAGTAAGACTCCTCACCCCTTGGCAAACTGCTAGTTAGTCACTACATAGTGGCTATGTTTATACAGCTGGCCGCAGGTTTATTACATAACTGAGATTAATACATCAGAACAAGACTTACATCATCGGCTGTCCACTGGAGCGTGTTATTAAAGTGACAGAGAGAGGACAAACTAACAATGTGTCATTATCTTCCATAGGATCGTAATGTTAGAATTAACACTTTTCATGATTATCCAATCTTGGAAGCTGTAATAATATACATTTAGTCAAAAAAAACGTTTCACATGTTTTACCTATTTCATACACTACCCAATCACAGAAGTAGTTTACCAGTCTTAAAATAGACCCCCCATTTAAACCATTGTCAAATCAGAGGGTAGAGAATGGCCTTTTATTTCCAAATGCTGGCAGTTTTTGAGCTAAATAAATAAATGCACAAATAGTAACAGCAAGTGCATCTTACACTATGGATTTTTTGTTTTCACTTACCCAAGGGATCTGAATTTTAACGCTTAAGCCCCATTTATATCAAGGACGTTAATTATAATTATTATAATGATATAATGAAGCAGCAGACGTCAAAACTTAAGCACGTGGTTATCGTTATATCTCTCTCTGTGGGCGTTTGGTCACCTGGAATGATGAGCGCATCGAAGGTGCCGACGTCCAGCTTGACCAGGTCTGTGACGTCACCGCGGGCGATGCGCGCGCTCTCCTGCAGCACGTTCCTCGTGTCCGTCCCGGGCTTTCCTTCACAGTGGTTCACCACATGCATCATCTCCACATCAGGCGCAAACATCTCGACCTGCGAAGCAAAGTACATTAGAGACTGAGATGCACGTTACATTTAGTCATTTAGCAGACGCGTTTATCCAAAGACCCTTACACAAGAGGACAAGGGAGCAGTCAAAATCAACAAAAGAGCAATTATATGCAAGATGATCAGTTTAGTTTTCATTTCACGTATTCTGCTTATTCCCAGAGTGTTCTTTTTCGAGACTATTTGAAGGTGTAGCTTTATTGGTGTGCATTACCTTGGCACCCGCTCGGCTGAGGTGCACCATCACAGCAGACGCCTCGTGAACCTCTGTGCCGTCATACACGCCGCAGCCGGACAGAATCACCGCCACGCGCTTCACCATGCCTGCTGCGCAGACACGCGCACAGAGAAAGCAATATTAAACCGGCCTTTAACTGCATTCGAACAGTCAGTGAGTGTCTCTTTGGCACTGCGCAGAGATGTCGCCAGTGAGCAGCAGAGGGCAATCACTTACACACTGGCAGAATGAAATATTTACACAGCACTCTTTCCCTGGAGATCTCGCCCAGGTAACACAGGATCCGTTTCCACGGAGTTACAGTAAACACGCATTCAACAGAAACTGAATTCAGAGAACTCTTCTTTATTATACAAAGCTGATTAATATTTAGAATAACAACCTCAAGAAATATAAGAACTGTAATAAAGAACATAGCCAACTGTTCAAATATAAGATGTTTCCAGGTTCGACAATCTTAAAGTTTTCATTAAACCTAGAATTGCAGTCGTTTAAAGCAGTGCAGCAGCCTACCTTGTTAAGAGAGTTGAGTAGAGCTGATCTGAGTTGAGTTGAGCTGAGCTGATCTGAGTTGAGCAGAGTTGAGCAGTGAAGTGAAGTGAAGTGAAGTGTGGTTCTTCCTGACTGTTTCTGTCACCACTCTTGTGCTGCTTATATCGGCCGGGTGCAGTCCCTCCCATGAAGGCGTGTTCCAGGAAGAAAGAATGAATCTATTGTCTGTTGTTTCCCGGATAGAATGTGCTTAGTCATACCTACAGTTCATTCTTTCACCTGTTCACCTGTGTTTATATTGGTGGCATATTAACCGCTGAAGATGAGCTGCATGTATGAAAGAGGGCAGTGTGGAGAACTATATTAGGTTATAGGCTTTAGAAACCTATATATCTTTCATTGATAAGCAAGTATCAAAGCAAATAAATGCAGCACAAGTTTGTCCTTTGTTTCTGTATAAAGTCAGTTCTCCTCAGATTCACACAGGTGTCCTCATAGAGTATCCACCACAGGTGTGCTATTTCACATTAATTATGAACATATTCTATTATCATCTGACAATCACAAAGTTCCATAATACGTATCTTCATTCTGAGTTCTATATTTACTGTTTCATTAATTAATTAGAAATGAAAGTATAGTGATTAACTTAATGTAACTCTAAATAAAAAAAAATGTTTTTGAAACGTGTTTCTGCTATTTAAAAAAATATTATTCATACAAAATCCACATTTGATGTACAAAAAAATCACGTTTCAAATGATCAAACAAAAAGTAGGCTAAAATAGGCTTTGTATCAATTAGAAGCAAAGGTTTGAATAAATAAACGTTATATGATTGCATTGTATTGTATTAGAACAACTGTATCAATTTCCCAGCAGTAGTATAAAGGATGAGGAAACTCCTGCATAACAGGAAATAAAGGGCTTTTGTGAGCGCATGTCTGACGTCACGGCGCATGACGTCACGCGGTGGTGTGTATAAAGCCGAGCGCGCGCGCGAGAAGAGCGCGTCTGACTGAGGATGGCGGAGTCTGAGTCCCTGTACTTATCCATCGGAGTCCTGGGCATTTCTGGGGGTAGGTGGTTATTTTAGATGTTACACATTATTTATCAATGAGTAATTAAGTGATTAACGCAGTTAATGTTAAATAAATAAATCAAAATAAAACTTTTAGCAAGAAATGTCTAAATTAAAAAAAATGCTTTGCATTACGAATTGTATTGTAAATGTTTATTAATAGGCTAATTATAATATTAAAACCTGTGATTGTAATTATTTTTAATTTTTGACTTATTTATGGATTATTTATTATTTGCCTAACGCCCGTACAGGGCAAAACTAACGTGTGCACTGTACTTTACTACACCGCTGATGTGAAAACAGTTAAGTTCTGTTCATCACTGCTAATCTATGTCCTCCTAGAAGAAGATAGTAATGTTCATAGGCTAATACTAATCGTAATGTCTTGTGAATAGGTTCTTTGCTGCTTCTGGTGAACAACTATGCGAGCTCCCCAGGCGATGCTCTGATCACAAACACAGCTTTAGGAGTTCTGCTCCTTATATTCGCTGCTCTGCTGGCTTATTCAGGTGTGTTACACATTAGTACACTACAAAAACATGCATTTATATCATTATGTATTGCACACAGAAATACAAATTACAATCACATTTTCTGTGTGTGTGTGACTTATAATTTGATCTTTTTGTTTGTGTGTGTTTCATAGGCTTACTTTTTGTCTTAGTTTTATTGAGTCAAATTGAGAAATGAAAAACAAAATGTAACTCTTTTTTGTTTTCATTTAGTTAATTCATTAACTAATACCACTATATACTGTTTGAAATATTACAAATGTAGTACATGTAGACTTGAAGCTCAACTATTTGTAGATTGATTTTTAAGAAAAGCAGTTTTAAACATTGCTGTGTTTGAGCCCTCTGACATGACAACGCTGGCTCTTTAAAGTAACTGAGACAAACATGTGCAACCTACAGGTGCAGGTTTCCTTAAGAACCTGTTGGCCCGCAGTAATAGATTTGTCTTGCAAACCAATAGCAAAGAGCTACACGCTCCCTATCTGGGCTACTCTAAATATGGGTTTAAATGTCTTGGGTTTGGGGCGGGGCTACTTGTTTATCTGACTAATTGGAGCCGATGGGAGTTTTTCAAGAGTTTTTTTTTCTACTCTACATAAATTTCACCTTTAAACTCTTTCTATGCAGTCTAACTTTGAATACATAATTGAACTTTGTTTTAAAAATCATCCCATGTAAAACTTTCTCTCTCTCTGTTCTTCATTCTCCACCTCACTGTCCTTTTATCCAGGTGTTCGACGCAGCCAGTCCCACAATGTACTATTTGGTAGTCTGTGTCTGACAGTTTCGGCTCTATGGTGCGGTTCAGGTTTAGTGCACATACTTGCAGGTGAAAACATAATAAATGACAGCAGAGGGCTGAGAGATGCCATGGTGCCAGGCCTTGCAGCTTTCACTCTAGCTCTGCTTGTTATCTGCATCGTGGCTATTTTATGTAATGAGGTTGTCTTCTCATTCATCGCCCTGAACATATGTCTAGCGTGCGCCCACCAGATCGCAGGTCTGGCAGATTCGGCCTTCGGACAGGCAGCCACCGCCGTCTGCTACCTCATGGTGTGCATTGTGGGCGCTTATTTCGGAAGTGGCCGTTTGTTATCGTACATCACACAGAGAAAGATTCAGCTCCCCGGAACATTCAAAAAAGATAGCGTGAAGCCAATGCAAAGTCACGATGCTAATGATGTTGTGACACTCGGAGTAATCATGAACTTGTTGTCAGCTAGTGTGCTAGCTTGTCCTCTGCTCGGTGTTGTTCCTGAGCTCTTCTCTGGCCATGTGCCGTGGCTGTGGACCGCTGGCGTCTTCCAGCTGGGTGTGTGTGTTAAGAGCTACAGATCTATGGACACCCTGGCAGCCACTTTCTACGGCTTCACATCCATCCTGCGGTTCACTGAAGGCTACACCGCGCTAGTGGTGCACTTCACAAACCAAGTGCCCTATTCCCCAGCGCCGTTTCCAGTTGTATTCTCAGTGTTGTTTTTCATCCTGGCCTTGTTTAACTTGCAGGGAGGGTTTGTGAACACCATCTACCAGCTGTTTTTTGTGGCATACTGTATTGCAATTGCATCCGAACCCCAAAGCTTCTTTCAAAGGGGAACACAAGGCGTACAGGCCGCCATATTCATTGTATCCACTTTTGTGCTCTTTATAACCCTTTATAACATGGCTTCCTCGAACAAGATACCTACAGGTGCAGGTTTCCTTAAGAACCTGTTGGCCCGCAGTAATAGATTTGTCTTGCAAACCAATAGCAAAGAAATACACGCTCCCTATCTGGGCTACTCTAAATATACCGATGCCGAGGTGTTGGGCCACGGCTGCAGTGTCCTCGCAGCATTTTCGATCACAGCCTCGCTTTCTAGCGGAAACCCCTTGGCGATTCTGATCCTGCCTTGGACGGTGGTTTCTGGTGGTGTGCTGCACCTGATATGTGGCTCGGTTGCCTTCGCTCGAGGAAAGACCCTAGAGAGTACGACTTTTATCCTTTACGGTATCATGTGGACAGTGTGGGGACTGACGCGCTTCGGAGGCCTCTATGGAGATGTGCGAGGCCTGCACTTGGCTGTGGGGATCATCAGTTTCATGCTCTTCAATGTGTTAGTGACAGCATGGGCCTTGTTTCTCAACAAAGCCTGGTTCATCTATACCTTCTCCTTCCAACTCATCCTCATTAGCTTCTTACTGGATGCAGTAGGCGCGCTGCCTTACGGCTACGATATCGGCGTCACCATTATCCTCGGGCTGGTCAGCTTCTACATGTTCCTGGCCAGCATTTTCAACTGCACCTTTAAAAGCCCACAAATGCCTTTCGGTGATCCTTTCCTCAAGTTGAGCGGCTTTGGAGGAGACAAAGACAGCTGCCCTCACCTTCCAGCCAGGAAGTCTGCATCTGTTCAGCAAATTGCAGGTGAGTACAAGTAAAAAATGTGCTATGTAGTGGTGTATACATGAGTGCATATGTGTTTATACCAACATACTTTCCTTTTTTATTGCAGAGATCATGAAGAACGGTGGCATATGTGGAATGCCCACAGACACCGTCTATGTGCTTGTGGCAGCTTGCAATCGCCCACAGGCTGTTGAAAAGGCATATAGGTCAGTTACCTTCCACACTTATATTTCAAGTAAGTCGGTAACACTTTAGTTTAGGGACCAATTCTCACTATTAACTAGTTGCTTATTATAATGCATATTACTCATACATTGGCTGTTTATTAATACTTATAAAGCACATATTAATGGCTTGTTCTGCATGGCCATATTTTAGATCCCTCAATCCTCCCTAATAACGAAACTTAACAACTACTATACTAACTATTAACAAGCAGTAATTAAGAGTTTATTGAGGAAAAACTTATAGCCAGTTTGGTCCCCAAACAAAAGTGTGACGAAAAGTCTTTGGTTTCTGCTCCACCAGTGCCTCTTAACCATGCAATCACACCTCTATAGGGTAAAGAAACAGGCGAAAGAACGACCCATGTCCTTATGGATTTCATCTATAAGGCAGTTGGAGCCAGTCAGGGACCAGATCAGCCCTCTCCTTTGGGACTTCATGGAAGCTGCTTGGCCGTCTTCCATTAGCTTAGTTATAGCTAGAGGTGGGTAATGTGATATTCACATTGTACTCGACATGTGTACCTAATTTTGGTTAAATTTAACCCAGACTTTTCCATTTATTTGTAGCTCCATGGATGGAATTCTTCGGATTGGGAGACTCATCCAAATACATAGGCACACCGCAGAGCATAGCCATAAGAAACCCAGACTGCACTGTTGCTACACACCTCATTAATGCGGTATGTGTTGTCATGTTTGCTCGTAGAAAGGCTGTTTATCATTGACCTTTACTGAATAAACCATGCATTTCTGTTTGACTAGGTGGGTCCCATTGCGGTCACCTCTGCTAATCCGACCGGTGAGGCAGATACTACCCATCATAACCAAGTTTATGCAAAACTTGGTAACAAGGTACAGAGGTGGTTTATGTGTTTGACAATTCATAGGTATTGCTTATTGGGTGAGTTAAATGTCATATTCTCCTGCAGGTAGATGGGGTGCTGTGTGATGGGCCGTCTCCAGAAAACATCGCCTCCACAGTGGTAGACTGCACCAAAATTGAGAATGGCCAGATTGGGTTTTTCCGTGTCGGGCTTATTCCTAAATCTAAGGTAACTAGTGATCATGTCCTGTATTCGAAAACTTACGCAGCTGTCTGAAGTTAACGGCAAATCTGTTTTGTTGTGATTTTCTCAAGGTTCTTCAGATCTTCGAGGAGATTCAGAAGAAGCACATGCATGGTCAGATGAATGCAGCTTTTGAGACGGAGCTCACAGATCCTCACAGGCATCTCACAGTCTCTCAGACAAACTTGTCAGAGACTCAGACAGACTCTGGGATTGGTCGAACTTCCCCTGCCGACTCCCAGAGCTCTCTGGACCACAGCCAACACGACCATCAGGAAGAGGAGGACGAGTCTTTATAGACACTGCCATCTTAATTGTTCATTGTGTATTGTACAGCCTTTTAGTGTGTTAACATCGGATGGTTTGGACAAATGGGCCAGGAAACTATGACATTACAATTATACGAATGAATAAAGATGGTAATAGGCTTAAATATTGCAAATAGACAATATTAATGTGTTGTTAATTTCTGTGTATTATTTTAGTGTTCTTTACCGAATGAGTGTGGTTATAATTATTTTACTAGTCATTTTAAACAATTTTTTACTTATTTATTAATTACATGAAATATTACGATGTAAAATTGTGTATATTATTCATTTTTCAATGTGTTGTTTTATATTTGTAATATACTTGCATAAAATATTGAAAATGAAATAAATATGGAGTCCTGACTGAATAAATCCACTCATAATCATGAAGAGAATGGGAAAAAATAAATTATTGACTGAAAACCTGTCATAGATACAGCATTAGGGTCAAGCACTGAAAGTGTGTAACACTGATGTTTTTCAGGTCAGTAACAGCCATAGTAAAATGTTGGGGTGGGATGGGTCTAAAAAGACCACGGCCAGCATTAGTGTGTTCCCCTCGAACCCTGTTCTTCTGCTTTTCACTTTTAAATGCCCAGCTCTATAATCTAATAGTGTCCAATCGTAATCAATATTGGGTCTTCAGACCAAGCCATGTGACATGTTGCAGAACCTGACTTTACCAAGTGCGACATGTTCCTGAGTCGACATCTTTGTTGACACTGGAACAACATTGTTATTAACCAATCAGATTTGAAGAACAAGTGTATTATCTTTGTGAAGTTTAGGCTTACAATCAGTGTTTGGTGCTTGTACATCAGTGTCATTCATCTGTCATTTCCTCTGATTTTAGGGATTACTCATGGGTAAGGTTAGGTTTAGGGAAATGGTCAAGATGAATCTTTTGAATTAAAATGTTGTTCCAGGGTCAACAATATATGTATGGATATGTAACATGTTCATGGATTTTTATCTGTTTTGATCTACCGAAACAAAACTTGGTATGAATCACTGCCAGAGCAGTGTAACTAAATTGAAGTGAAAACATCAATAATAAAAGAAACGAGTCAGTCATTTGTCATTGACTCAAGTTTACCTGAGTATTTTTAGGTAAAATGGGGGAAGATGCCCCCTTAAGAACAATGTGTATTTACTTTTAAATTTGAACATATTTAGATATAAGATTCTTAATATGTCATTCAGCTACTGGGGTATGATGGCCTTCTACTTCATTAATATTTACAGATTTTCTTTTTCATTCCAAGTGTCATTAATATAAAAATCTTATTTCGTGTTAGCCTAACATTTTTAAAATGCATGATGTTTGTCTCCTTTCCTTGGGATAGTCTTCTAACATTGCCAATTCTTGCAAGTTTTTCAAACTCCTGAAAAGACAATGTTTTAATAACAATATTAAAATGAATATCTTGACTCCTTGTCACACTGCCATGGCACTTACCAACCTGGCAGCAGTGAGTGGAATGAAGCTACTTCATTTCCTTTAAAACGCATTGCAATAAAACTGGTTTGCATGTTGTTTCAACCATGCTCAGAAGAATTTAATCTGCCATTATTAGGCTATGTTTCTGGAATTTGATTTACCATCATGGGTTTCTAATTATAGTTTTGAAGATTCTCAACCAGCTTAGGGAAGATGAAGAAGAATGTGCTCTTAGTAAATTAGTAACAAAATCTTGTCGGTTTACAGCCAAACTCCTCCTCCAGCGTTCATTCAATCCTTCCCAACATTGGGTCAGATCATGTTCAGATGAAGCTGATCAAGATTTCTCAATAGATTTTTGATATTGCAAACTAGTTTCCTGTAACACACCCAACGTTTAGAGGCCAAAATACATCAGGAACTTAAGTTATTGCTTGCAAACATTTTGACATAAATAAAAAAATAGTAACTTAAGAGTCGAGACTTGATCAAATTCCCTAAGAGAACCATATATATGTACAGGAGCCACTGTTTTTGTCAATGAAAGCTAATAATGTTGATTTTAGTCTGATAGTGACTGAAATCAATCTGTATTTTATAAACGACTGAAATATAATATCTAATTTCAGCACTAATATATACCTATTAACAACCATTAATTGTGACTTTTGCCTTAATAAACTAAATTGCTTCTCATTAATTAAGTTTAGGTATTATTTATGATTAGGGATGTAGAATATGATCATGCAAAATATGATATTTATAAGTACTGATAAACAGCCAATATGTTAATAATAAACCTACTAATAAGCGACTAGCTAATAGTGGGAATTGGACCCTATACTAAAGTGTTACCCGCTTCGCTTTAAATGAATTAATATGAAGAAGGAATCAAATGCGGTGAAGATTTGATCATTCTGTTAGCTCTGTTAAACCGGACACGTCATGCTTTCACGTGAAGAACATGAAGCAGGTCTTGTTTATTTTGTGATTTTAGGATTCCTTCCTTTCATTTCCTTCCTTCACTGTTATCAGCACTGAAGCACAACAATGAGAAGTTGTATACGAATGAAAGCTGATCATAGAATTATAATTGACAGAAGGAAGGCGCATATATAATGCAACGGAAACTATGCAGGAATTGACTCGAGGTACGGCTTTATTGTTACTAAATAAAGACAAGCAGATTCCAAACAAATGACAGTCATTTAGAGGAAATGACATGCAAATGAGAACCATTATATAACAGCAGTGATTGTTCATGATACTGTACATTAATTCTCAAACACTAATGAGCTGACGTGTTGAATCAGGTGTGTTTTGATGGAGACGAACTACATGAACATTAACTATTGGTCATTCATATAACCTGTGTTAATATGGATTTGGAAGAGTTTTATTCCAAACACGGACTCTCTGAAATCGGTTAAGAAAGAAGAAGTAAAACAAAGTAATTAAAAATGTACGGTTTTTGATGAAAACATTCCAGGATTTGTATCCATATAGTGTGCTTCAATGGACTCCAAACGGTTGAAGGTTAAAATGACAGTTTCAGTGCAGCTTCAAAGGGCTATAAACGATACCAAATGATAATGTATATGCTTTATAAACACACAAATGCTTGCCTGTTCTGCGATGCTCATCCCAGACTTCACGTAATAAGTAAGGACATTGAAAAGGTCACGCTTGACGAGGGCTCATCTCATCTTCTCCAAGTTCAAAATCATCCACATCGTTGTTTTATCTTGTAAACTCGTTGAGTTGTAACTCTCTTTTTTGTAAACGGCGTTTGACATCGTATTTGCACGTTCAACTTGTAAACACTGACTCGGTGCTTCCGCCTACATCAAGCGTGACCTTTTCAATGTCATTATGTATTACGTGACATCTGAGAGGCACATCGCAGAACAGGTCAGCATTTGTGTGTTTATAAAGTAGATACATTTATTATATTTTTCTAAATGACCGATGGTTTGGCTAGATAAGACTTGCATCCATCGTCTGGTATCGTTTATAGCTGCACTGAAACTGTCATTTTGACCTTCAACCCTTTGGAGTCCATTGAAGTTCACTATATGGAGATAATTCCTGCAATGTTTTCAGCAAAAACTTTCATTTCTTTTCGACTGAAGAAAGAAATACATAAACATCTTGGATGACATAGGGGTGAGTAAATTATCAGGACATTTTAATTTGAAAGTGAACTAATCCTTTAAAGGTTCTTCAAAGCGATGCCACAGAAGAGCCATATTTGGTTCCACAAAAAACATTCAGTCAAAGGTTCTTTTAAGAACCATCTCTTTCTTACATTTTTATAATCTGAAGAACCTTCCTTCACCACAAAGAAGATTTTATGAAACAGAAAGGTTCTTCAGATGTTAAAGGTTCTTTATGAACCATTTAGACAAAGAAGCTTCTTCTATAGCATCATGAACCTTTATTTTAGGAGTGTACCGAACTGGCAGCGTCATTTCAAGCTAAACAGTGAGTTGCAAGAAGCTACTTCAATTCCTGCACAACACATTGTTATGAAACTAGTTTGCATGTTGTTGCAACCATGTGCCAATTTTTTTTTTATCTGGTTTATTTTCCTGGAAGGAAATATTTGTATATTTAATTTACTATCAAGTGTTTCTAATTGTTGTTTTGAAGATTCTCAATGATGAAGGAGGAATAGCTGTTAAATTAGTAGCAACTTCTTGACGGTTTATAAGCAAACTCCAGCGTTCATTCAATCCTTCCCAACATTGGGTCAGATCATGTTCAGCTAAAGCTAATCAAGATTTCTCAGTAGATTTTTTATATTACAATCTGGTTTCCTTGTGACACACCAAATGTTTTAATGTCAAATACCTCAGGAAGTGAGTTTATAGGTTGGTGACGCTTTGGCGTGTTAAAATAACTGAGGCCTTGACAAACTGCCATTAAAATAACCAAGTTAAGTAATGCATATTACTTGAATCCAATCGCATAGAAAATGTATAATGTTTTTGTCAGTGAAACCTAATAATGTTGAATTGCATGTGATTTTACTCTGATAGTATCTGAAACAATTCTGTATTTTATAAATGACTGAAGTATGATATCTTGACCATGTCGTTTTCCACTCTGATTTTACTTTTAAAATTGAGAACTACAAGAAAATGCATTAACCTCCACTTAATTCACTATTTAAACTGATTCTGTTAAGAATGAGAGACAGAGTGGTTAGATACAGATATTAAATATCATGTTGTTTGTCAGTTTCTTTCTTTTTCTTCCTTTTTTAAAATATATTATTATTGAGCATGCATCATGCAAGTCTGTCTGTACTTTAAAGTAAATGAACTAATCAGCAGGGAAGAAGGAAGCAAATGCGGTGAAGTTTTAATCATTATCTTAGCTCTGTTTAACTGGACATGTCACCTTTATTTATTTATATAGCACTTTTAACAATACAGAGTGTGTCAAAGCAACTTCACAATGCATAAATAGGAAAATAGTGTGTCAATAATGTAAAATTACAAAATGTAAAACTCAATTTTCAGCTGAAGGCATTTCACTATTGAATTCAGTGATGTCATCGTCCAGCTCAGTTCAGTTTAAATAATATCTGTACAATGAAGTCGATGATATTGCTGGAAATGAAGTGTCCCCAACTAAGCAAGCCAGAGGCGACAGCAGCAAGGAACGAAAACTCCATCGGTGACAGAATGGAGAAAAAACCTTGGGAGAAACCAGGCTCAGTCGGGGGGGCAGTTCCCCTCCGGCCAGACGAACCAGTAGTTTGTTCCAACTGCAGCAAAGTCAGAGTGTAAGTGGTCCACTGCTTCCAGGGGTCTTTCCCCGATGGATGTCTAGGTGACGAAGTCCTGTCTCTGGGGCTCATCTAGGTGTCCTGGTCTCCGCTGACGTTCAGAGCTGTAGAGTGCGTCTCTAGGTGCTGATCCACCATCTGATCTGGATACGGACTGGATCTGGATCGGAGTCTGAGTCCCTGTACTTATCCATAGAAGTCCTGGGCATTTCTGGGGGTAGGTGGTTATTTTAGATTTTACACATTATGCATTAAAGAGTAATAAAGTGATGAACGCAGTTAATGTTAAATAAATAAATAAAAATAAAACTTTTAGCAAGAAATGTCTAAATTAAAAAAATGCTTTGCATTACGAATTGTATTGTAAATGTTTATTAATGGGCTAATTATAATATTAAAACCTGTGATTGTAATTATTTTTAATATTTGACTTATTTATAGATTATTTATTATTTGCCAAACGCCCGTACAGGGCAAAACTAACGTGTGCACTGTACTTTACTACACCGCTGATGTGAAAACAGTTAAGTTCTGTTCATCACTGCTAATCTATGTCCTCCTAGAAGAAGATAGTAATGTTCATAGGCTAATACTAGTAATACTAATCGTAATATCTTGTGAATAGGTTCTTTGCTGCTTCTGGTGAACAACTATGCGAGCTCCCCAGGCGATGCTCTGATCACAAACACAGCTTTAGGAGTTCTGCTCCTTATATTCGCTGCTCTGCTGGCTTATTCAGGTGTGTTACACATTAGTACACTACAAAAACATGCATTTATATCATTATGTATTGCACACAGAAATACAAATTACAATCACATTTTCTGTGTGTGTGTGACTTATAATTTGATCTTTTTGTTTGTGTGTGTTTCATAGGCTTACTTTTTGTCTTAGTTTTATTGAGTCAAATTGAGAAATGAAAAACAAAATGTAACTCTTTTTTTGTTTTCATTTAGTTAATTCATTAACTAATACCACTAAATACTGTTTGAAATATTACAAATGTAGTACATGTAGACTTGAAGCTCATCTATTTGTAGATTGATTTTTAAGAAAAGCAGTTTTAAACATTGCTGTGTTTGAGCCCTCTGACATGACAACGCTGGCTCTTTAAAGTAACTGAGACAAACATGTGCAACCTACAGGTGCAGGTTTCCTTAAGAACCTGTTGGCCCGCAGTAATAGATTTGTCTTGCAAAACAATAGCAAAGAGCTACACGCTCCCTATCTGGGCTACTCTAAATATGGGTTTAAATGTCTTGGGTTTGGGGCGGGGCTACTTGTTTATCTGACTAATTGGAGCCAATGGGAGTTTTTCAAGAGGTTTTTTTTCTACTCTACATAAATTTCACCTTTAAACTCTTTCTATGCAGTCTAACTTTGAATACATAATTGAACTTTGTTTTAAAAATCATCCCATGTAAAACTTTCTCTCTCTCTGTTCTTCATTCTCCACCTCACTGTCCTTTTATCCAGGTGTTCGACGCAGCCAGTCCCACAATGTACTATTTGGTAGTCTGTGTCTGACAGTTTCGGCTCTATGGTGCGGTTCAGGTTTAGTGCACATACTTGCAGGTGAAAACATAATAAATGACAGCAGAGGGCTGAGAGATGCCATGGTGCCAGGCCTTGCAGCTTTCACTCTAGCTCTGCTTGTTATCTGCATCGTGGCTATTTTATGTAATGAGGTTGTCTTCTCATTCATCGCCCTGAACATATGTCTAGCGTGCGCCCACCAGATCGCAGGTCTGGCAGATTCGGCCTTCGGACAGGCAGCCACCGCTGTCTGCTACCTCATGGTGTGCATTGTGGGCGCTTATTTCGGAAGTGGCCGTTTGTTATCGTACATCACACAGAGAAAGATTCAGCTCCCCGGAACATTCAAAAAAGATAGCGTGAAGCCAATGCAAAGTCACGATGCTAATGATGTTGTGACACTCGGAGTAATCATGAACTTGTTGTCAGCTAGTGTGCTAGCTTGTCCTCTGCTCGGTGTTGTTCCTGAGCTCTTCTCTGGCCATGTGCCGTGGCTGTGGACCGCTGGCGTCTTCCAGCTGGGTGTGTGTGTTAAGAGCTACAGATCTATGGACACCCTGGCAGCCACTTTCTACGGCTTCACATCCATCCTGCGGTTCACTGAAGGCTACACCGCGCTAGTGGTGCACTTCACAAACCAAGTGCCCTATTCCCCAGCGCCGTTTCCAGTTGTATTCTCAGTGTTGTTTTTCATCCTGGCCTTGTTTAACTTGCAGGGAGGGTTTGTGAACACCATCTACCAGCTGTTTTTTGTGGCATACTGTATTGCAATTGCATCCGAACCCCAAAGCTTCTTTCAAAGGGGAACACAAGGCGTACAGGCCGCCATATTCATTGTATCCACTTTTGTGCTCTTTATAACCCTTTATAACATGGCTTCCTCGAACAAGATACCTACAGGTGCAGGTTTCCTTAAGAACCTGTTGGCCCGCAGTAATAAATTTGTCTTGCAAACCAATAGCAAAGAAATACACGCTCCCTATCTGGGCTACTCTAAATATACCGATGCCGAGGTGTTGGGCCACGGCTGCAGTGTCCTCGCAGCATTTTCGATCACAGCCTCGCTTTCTAGCGGAAACCCCTTGGCGATTCTGATCCTGCCTTGGACGGTGGTTTCTGGTGGTGTGCTGCACCTGATATGTGGCTCGGTTGCCTTCGCTCGAGGAAAGACCCTAGAGAGTACGACTTTTATCCTTTACGGTATCATGTGGACAGTGTGGGGACTGACGCGCTTCGGAGGCCTCTATGGAGATGTGCGAGGCCTGCACCTGGCTGTGGGGATCATCAGTTTCATGCTCTTCAATGTGTTAGTGACAGCATGGGCCTTGTTTCTCAACAAAGCCTGGTTCATCTATACCTTCTCCTTCCAACTCATCCTCATTAGCTTCTTACTGGATGCAGTAGGCGCGCTGCCTTACGGCTACGATATCGGCGTCACCATTATCCTCGGGCTGGTCAGCTTCTACATGTTCCTGGCCAGCATTTTCAACTGCACCTTTAAAAGCCCACAAATGCCTTTCGGTGATCCTTTCCTCAAGTTGAGCGGCTTTGGAGGAGACAAAGACAGCTGCCCTCACCTTCCAGCCAGGAAGTCTGCATCCGTTCAGCAAATTGCAGGTGAGTACAAGTAAAAAATTTGCTATGTAGTGGTGTATACATGAGTGCATATGTGTTTATACCAACATACTTTCCTTTTTTATTGCAGAGATCATGAAGAACGGTGGCATATGTGGAATGCCCACAGACACCGTCTATGTGCTTGTGGCAGCTTGCAATCGCCCACAGGCTGTTGAAAAGGCATATAGGTCAGTTACCTTCCACACTTATATTTCAAGTAAGTCGGTAACACTTTAGTTTAGGGACCAATTCTCACTATTAACTAGTTGCTTATTATAATGCATATTACTCATACATTGGCTGTTTATTAATACTTATAAAGCACATATTAATGGCTTGTTCTGCATGGCCATATTTTAGATCCCTCAATCCTCCCTAATAACGAAACTTAACAACTACTATACTAACTATTAACAAGCAGTAATTAAGAGTTTATTGAGGAAAAACTTATAGCCAGTTTGGTCCCCAAACAAAAGTGTGACGAAAAGTCTTTGGTTTCTGCTCCACCAGTGTCTCTTAACCATGCAATCACACCTCTATAGGGTAAAGAAACAGGCGAAAGAACGACCCATGTCCTTATGGATTTCATCTATAAGGCAGTTGGAGCCAGTCAGGGACCAGATCAGCCCTCTCCTTTGGGACTTCATGGAAGCTGCTTGGCCGTCTTCCATTAGCTTAGTTATAGCTAGAGGTGGGTAATGTGATATTCACATTGTACTCGACATGTGTACCTAATTTTGGTTAAATTTAACCCAGACTTTTCCATTTATTTGTAGCTCCATGGATGGAATTCTTCGGATTGGGAGACTCATCCAAATACATAGGCACACCGCAGAGCATAGCCATAAGAAACCCAGACTGCACTGTTGCTACACACCTCATTAATGCGGTATGTGTTGTCATGTTTGCTCGTAGAAAGGCTGTTTATCATTGATCTTTACTGTATAAACCATGCATTTCTGTTTGACTAGGTGGGTCCCATTGCGGTCACCTCTGCTAATCCGACCGGTGAGGCAGATACTACGCATCATAACCAAGTTTATGCAAAACTTGGTAACAAGGTACAGAGGTGGTTTATGTGTTTGACAATTCATAGGTATTGCCTATTGGGTGAGTTAAATGTCATATTCTCCTGCAGGTAGATGGGGTGCTGTGTGATGGGCCGTCGCCAGAAAACATCGCCTCCACAGTGGTAGACTGCACCAAAATTGAGAATGGCCAGATTGGGTTTTTCCGTGTCGGGCTTATTCCTAAATCTAAGGTAACTAGTGATCATGTCCTGTTATTCGAAAACTTATGCAGCTGTCTGAAGTTAACGGCAAATCTGTTTTGTTGTGATTTTCTCAAGGTTCTTCAGATCTTCGAGGAGATTCAGAAGAAGCACATGCATGGTCAGATGAATGCAGCTTTTGAGACGGAGCTCACAGATCCTCACAGGCATCTCACAGTCTCTCAGACAAACTTGTCAGAGACTCAGACAGACTCTGGGATTGGTCGAACTTCCCCTGCCGACTCCCAGAGCTCTCTGGACCGCAGCCAACACGACCATCAGGAAGAGGAGGACGAGTCTTTATAGACACTGCCATCTTAATTGTTCATTGTGTATTGTACAGCCTTTTAGTGTGTTAACATCGGATGGTTTGGACAAATGGGCCAGGAAACTATGACATTACAATTATACGAATGAATAAAGATGGTAATAGGCTTAAATATTGCAAATAGACAATATTAATGTGTTGTTAATTTCTGTGTATTATTTTAGTGTTCTTTACCGAATGAGTGTGGTTATCATTATTTTACTAGTCATTTTAAACAATTTTTTACTTATTTATTAATTACATGAAATATTACGATGTAAAATTGTGTATATTATTCATTTTTCAATGTGTTGTTTTATATTTGTAATATACTGTATACTTGCATAAAATATTGAAAATTAAATAAATATGGAGTTCTGACTGAATAAATCCACTCACAATCATGAAGAGAATGGGAAAATAAATAAATTATTGACTGAAAACCTGTCATAGATACAGCATTAGGGTCAAGCACTGAAAGTGTGTAACACTGATGGTTTTTCTGGTCAATAACAGCATAGTAAAATCTTGGGGTGGGATGGGTCTAAAAAGACCACGACCAACATTAGTGTGTTCCCCTCGAACCCTCTAGTGCCACCAAGTGCTCAAATTTGACCTGTTCTTCTGCTTTTAACTTTCAAATGCTCAGCTCTATAATCTAATAGTGTCCAATCGAAATCAATATTGGGTCTTCAGACCAAGCCATGTGACATGTTGCAGAACCTGATTTTACTAAGTTCGACATGTTCCCGAGTCGACATCTTTGTTGACACTGGAACAACATTGTTATTAACCAATCAGATTTGAAGAACAAGTGTATTATCTTTGTGAAGTTTAGGCTTACAATCAGTGTTTGGTGCTTGTACATCAGTGTCATTCATCTGTCATTTCCTCTGATTTTAGGGATTACTCATGGGTAAGGTTAGGTTTAGGTTTAGGGAAATGGTCAAGATGAATCTTTTGAATTAAAATGTTGTTCCAGGGTCAACAATATATGTATGGATATGTAACATGTTCATGGATTTTTATCTGTTTTGATCTACCGAAACAAAACTTGGTATGAATCACTGCCAGAGCAGTGTAACTAAATTGAAGTGAAAACATCAATAATAAAAGAAACGAGTCAGTCATTTGTCATTGACTCAAGTTTACTCAAGTATTTTTAGGTAAAATGGGGGAAGATGCCCCCTTGAGAACAATGTGTATTTACTTTTAAATTTGAACATATTGAGATATAAGATTCTTAATATGTCATTCAGCTACTGGGGTATGATGGCCTTCTACTTCATTAATATTTACAGATTTTCTTTTTTTCATTCCAAGTGTCATTAATATAAAAATCTTATTTCGTGTTAGCCTAACATTTTTAAAATGCATGATGTTTGTCTCCTTTCCTTGGGATAGTCTTCTAACATTGCCAATTCTTGCAAGTTTTTCAAACTCCTGAAAAGACAATGTTTTAATAACAATATTAAAATGAATATCTTGACTCCTTGTCACACTGCCATGGTGCTTACCAACCTGGCAGCAGTGCGTGGAATGAAGCTACTTCGATTCCTTTAAAACGCATTGCAATAAAACTGGTTTGCATGTTGTCTCAACCATGCTCAGAAGAATTTAATCTGCCATTATTAGGCTATGTTTCTGGAAGGAAATCTTTTTTTCTATTTGATTTACCATCATGGGTTTCTAATTATAGTTTTGAAGATTCTCAACCAGCTTAGGGAAGATGAAGAAGAATGTGCTCTTAGTAAATTAGTAACAAAATCTTGTCGGTTTACAGCCAAACTCCTCCTCCAGCGTTCATTCAATCCTTCCCAACATTGGGTCAGATCATGTTCAGATGAAGCTGATCAAGATTTCTCAATAGATTTTTGATATTGCAAACTAGTTTCCTGTAACACACCCAACGTTTAGAGGCCAAAATACATCAGGAACTTAAGTTATTGCTTGCAAACATTTTGACATAAATAAAAAAATAGTAACTTAAGAGTCGAGACTTGATCAAATTCCCTAAGAGAACCATATATATGTACAGGAGCCACTGTTTTTGTCAATGAAAGCTAATAATGTTGATTTTAGTCTGATAGTGACTGAAATCAATCTGTATTTTATAAACGACTGAAATATAATATCTAATTTCAGCACTAATATATACCTATTAACAACCATTAATTGTGACTTTTGCCTTAATAAACTAAATTGCTTCTCATTAATTAAGTTTAGGTATTATTTATGATTAGGGATGTAGAATATGATCATGCAAAATATGATATTTATAAGTACTGATAAACAGCCAATATGTTAATAATAAACCTACTAATAAGCAACTAGCTAATAGTGGGAATTGGACCCTATACTAAAGTGTTACCCGCTTGGCTTTAAATGAATTAATATGAAGAAGGAATCAAATGCGGTGAAGATTTGATCATTCTGTTAGCTCTGTTAAACCGGACACGTCATGCTTTCACGTGAAGAACATGAAGCAGATCTTGTTTATTTTGTGATCTTAGGATTTCTTCCTTTCATTTCCTTCCTTCACTGTTATCAGCACTGAAGCACAACAATGAGAAGTTGTATACGAATGAAAGCTGATCATAGAATTATAATTGACAGAAGGAAGGTGGATATATAATGCAATGGAAACTATGCAGGAATTGACTCGAGGTACGGCTTTATTGTTACTAAATAAAGACAAGCAGATTCCAAACAAATGACAGTCATTTAGAGGAAATGACATGCAAATGAAAACCATTATATAACAGCAGGGATTATTAATCTATTTCAATGCCAATTTATATTTATTGATCATTGTTCATGATACTGTACATTAATTCTCAAACACTAATGAGCTGACGTGTTGAATCAGGTGTGTTTGATGGAGACGAACTACATGAACGTTCACTATTGCTTTTTGCTTTTTAGTCATTTGGTAGACACTTTTATCCAAAGTAAAAGTAATTAAAACTATAAGTTAAAACTCTATAAATACTATATATACACATTTAAGAAAATGGAGAAATTAAATAAAATGACAAATCATACAACATTTCAAAACCAAACATTTAAATGAAAACAATAAATAAAGCTAAAAACAATTCAAAATATTAAAACAACAAAAGGTATGAGTATAAAACTGATTCTAACATGACACTAAGCCAAACACCCTATATATATATATATATATGTGTTGTGTTATGTTAATGTCCATGTAGTATGTTGAAGTAACTATTGGTCATTCATATAACCTGTGTTAATATGGATTTGGTTACTTTAGTTTTATTCCAAACACAGACTCTCTGAATAAATACATACATCGCATACACACATAAAGTATAGAGAAGTAAAACAAAGAAAACAATTAAGTTATGACTGTAATGCTACTAACAGAAATTAAATTAAATGAATTATACTTCAATTCCTTGACAAAATACTGGCCGCACTTTAGTTTGGGGAGCTATTCTCATAAATAACTGTTAACTACAACTTTCCTCTCTATAAACTCCTATGGCCATGCACAATAAGGCATTAATATGTGCTTATTAGTATTAAATGTTGCAGTAATATTCATGCTAATAAACAACTAGTTAATGGTGAGAATTGGTTCTTAAAATAAAGTGTTACCAAAGATTTTAATCTGGATTTCTGGAAGGAAATCAATTTTTTTGGATTGTTGTTTTCTGATTTCTCAAACAGCTTAGTGAAGACGAGGAAGTAGTGGTGAAGTTAATTATAGACCCATGGTAGCACACAAATGGGCGTTTGTTGGCTTATACATTGTTGGATTTGTTTTATTCTCTTTTACAGGTTTACTGACAGGAACTACAAATGATCAAATCTAAAGAATGTACAAAAGGGGGACTTTTTCAAGTTAAACATTAAATGGACACTTTGAACAATCGAAGACCTATGATTCTTATGCAATGGGCAAATACGAGAACATGGCTAATGACAGCCGCAATAGGTGCGGCTTCCAGCAGTTTCTTTTCCAAAGTAGTTTCTTTCCAGGAAATCGCAATGAAAATAAGACGCTGGTGTGTCAGGCTGTAGAAGTGTGTTTTTGTGACCCTGCCCTGTCAGTTTATTTGATTTGCCTGCCCGTCTGTGATGGGCACAACCTGCTCTTTGAGTTCTCAGATGGTGTCATGATGTCTCACGCAGCTGGTGGGGCGTCCCAGAGCATCTGTTTACAGGCTCATGAATCTGCGAGTGTGTCACGGTGCAGTTTGGGAGGTACACTGCTTTCGTTCTTACTTCTCACCCCACAAGACATCCCTGACTCAACCTATAGTACGTGCTATGAAGGATGGGCAATATCGCAGTTGACAACATTCCTTCATGTTGCTTAGGTTTCAGTGTTTTTGTAAATGTTGAGCTGCCTCACTTGCCCTCAGTCACCCGAGCTGAACTTTGTGGTATTTCTCTGGAGTGCAGGGTGTGTTTATAGTAACGGGAAGCATCACACAGTTTCTATTGAAGTAGCATGCAAGGTCAAGGTTTCTTTATTTGTCACATGATAAATTATACAGGGTATAATCAAAAGTGAAATGTAGGGGTATAATCAAAAGTGAAATGCATGCTTTGCTTTTATTGGCTTGAGAACAATTAACAAAAGTGTAAATGGCTGGAAATCCCATGGATGGGACTTTCTGACATTGGCTCTAATGCTAAAAATACTCTAATGCTATTAATAGCAATCAATTATGAACTTATGATTGGTAGAATGAGGCTCAAATACAAATTAAATACTAAATTATCAATGAGTGAAATCTCTACTAAAATAGAACAAAGCATTTTGTAAATTATACAAAAAAGGCCATAGATAGTATGGCAATACGATGCTTTTGGACATTGTACCATTGAATGATAGAAACGTCATGAATCACAGGAAAAACAACGTCTCCCAAACGTTGACTCATCATATTTTTAGATTATACAGTATTGTGTTGTTTAGTGACTGAGTGTTTTGGAAAGGCTTCACTGCTGGAGAAGGAAATATACTGGATAAAATAGAGAAACAAGAAGCTAAATGTTATCTTATCAGTCATAGGGACATGTGAAGTATAATTTTAGAACATGTTTTTTTGGTAGAAACACACACACACACACACACACACACACACATATATATATATATATATATACACTGTAAAAACGTTGAAGCCGTTTCAACTAATTATTATTTAGAAAATAGTTCCACAGATATTTTCTTCAAAGTTGTACCTGAATTGATATTTTTTAGTTGGCTCAGCTTTTACTGAAATTGTTTTATAGTCCATTCAACTAATATGTTTTAATTGGTCAAACATTTAGAAAGCTACAGCAGATTAGGTCAATTAAAATGCAACCATTTACTCCATTTGTTTCATATGTTACCTCAACTCAGATTTATTACTTGGGCATCCTCAGACATTGCTGTGTAACTAGTTATTATATTTTATAACGAGTTTAAGAAAATGATTAACTGTGTTTATCAATCACTAAAACACACACACACACACACACACGCACGCACACACACACACACACACACGCACGCACGCACGCACACACACACACACACACGCACACACGCACACAGAGCACACGCACACACGCACACACACACAGCACACACGCACGCACACACACACACACACACACACACACACACACATATGCTGTATATATATATATATATATATATATATATTATTGCTGTCAATCGATTAAAATATTTAATCACGATTAATCACATGATTGTCATGAGTTAACTCGTGATTAATCAGAACTTAATCGCACATTTTATCTGTTCTAAATGTACATTAAATTAATACTTTTTAAAGTTTTTAATAGGCTACTTTATTCAACATGGGCATGGACAAATACGAATGCTTTATACAAATGTATGGTTATTATTAATGAAACCATTAATTGAATGCAAAATGCTAAATGTTCAGTTAGTAACACTAGTAATTCATCCTACTCATACTACCACACTAGTAGTTAATTTAGTAACATTCATTTATTGTATGTAGCTGCATATAGTCTTATAGGAGACTTATGTGAAGCGAACTATGCTATCTTTGTTTGTGAAGGAACAAGCACCCTACAGAGCACAAATATCCAGGATATAGTTTTACATGTTTGAACAAACATAGGCCTCAAAACTTGACTCGCAAACCTGTGACAAACAACAAATGTAAAACGACGAACTCTTTACATCACAGCATAACAAATAATTAACAAAAATTACAAAGTTGCAACAAAAATGAAGTCAAAAACAGCAGCATCTGATTTTTTTTGTTTAAGACTGTGTTTGATTCGTTGGGACAATAATTGGGGGCATTTAGTTAGTCTGGCATGGTTTACAATGTAGTAAAAAATAACAATAAAATTGCACTTAAGCTGTTTTACATTTACACTGTATGTACCATAATGTTTTCAACATTGTACGTCTGTAAACTGCACCACACTGACAAAGGGTAAAGTAAAAAAAGTCATTACCAATATTTGATTATAATGCACAACAATACCGTTCAATCTAGTAAATCAATTTAGAACATATGAGGAAATTATCAAATAGCGAAAATCTGACTCAGGTACAAAAGAGTCTTGTTATGTTTAAAATCAATTAATAAAATATAAAAACATAACTGGTAGTAATAATAATAAATAAATAAATAACTTCACGGCAATATGACAGTTGTGGACATGTACCATGTTAATATAATGGGTTTCTTTTAACTACAACATTCTGACACTTCACTATGGAAAGACACCTGACATTTCACAAGGATGACCCATCATACTTTCAGATTACACGAGGATTATCTTGTTTGATAATCTCCCCATTCTTGCTGAGGAAGGAAACAGGCTGAATAACATGGTCATACAGAACATTGCAACATGATCTCGTATGGAATGCATAATTGTAACACATGCACATTTCTGGAGAGAAACTGATATGTACAATATCAATGTATTTGAGTAGCATTACAGTATTACGATATGCAAAATTAACAAATATTCAACTTAAGCATACATACAATTATTGAAGCCATTTAAAGAAGAATTCCAATTGTAACTAAATGTTGTTAATTAATATTACTCAGTATTATTCAGTGCCCTTCAACCTTAAAAATAAGGTAAAATCCAATGTTTTTTTAATAGGAGGATCATTCCTTTCAAAACGTCAGTATCACAAGTATTCATACTTATTTCATTGAGAAAAATCACATTAATTACTGACTGGATCAAGACATGTTATTTTTCCATATTTATAATTCTACATTGGTCATAATCATAATTAAGTGATCGTGATTATAAATTGGCAATCTACACCACAATGAAGGAAGTGACAGGTCAAATCTATTAATAAAAATCTGACTCTGACTCAAAAAAGACTAATTATGATTTATTCAGTGAGTATAGGAGAAAAAAACACACTGGTTAAAGAATGAAGCTTGGAAAAGAACATACTGAGAATAAATGATGGACTATATACAATAATAAGTTCTGGACATGTATGTATCATTGTAATAATGGTCCTCTACAATGTTTGTTAGTACATCAAAGTGATTTAAAGTGAATCAAAACATTAGAACCAATTAATCAATATGTGGAGCCAAAACTTCTCATACAAAAATAACTTTATTCAAGTGTGCTATTAATAAATGCTACTTTATGTACTTAGTGGTTGTAACTAATTACTCAAAGTGTATAACTGATACAAAGTGTATAACTGATACATTTAAAGTATACTGTAATACACTAAATGGAGCCAATTTAGTCCTAAGTAGTATTGAAATAGTACACTTACATGTATACCACTAGTACATTGATATTCATATTACTTGCATTCTCTGTGTCTTTAGTTTTATTACAAAGAGAGGCTTAATCTCAAACCTCCTCCTGCTCAAACTAACTCAGCTCTCTGTGCCCACCTCCATCTGTCAGTGGATCAACAGCTTCCTGACAGACAGGCAGCAGCTAGTGATGCTGGGAAAATACACATCAAGCACCCGTACGATCAGCACTGGAGCTCCTCAGGGCTGTGTTCTCTCCCCACTGCTCTTCTCCCTGTACACGAATGACTGCACATCTAAAGACCCCTCTGTCAAGCTCCTGAAGTTTGCAGACGACACCACACTGATCGGGCTCATTCAGGACAGTGACGAGTCTGCTTACAGACAATTTACAATTAGTCATTTAGCAGACGCTTTTATCCAAAGCGGGATAAAAGCGGGGACAGACAGGAGGTTAAGGAGCTGGCTGTCTGGTGCAGTCTTATCAACCTGGAAACTTAACACGCTCAAAACCGTGGAGATGAATGTGGACTTCAGGAGAAGCCCCCCCTGCTCTCCCCCCACTCACCATCATCAAATCAAATCAAATCACTTTTATTGTCACAGCACAAGTGCCTTGGTGAGTGAAATTCTTAAGAGCGTGCTCCAGACAGTGCAAAAAAAACAACAATTTACTTATGGACAGTACATATTTACAGACTGTACAGAAGACAATGTGCAAAAAACACATACATATACTCAGTACACATAGTGTACTATAAAGACACACTTAGTTATCAACTACACATTATACATGAACAGCACTGTGACTGCAGTGGAGTCATTCAGATTCCTGAGAACCACAATCTCTCAGGACCTGAAGTGGGACATTCACGTAGACGTCATTGTGAAAAAGGCCCAGCAGAGGCTGTACTTCCTTCGCCAGCTGAAGAAGTTCAACCTTCCACAGGAACTGCTGAAACAGTTTTACTCTGTCATCATTGAATCCGTCCTCTGCACGTCAACCAAATCTGTCCTCAGAAGACTACGGAGGGTAGTCCGGACTCTTGAGCGAATCATTGATACAACCCTCCCCACTCTCCAAGAACTGTACTCATCCAGAGTGAGTAAAAGAGCTGGTAAAATGACTCTGGACCCTCACATCCAGCACACCCCCTCTTTGAACTGTTACCGTCTGGTCGACGCTACAGAGCTCTGAGCACAAGAACGACCAGACACAGAAACAGTTTCTTCTCTCAGGCAATCCATCTCATCAACACTTGACAATAATTATGGTACACACACTATTTATACACTTATTTATCTAACACACATACTTAGTCTACACTTCACTTGCACATAATTTACCTGTACATACAATTGTCAATTTGCATATTGTAATTCCTTATTTACTTCTTTTGAATTCTTCTTTTTTTATTATCTGTGTTTTTGTTCTGTCACTGTCATTCTGTTGCACTGCGGTAGCTTATGTCATGAAAACAAATTCCCTGTATGTGTAAACATACCTAGCAATAGAGCTCATGCTGCTGTTTCTTATTTGTTTACTTATAATTACTTATTTGCATGGTAGGAGACAAAATTGTGTTAAAATACAATTAAGCCTTTGGAAACCTATAACTAAAGTAAACTAGCTTGAGATGTAGCACACCAGCCGCGATTTCTTTAAGACTGCAAGGGAAGCTCAGCTTCCCCTATAATTGTCAAAAAATGAATGGTCAAATATATGTACTATTATGTTAACATTTTATGACTAAAAATGCGTTAAACACGTTCATCTCGAACGAAAACAATTTCGTTCAGAATCAGCTACTTAGGTCGGCTGACTCGATTTCCTTCTCATTCATTCCGTAGCGTACAGTGCATTACTCTGTTGAAGCCCAGCGTCCATTGACTTCAATGGGCTGCTTTAAACAGTTTTTTTCAGTGCTTGGAAACAAGACGGTCATTGGATAATGCTGCGATTATGTCCGCCCACGGACGCTCAGCGTCTCTGGGATGAATGGAGGATGGGCTGGCCCGGACTCCGAGCGTCTGCGTGATGATTGGAGGGTCTGTCATCTCTTTTTAATCCACTTTTATGTCAAAACGCTCGTTTTTTGGGGTCGACAGCTTATAAAAACGTGTTTATTGTTTTTTTTTAGCTTGTTTGCTATACACATTGTCACATATCAGCTTTTAGACATTGTTTTTTTTTTTTGTTATAAATAAATGACAAGGAGGGCAGCTTCTCGCAATGCAAAAGAGTTGGTGTGGGCGTGGGCGTGGTCTTCAGATTATGACGCGTATCACTTGTGTCTCCATTTCAACTCAGTATCGCGGATTTTGCATGTGTAGTCGAAAGACAAATGCTGCAACCTTCATCGTATATTTCACACAATTTCACACCACATTCATTGTTTCAGTTTAACATAATTCCCACATTTCCTCCGTTGATTAAATATATTATATATTAGATCGTTTGTTCATTAATTCATATAGTCTGAACTAGCCAGCTAGCAAACTGCACAGCAGGTGTAGAAAGGAGCTTCTCCTGTTTAAAGCGTCAAGTCTTACTTTTAACACAATGGCCAACAGTTTAAGCAGCTAGCTCTGCTGGCCATTGAGAGGACACTGGTCAAGTCACTGGAAAAGACGCTAGTTGGTACGACAGGGTTACAGAGCATTTTCTTGAAAAGGAACGTAGGGCAGAATTTACATATAAATAAATGGACAATTTTTATGATTTAGGCCGAAAATGAGTTCCCCTCTTTAAAAGATCAGCAGCCGCCACTGTAGCACACACATACATTTAGCCCATGTACTAAAGTTGAGTGACAAATATGGCCAAGCCAAAGAACTCTCACAAAAGCAGTAGAGAAGAAATTGTTTAATTCATTTAGACAGTCATCGGCTACAAGACAGTAAAGGTGTAGAGACACAGCTGTCAGCATAGTCCAAATGTTTACAATGTGTTGTATCAGAAAACCTTTGATGGCTTTGTAGAAAAATCACAAAATCAATCAAATGTTTGATCAGAGCAACAGAGAAAAACTCTCTATTGACTTCCAAAGGCTTGCAGGATGTCCTAGAGGAGGAAAATGCAGTTCTGTGCGGAGTATATTTGTAAATCATTTTACAAATGAGAAGTCAGTGGAAACATGAAAACCAAAATATTATTAGTGATCTGGAAGCTTTGTCAAGCGAGAAATGGGCCAAGATCCCAGTAGAGTGGTCTCAGAAGCATGTAAGCACTTGGTAGCAATGTTTATTGGAGGTTGAAAATAATAAAATATTCGGCATAAAATGCAGCTCTTGGGGGTTGAACAATTTTGAACTTGAATGATTAGAGCCAATTAGATTTTTTTTCTAGAATCACTCAAATGTGTAATAATAAAGTTTCTATAATAGTGTACCGATGCTTTGATTGAATTGTTTTAATAAAGATTTTTTTCATAGCATCACAATGTCTTGCATGTCAAGGGGGTTGAATCATTTTGATTGCAACTCTATTTATACAACCAATATCTGCAAACTTTTATATATTGTTTCCTTTTATTTGTATGTGGTCCGCACATATTGCTGTATATTTACTATATGTAGCGCATTGCATATTTTCTGTAAATTATTTAACATTTGTCTTTGTTTATTTTGTATATTGTTGTGTTCTTGTGTATTGTGTGTTCTGTATTTATTGTCTTCAGTGTCTGGTTCTACTACAAACAGCATGAAAGCTTGCTTGGAATATAAAATCAGTAAGGTTTGGTTTTCAGGACAAAACAAATATTCACGTCAGTATTTTATTAGACAGTTATAAAGAACAAAATCTCATACACACAGTTTCTCAGTTCACAATATACAAATACAAGCATACAGTGCAATGGTAATATTTAAATACATTTTCATTGACTGGTTAAATGAATTCTTAGTGCTTCTATGCAGTGTATTTACTATTGATCAACAAAGCCATGATCCACTGAAAGAGCATAAATAGCAATAAATTAATAAGAATAACTGTTCGGTATTAGAACACTTTTCAACCTTCAAAAGCATTGGAAAACATACAATACATTTACAGCAGTACAGTAACAGGTTTATGTAGCTAATGCTCACTTAATATGAGCTTAAACAATGCTCACTTTAGCATGGTTTCATGGTGATACTTCGAGCTCAGAATAACTGATAGTGCAGTAAAGTTATATCAACATATCAAGTTATTTCAAAGCTTTCCCTTCATATACAAACTGAAACATCCTTCAAATTAAACAAAGTTAGTAAAAGTGTCATGGAAGCTGATGTTGGTAGTAATCCTACAACATGTTGCTTTTCACTCGTTCAAAAATCTGCATCACTTTCAATGCAGGCACACAACCTTCACGAAGAATGCTGATAGTTCCTGAAAATGAACAAAATGCATGTTATTACTCATAATGTAATACATATATTATAATAATAGGATATCAGCTCTTTGGGATATCAGCTTACCTTCATCAATTTTGAGGCAGTTCACTACGGTCGATGCCACCACCTCATTAGATTCACCATCACACAGGACTCCATCGATCTTGTGACCAAGACGGCTGTTTCAGGACAAAGGAAAACAGTGCTTTGATTACGCACACTTCCAAAGCTAAGATGTGTTTCCATTGCAAATTAGTTCTTGTTTTAATATAAAATGTCAAGACAAGCAGAAAACACATCATTCCTAATAATAAAGCTGGCTTCAGATGAGGTCAACTTTAATAATAGAGGTAAACCTTTAATTTTAGAACACTCTACTTTAATTAAGTGAATGAATCAGTGAGCCTATAATTGTATATATTGTATATATACAATAGAGTGTTGTGGCTTGTTTTTTGAAGGTAACATATAAGCCTGGATTATGTAAAATCTCGACCTTTAAAACCCTCAAAAACCCTTCGGATTTTTCGGATATTTAATGTAATTTCATATACAGTGCATTTGTTTGGCAGAGTTCATATTTGCTTGCAGCACTTGTTGGCGTCGTTATAAACTTACTTGATGACCATGTCATGATGGGTACTGTCAGCTTCTCCACTGGGATTGGCTGATGTAATGGCCAATGGGCCGGTGAATTCACACAGGTGAGCAATAGCAGTGTGGTCAGGTACTCTAATCATAATGCTATCTCTGGTCCCCACACGGTCATATGCAGGACCCACACCTGTGAACAATATGACCAGTTAAAAGGACTGGAGATGATAGGGAATCACAAATTTCACTCAGTAAAGTTTTAATTTGGTTTGGTGGTTGTCCCAAGTTTGATAAAAGAGTTGGGTGCAAATACAAAATGCTGTATCTTGTTAATAACCTTACCGAGTTTGAGGAGCCAATCACCCTTGGGGACAATGCAACTGATGCCTCCGGGGTAGACGTTTCTCATGAACTCCCATAGCAGGGGACTGAAAGGAGGTTTGGTGGCCACAAGCTGCTCCACACTTGAGATGCAGATGCAAACTGGCTTCTCTGCAGGACGATCCTAGCGGAGATCAAATTTGTGGGTCAGCGGACAAAGAGTACATGTATTTGATGATTTGTAAAATAATATTATGTTTCATAGCTTGTCTGCTGGCATGTACTTTGATTGAGTAGATCTTCTCAATTGCACTGGGGTTCTTGCATGAAGCAGCCAAGGCGTAGACAGTATCTGTAGGGATGCCACACACTCCACTGTTTTCCAGCAATTTGGCAATCTTGAGGAGTCCGCTGGTTTCCCGAGAGTTAGCGACAATACATGGATATGTGGTGTCAGATTCCTTCTTTTTCTTGTCCTTGGATAAAGAAGATCAATTTGTCTAACTGAGAATGTATAACATCATTAAACTTTTTAAGCATTTTGTAATCTTAGATAAAACTAATACCTTGATAAGGGAAGGTCCAACTGGCATCAGGGTCTTGGAGAAGATACTGTTCACAAGGGATGCTAGCATGCCATACAAACATATGATGGCGAAAATTGCTAGCATGGCAACTAAAGAAAGAGTTTCAAGAAAATGTGAGGTAAGTTTTACACATTATTTCATGCAGTTTCATCTTTATTTTTCACAATATGTTTTCTTCTACAGTACCTTCTAGCTGATAGGGCAGTCTTCCAAGAGTAGAGAGGAGAAAACAAACTATGACAACCTCCATGATAGTGGTCAATGCCAGGAGAACGAGATTGCTGTAGGCCGCTGTACAGAAAGAAAGAAAGAGTCCAATTTGCAACGCTTTAAATGCAGGAGTCAGTTGTGAGAGTCTATGTGATGTATTTGTAAACAAACCTACCAACTAGAATCAAAAAAGCATTGATGACCAGGAATGCTATTGCCCCAGCTGCAAATCCATTTGATGACGCTGTGGATATTTCCAAACGGTGTCCTGCAGGAAAAATACGTCTTAGATTTCTACTCAAAAACTGTAGCCAAGTATTTTTTTTTTTACTCTATGAATTTGTATATTTTCATACCTGCAAACCTAAACCAGGTCCAAGTTGCCCAAATAGCCACATAAAAGGAGGGAACAACAGAGCCGAATCTCTGGCCACCTTGTACCTGTAGTCGACTGACGTAGGCCTGGATGATGGCTCCTGGGATGAGCACCCAGGGAACGGTTAGGTCAAAAAACGCCAAGCCGAGCTGACTACTGTGAATGGCTGAGAGAGCGGCCACTCCATTGCAAAGATAAAACAAAGCATCGGGGAGCTGTGCACCTTTATCTTCAGGCTCATGCTGTTTGGATCTCTTGAGGTTACTGAGATATTTCTGCAGGGATTCGGTGGAGACAGGTTGGGGTCCAACTGGGATCAAGAACTTCTCGGCAATGGTGTTGATGAGGCGGGCAAAGGTGCCATAGAAGGACAGGAGCGTGAAGAGGGAGCAGGTCACTCCAAAAAAGATGTAGTACCTCTCAATGGGAATCTGGGAGATGGTTGATATGGTCACCAGGACAAAAAACGAGTTGTGAATTAGCTCAAGAGTGTCTTTGTTTAGACTTGCGATGCAGAGCACCAAGGCGGCGGACACAAAGAACCAGTTGCCAACCATGGCGTGCCTTACTTCACCAGCTTCGGCCCGGTTGATGGTTACAGACACCACATGCTCTTCCCAGGTCTTCACCAACCAAAACATGCAGTGCAGGCCAAACTTGGTTGCATGGTAGCAGTCTTGACGCATGTACGCGTAATAGCTAGACAGAAGCTGAGCAGCAGAATTGATGGTTATCCAGATGGCAGCCACTGAGAGCGATGGGAAGTAGTGAAAGGCATAGAAGGCGAAGATAAATGGTGAGACAGTGTCACAGAAGAATCCCAAGGCCATCGGTTCAGCATATTTTGTGTTCTTCTTCTTCTCTTGGCCCAAGCTTTGGGAGCTACTGGCGTTGGTCGTTCCTAGGAGCAGCACATTGAAGAGAGGGTTTCCAAAACCCTTTAGCACATAGCGTTGGGCCAGTCCCTTGATTAGCAGTGCCGATGAGCCATATATGGCAAAGAGCAGGATTAGGAGCTCCAGAACCCCAGAGACCACCAAACCCCACCCTGCCACCAGACCCACAGCCTCAAATATCAGTGTGAGGGTGATGGCCCCAAACACAAAGGGCATGATGTAGTTTACGGTTGCTGAACAGAAGGCCAGTAGAAAGGACAGCAGGATATAAGGCACTAGGCCAGCTATGGCAGACTCCTTGATGAACATGTCAGTTGTATTGATGCTAGTGTCTTGAAATGTGCTATTTATCATTGCGGATTCATTGAATAGGTTTGGACTTTGTTGGTTTGCACCTAGGAAAATTCTGGTGGCCCCATAGCTTGCCCACAGTGCTGCATATCCTACAAATGACGTCCCACTCAGATGGTCATATTTTCGGAAAGACAGCAAGCCTGCCACAAGCTGACACACTCCACCAATTAGAATGAGATGAATGCCTGTATAAATGAACACATGATGCACAGAGAAGGATGCGTGATATAGGTGCACTGCACTGAAGTAGCATGAATGCACAATGCAAATAGGTTGCTATTATTTTCTGACATCAGTATATAAGTGCAAGATTTTTGCAAGTTATTTGTTCAATTAAAATGCCCAAAACAATGCACAATAATACCTGCTAATATGTTTTCTACTCCCACTGCAGGAACGCCAGTCCTAGCCCCATGGAAATTCTGCAGTAGGACAAGGAAAGCACTGATGCCATTGGCCAGGAGCCCAAGCACACCCGGCTCTCCATAAAAACTTGCCGGAAAACCACTTGCTGATGCCATGAACTTCGCTTTAAACGTAGCTTCTGCTGATAAGATTAAGTTGTGTAAACAGAAAGCAATGATAAAAGGTAAAGACTCAAACATTTGTGGTTATACAATACTTTGATTATTAAAGTCTCATAATCAATAATAATTAATTCACAGTGTGCTGAAATACGTTTGCCTGGTTTGATCAGCCTAAATTAGTTGATATAAAGTAACTTAGTTGTAACTGATGGATAGCAGGGTAACACGTTATTGTAGGGGCCAGTTCTCAAAGTTAACTATTAACTGTTTATTAGTTATAAAGCACATATTAATGCTTTATTCTGCATGACTACATTTTATATCCCTTTACCCGTCTTCATACGTAAACTTAACAAATAATTTACTAACTATTAATAAGCATCAAATTAGGAGTTTATTGAGCCAAAAGTTGTAGTTAACAGCTGGTTAATAGTGATGATTGGTCCCCAACAAAAGCGTGACCAATATCGACCAGATAAAATATTCTGCTCTTTTAATGGTTAATGATTATATAATATACTTCTACAAGCATATGTACAAACACATTTTATTTATTACAAAGGGCCATTAAACATCATCATAGTTGTGTCATGCGTGTAAAAAAGTCCCTCTATGTGCCAAAATTCTTCTCATATTGTGAGTGTGCACTAAACAGCCTATTCATGGGTGTGTATAGTTTCATATCCTCCCTCCCCTCTGTAGATATGTGACACAGGTGTCAGGTTCAGCAAACAGCTGAGCAGGAGTCAAACACTGTTCACGGAGTTGATGTTTTAGACTTCAGGCATTCAAATTCAATCTGATTTTCTAACACCGATATCTGAAAACTCTTAGCTGAACAATGATACTATTACAGTCTAGGCAGCAGTAAACAGACAACTTCAGAAATGTAATCTGTTTCATCTCAAACAACCAGCAGACAGGAGTCAACATAGACAGACAGCCGTCTGAGGACAAGACTTGAGGATAAACTTACAGTAAGTTTGAGCGGACCTTTATGTTAACTTTTCAGCATGTTTTTAACATATACATCCAGTTAAATATTAATGTTGTTTTGTACATTTATGTTTCTTAAATTGGTTATGTATATTTATGATACACAAGATAATATATATATATATATATATATTAAGATTAAATATAAGATGATTTTTAAATAATATATTTACACAAACAAATATGCCAATATATACAAATATTAAACTCAATCAAAACTGAATGGACAATTAAAACATTTTTGATTTCTATAATTATTTGTAGTGTTCATTTATAATATGAGAAAAAGAGTACAGAAATAAGAAACGTACCTAGTGAAGATTCTTGACCTGTAATGAAGTATTGAGATGCTTGTGATGAATGCTTTAAGTTTATAGAAACATCCTCAATGGAGCTGGGAGGAGTTACAGTGATGTCAACCAACCCATGTCCTCATCAATGATGACATCACTGACCCTTCCAATAAGACAGTTTGTTTCCTGCTGAAAAATCCCACCTATTAATCTAAAAATAACAATTCTTTGGGAAATCCAGCCCAGGTTCTTCTGTTTCTTCCGTGGGTGTATCATTGTCTTTTGTGGTCCAATACTATATAAGGTGGACACACCTGACTCTAGCATATCAGCATCCTCTACCTTCAATCAATTCACATCTACATTGAGATAGAGAGAAGACGACAACCTTTCTTCAACTTTACATCAACGACAAAAGATTTCAAGCATCTTCGTATCCAGATCCTGAACAAAAATCGACAAAATGCTTTCAACTCTACAGGTAAAGATTTGTTTTTCACATTTGTACATAGTTAAGTCTATTGTAGATTTATATATGTTTGCCTTATGTTTAAAGAAAATCTAAACATGGAACAAGTTTTATTATTGTCTTATTTTCTTTATATATATATATATATATATATATTTATTTTTTTTTTTTTACTGAAGTGTCTCATTGAAATGATTTATTATCAAGGCTATTTACAATAACTGTTATTGAGGTTGTTTCATACAAGGAAAAGCTATAATTACATAACACAACTTGCCATTTTAGCTGCACTTTATGGTTTTTAAACAGGTATAAAAGAGAACAAAACATATGGTGTATGCTAACTTTATATACTGTATGGAGTCACTCAACCATGAATATTTGTACACAGAGATCCACCAGATACCTGTCTGCTGTTTCTGCTGCTCGAGGACTCCATAAGTCTGCAGTAGATGGTGAGCAAGCTCTAAAGCCTTATTGTCAGTAAACTGCTATTTGTTAACTCGTGATGGAAAATAAAAGAAGAGAAAGTCGAGGCTTTTGTTAGGCTCTGGAATTTAGCTGTCTAATTGACTAATCTATAATAGTCTCTGGCACTCAGAAGCATGGGTGCTATCCAGCAATGTTCACTGTTATTTACATTGTCTCTCATCTGTTTTTAGTGGTGGAGCATCCTGCCCCTGAGGAAACAGTGACCAGCAGTTTTGGCAGGTTCATCCAGAGCGTCCAGCCAAGGCATCTGTCACCAACCGTGCTCCAGCGCAGCAAACGCATGGTTTTGGACAGCATCGGCGTTGGGCTTTTGGGAAGCACCACTGATGTGTTTGAACTTGCCCTTCAGCACTGCCAGGTAGGGCACGATGCCAATAGTAAATAGTAAACTGTAGAAACAACAACCCATCATTAAAAGACGCAATTTGTTCAGTAGAAATTAGTGAAGTCATGATTTTACAGAATAAAATTCCTCCCTGGACATAGTAAAGCATGTCTGTGTAACTAGAATCAATGGTGTGTAAACAATGTCTATGTTTGAGCAATGTTGGTCATTTCTGGTATGTTGATATGTGAATGACACATTTATCTTTTTCCTCAAGCACATGTATGCTCCTGATGACATCAGCTTTGTCTACGGGCGCCAAGGTGTGAAGCTCTCTCCAACCCTTGCAGCATTTGTCAATGGAGTAGCAGTAAGTGTCAACACGTGCATTGAGTTGTAATTGAATTTCCTAGTTCAGCTTGCACTGACTGTGTGATTCAACATCCTGGTCACATTCTTAGTCTTTTTCCAGAAAGTCCTGTTCCGCAAGTCTTGAATTTAGCTTCCAGCCAAGACAGTCAATGAAGCATTAATTATCAACTTGTTTTTCAACATTCAGTGCCATTTTTGGCAGCCAAATGCGGTAATGTGGAAAACAGCTCAAATGATGAAACCTCAGCACTGTGGAACTTTCACTGAGTACAGAAACATCTGGGGTGTTGTAGGAAAGTCTGCTGCTAATCCGCTAAATTGAGTGTGTGTTTAACCAATAACACTTCAGGAAGTGTTTCAAATAGAAACTAGACAGGCTGTTTTATTGGGTCTTGCTCATGTTACGGCAGTCATGCACAGGATTTTCCTTTTCCTCTCTAGTGTTTTGGCTATGCTAGAGATGTCTGAAGGCAATGACATGGCAATGAGACATGAATGCCGATATGTAGAAACAGAAAGACACTGTAGACCTTGGCTTACATGTTGTTTTTTTCACAGGCTCATTCAATGGACTTTGACGACACTTGGCATCCCGCGACCCACCCCTCTGGAGCAGTACTGCCTGCCCTCCTGGCTATAAGCGACATGTTGCACAACAACAGCAAACCAAGTGGGCTTGACTTTCTAACCGCCTTCAATGTGGGCATCGAAATCCAAGGCAGACTGATGAGATTCTCCAATGAGGCTAACAACATCCCTAAGAGGTTAGAGTCCATTTCTTTGTCTCAACTAAAGAGAGCAATAATTGTATGTCTATGTACAGCACAGCCTGTGAAATAGTGTTAGTATTCTATGAGGTAAAACACATGCAGCTGGGTGGGTCCGAGCATCCAGATGCCATGTGAAAGTTGTCAAAGCTCCTTCAGACAGCTGTTTATGCAGAGCAGTTCTGTTTGTGCTCCGAGAATATAGTTAAACACTTATAATTTGTTATTTCCTGAGTGCTGTGAAAACAGGAATAACGTCAGAGGCTGATTGAATATAATTGGATTTGATATTACTATTTCAGACTTTTACTGGGTTTTCACACTGCAAACAATAAATAAAGAGTGAAAATATTAGATATATGCGTTTTGAAGGAGGAACATAATTAGAGACCTGGGGCCTCATTTATAAAACATAACTAAAATCCACACCAACGTTCATATGTATAAAAACATTCTCTCTTTTCGCAAGTAAAAGATTTGGACGTTGGCTGGTGCTCTATTATATCTTAATGACATTAATTACGCGGTGTTTACAAGGAGAAAATACGAAACCATTTGCGATTTATAATTTGCACATCTAGAAGAGAAGTGTATGCATGTTTTTTACACGTTCGTTCATTCTCTAAATCACATCTATGCACATTTGAGAAATGATCGCAAGATCAAATGTAGGATGTTTGTATGCAACATTTTACAAATGAAGCCCCTACAAACTACTGATGTAACAACAATAGAAACCCTTATAGACCAGCACTTAGTGATGGGATTAAGAGAAGCTCACATCTCTCAGTTTGAACAAGTGTAAATACATATTTAATTGCAAATACAAACCTTTTGGTAAATATATTTATATTAAATGAAATTATATTTCAAGAAGCATGTGTTCGGCCTTCCCCAAAACTAAGAATAATCTAAGATTTAGGCGAGAGCACTCTAGCAGAGTTGTGGAGAGCTGGTTTCATCCAAGCTGGTGAAATAATGACTCTGTCTTTGTCTTCCCCATCAGGTTTCATCCTCCCAGTGTGGTGGGCACTATGGGCAGCGCCGCGGCTTGTGCTCGCCTCCTCTCTCTGGATCGCAATCAGTGCAGTAATGCCTTGGCCATCGCTGCATCTTTGGCAGGTGCACCAATGGCTAATGCAGCAACGCAATCCAAACCTCTTCACATCGGTAACGCCTCGCGCCTGGGTCTCGAAGCAGCCCTGCTGGCGTCCCGTGGGTTGGAGGCGAGTCCTCTAGTCCTGGACGCAGTACCCGGGGTCGCCGGATTCAGTGCATTCTACGAAGATTACGCACCGAACCCCATCGCTTCCCTGGGGGAGAATGAGCACAGCTTCCTCATAGAGTCGCAAGACATCGCATTCAAGCGCTTTCCAGCACACCTCGGCATGCACTGGATCGCCGATGCCGCCGCCGTCGTGCACAAGACCCTGGTTGGCCTGAAAGGAGGCAGCGTTTCTCCAAACCTGGTGCAGGATATCCTGCTTCGAGTGCCACTGTCCAAGTACATCAACCGCCCATTCCCGGAGACGGAGCACCAGGCGCGCCACTCCTTCCAGTTCAACGCCTGCACCGCTCTGCTGGATGGAGAAGTCACGGTGCAGTCCTTCCACCCAGAGGCCCTCCAGCGGCCCGAGCTCCTCGCGCTCCTCTCCCGTGTCCGTGTAGAGCACCCCCACGACAACCCGGCCAATTTCAACATCATGTACGGTGAGGTGGAGGTCACCTTGGGAAGTGGAGACGTCCTGCGGGGGCGCTGTGACACCTTCTACGGTCACTGGAGGAACCCACTTAGCCAGGAAAGCCTTCAGAAGAAGTTCAGCAGCAATGCAGGTGCAGTTCTGTCCAACGAGAGGGTGGAGAGGCTGATCGAAGCAGTCGAAGGCCTGGACCGTTTAGATGACTGTAAACCACTGCTGGCTCAGCTGCAGTAAACAGCATGCTGCTTTATCATTAATAATGTATAATTCATATCTTTTTGTGTGTGTGAAATGCAACGACGTGTAGGATTTTATTTAATTAGAAGTACTAATCAAACATGTTACACACTCTCTCTCTCGATGTGCAGTATATACTGTAGAACTGTCTCATTTCTTGCTGTGTCTGTTTTCAAATAAGTTTATGCAATATTTATTAATATTTCTCAAAATACCGAAAGGTTTGTTTGTAAATAGAAATGTTTTTTCTCTAGTATGCACTTTTTAAATGTTGTATAATGGAATCTTCGTGATGACTTCGGCTTGAATTATTTAACTTTGGACTGAAACTCAATAAAGATGAAATGTATTACTATACATGATTATGACTCATTCATTTTTATTCCACTGAGAATATGAAGAAAGGAAAAGTAAAAGAGTTTTCATCATCTTAGTAGTTATATTAGTCAAAGAGTCTGTATTACTGTATAGGTTTACATTATATGCAGTGTAGAGGAACAGTTGAACTGAAACATGTTAATCATTAATGGGGTGAATTACAACAATCAAACATGTATTGCTGCAAACTGAAAGTAGATATGAACACAACTGCAGGTGTTAAGTTCAATCCAGCTTTGACAGCTACTTGGAGATTGTGTCCTGTGTGTCTGGGATCAGCAGGTTTATACTGCTTGCTTTTCCGTTCACAAATGATCTCGGGCTAAATGTTAAAGGGATTCGTGTCAAAAAGATATTGTTGGTGGCAAAAAAATGGTGCCTGAAAGTCTCAATAGAAATTTGAAATGTAAATATGAAGTGCAGGACAAACATTTTCACAGAAGATATGAGGGATGAGATTTTAACTTTAAATAAAAGAAAGAAAGAAAGAAAGAAAGAAAGAAAGAAAGAAAGAAAGAAAGAAAGAAAGAAAGAAAGAAAGAAAGAAGAAAGAAAAGCTCTATGAAAATGAAGTAATGATGATTAGGGACATGGCAGGAGCTTGTATACAAATGAAACATTAACATTTCAAAATAGAACTAATTTACATCAGACACTAAATAGAGTTATCATCATGTGGGCTATAACTGTGCCTTATAGATCATGATATATCCAAATGGTGGTACTGGATCTAATATTGGTACTTTAATTTAAAAATAAATAGTCAACATTTTGGTAACTCTGCCATGTTTTCGGGAACTCCATTGTGGCATATTATTACGTCTAATTCTGCTATTAACAAATCATCGGGACTTTTTCCTCAATAAACCCTATATGCTGCTTATTAATAGTTAGTAAAGTAGTTGTTAAGTTTAGGTATTGACTAGGATTAGGGATGCAGAATAAGGTCATATAGAATATGAGCTTGATAAATACTAATAAACAGCCAGTATGTTAATAATAGGAATGCTATTAAGCGAATAGTCAATAGTGAGAACTGGTCCCCAAGGTCAAGTCAAGTCACATTTATTTACAGCGGGTAACATACGCATTGAACACATCACCATATTTCTCAGTAAATATTTTTTTTCTTAGTGAATATAAATATATTTCTAAAGATGCTGTTGACTTGAAATGTTCACCAGATGTCAATAATAACCCAAGTAACCCATAATACAGAAAACAAAACAAGTAAGTTCAGAAATGAAGTTATGTGTAATAAAATGGACTGACACAGGGGGGACAAGTATTGAACACATGAAGAAAGCGAGGTTCATAAAGGCATGCATCTACTAGCTGAAATCTATCAGTGATTAGAAAGCAACCCTGCCGCTCGTCAGTGGAAATTAATATTAGCTGCTTCAGTCCAACACCTACAGTACCAGCATGATGAAGATGATCCCAAACACAGCCAAGCAAACTCTCGAGTGGATCCAGAGAAACAAAATAAAGACAATCATCTGACGTGAATCCATAAATAATAACTAAAGAGTTCATAGAAGAGACTCAGAAACATCAAGATTTGAAGACGGTTTGTGTGGAAGAATGGGCCAAAATCACACCTGAGCAGTGCATGCCACACTGTAAAACAAAATAAAATAATTAAAAGTTGAGCAAACTTAAACGTTTAAGGTAACCAGCTTCAGCAGATTGTTGCTTTTTCTCAACTTGATGTTGTAAGTTTATACAACAAAAGAAAAATTAAATTGTGAAGACTAAAAAATCTGCTGAAGCTGATTACCTTAAACTTTTAAGTTTGCTCAACAGTTTTTTTTACAGTGTAGTTTATCCTACATGAGGCGGCTTGAAGCTGTCATTACCAACAAAGCTAAATTGAAATACTTCTTTCCCCCGTGTCATTCAATTTTATTACACATAACTTAATTTCTGAACTTATTTGTTTTGTTTTATTTGTATGTATGGATTATTTGGCTTGTTACCTACATCTGGTGAAAAATTAAAGCCGAAAGCACCTTTAGAAATATATTTACTGGGAAATTGGTGTCGTGTTCAATACTTATTTTGCCCGCTGTATATAGCGCTTTATACAATACAGATTGTGTCAAAGCAGCTCTACAGTGTCAACAGGAAATAGTTAGTCAATAATGCAAGAGGACAATGACAAAGAGTACATTTTTTCAGCTAAATTCAGTTCATGATTCAGTACTGTCATCACTCAGCTCTCTTTCAATAACGTCTGTACAATCAGTCAAGCGTCCCCGGCTAAGCAAGCCAAAGACGAAGCGGCAAAGAACCGAAACTCAGCCAGCGACAGAAAAAAACATCTCCTCTGGCCAGACCAAACCAGCATACTAAAGTGTTACCATATGTGTCCCTGGAGCACAAAACCAGTCTCGAGTCGCTGGGGTATATTTGTAGCATATGTGTGTTCCTGTGTGGCTCAGTGGTAGAGCATTGCGTCAGCAGCGCAAAAGGTTGTGGGTTCGATTCCCAGGGAACACACATACTAATGAAAATGTATAACCTGAATGCAATTGTAAGTCGCTTTGGATAAAAGCGTCTGCTAAATGTACATGTAAATAGCAATAGCCAAAAATACATTGCATCGGTCAAAATTATACATTTTTCTTTTATGACAAAAATCATTAGGATAATAAGTAAAGATCTTGTTCCATGAAGATATTTGTACATTTCCTACCCTAAATATATAAAAACTTCATTTTTGATAAGTATTATGCATTGCTAAGACTTTCATTTGAACTTTTTTAAAGATGATTGTCTCAATATTTAGATTTTCAAATATTGTCCTATCATAACAAACCATACATCAATGGAAAGATTATTATTTATATTTGATTCAATTTAGAAAAATTGACCCTTATGACTGGTTTTGTGATCCAAGGCCACATGTATTTTAAAATTGAACATCTGTTAGGAATAGGAAATGTTTTCCTCCAAAGTGTTCTTCAATTGACATCACAGCTAGTCTCCTGAGTTCAAACTAAACATTGTGTTTGTAGTAAGATTGTGTGTATTAACGTGGCCTATATTTGGAGAGTCAATAGGTGAATTTTAATTCAATATTGGGGTAAGAGAAATCCTCCATTCCACGTCTGAAGAGACAAACACCAGCAAGGGTCAAATATTTGGGAGTTGATATTTTCCCATTACAGAGTCCTTCAATGTCGAAACAGCTGAATCGACAGAAATCCTCTGTTTTATATCAATCCAGCAGTGGAGGACAGTGTGGCGAGGTTGAAGTTCATGTTTGTTGTTAAATACTTGAAAGAAATGAGTCATGAGCTTTCAAGAAAGGCACTTAATGCCCAATTGTTTCAGGAATATTGTTCCTGTAATAAGTTTACTTTGGATACAGTTGTCTGTTAAATGATAACTTACAAGGAAGTTGGGTTAGCTGAACAAAAGACGCCTTATGGCCGGTTAGCAGGCCAGTGTATCTCTGTACACAGACTGTAGAAGAAACTTCTCCCAAGACACTCTCAAAGTATTGTGAGGACAATAAACGTAAAAATGTAAACATTTGCAGAATTTCCTCCATTGATCCAGGTGACACATGCACTGAACACTCAATAGTGTGCTCCCTAGGTGCGCTCATCAGCTTCGGATTACCTGACGATGAGTGCGATAAACCTAAATCTAGTGTCAGATGTGCCATCAATGGCACACTTTCGGTAATTGGCACAGGTTATAGGTAATTCCAGTTTGGAGTTACATGACGCCTGTGATCGTCTATTGATGCATGTGAGTTGTCAGCAGTGAACAAAAGGAATGTCTTTGTGTTTTGTAACTTCCTTGGATCGAAACCAGAAACTATAGAAAGATGCATACAGGGGATTTTTGTTGCACAGCAGTGTCAAATAGCACATCATATTTCATATTTTCACTATCAGTGAGTCATTTTCTCACATTCTTAGACAAAGAAAATTGAATAAAAACTGGTTTTCATTCATGTGATTTCCATTTGCTGTCAAAGGCGTGTTGGTTAATGATTTACCTTTTACTGGGAAATTTTTACTATTAACCCATGGGGAAAAACTACTAATAAATTACAAAACAATGTCACAGTCAGCAGCCAGTTATGAGGATGTCCAAGACACCCTTAAACACAAGGAAGCGGAAACACTTCATAGATTATCTTAAATGTAACACAATGAATCCAAACGTTGATCCAGTATAAACAGAGAATGGTTTAAGAGAGTCAAATGACCAAATAAATACGCTTTGATCAACTATCCTGAGAAATAAGCAGCATACTAGGAGTTTATTGAGGAAAAAGTCCCAATGATTTGTTAATAGTAAGAATTGGACCTAATAATATAACACTTAATCAAAAATGTTCCTGAAAACATGGCAGAATGACCAAAATGTGGACAATTATTTCCAAATTAAAGCAGCAATATTAGATCTAGTACCACCATTTGTATGTATTATGATCTATTATGTATTTATGGTTCAAAAACACAGTTATTAGCCCCATGAGTAAAACAGGATAGATCAGTGATAGTGAACTTAATCATAATTGAATTATTTATTTAGTGTCTAATGTAAATTAATTCTATTTTGAAATGTTAATGTTTCATTGGTGTACAAGCTCCTACCATGTCCCTAATCATCATTACTTCATTTTGATGGGCTTCATAGAGATTTTTCTTTCTTTATTTACTTTTATTGGAGTTAAAATCTAATCTTAATCTTTTTTTGAGAAAATTTTACATTTAAGTCCTATTCACATTTAACATTTCTATTGAGACTTTCAGGGACCATTTTTTTGCCACCAACAATATCGTTTTGACACGAATCCCTTTAACATTTAGCCCTAAATCATGTGTGAATAGAAAAGCAAGCAGTATAAACCCGCTGATCCCAGACACACAGGACACAATCTCCAAGTAGCTGTCAACGCTGGATTGAACTTGCCAAAAATAACAAACACCTGAAGTTGTGTTCATATCTACTTTCAGTTTGCAGCAATACATGTTTGATTGTTGTAATTCACCCCATTAATGTTTAACATGTTTCAGTTCAACTGTTCCTCTACACTGCATATAATGTAAACCTATACAGTAATACAGACTCTTTGACTAATATAACTACTAAGATGATGAAAACTCTTTTACTTTTCCTTTCTTCATATTCTCAGTGGAATAAAATGTAATGAGTCATAATCATGTATAGTAATACATTTAATCTGTATTGAGTTTCAGTTGAGAAACCAGAAACAATAGAAAGATGCATATAGGGGATTTTTGTAGTGTCATTTTCATTTGCTGTCAAAGGCGTGTTGGTTAATGGTTTACATGTTACTGGGACATTTTTACTATTAACCCTAAAAATAAACTACACAAAAACTAACAAAAAACACAATGTCACAGTCAGCAGCCAGTTATGAGGATGTCAAAGACACCCTTAAACACAAGGAAGCGGAAACACTTCATAGATTATATTAAATGTAACACATTGAATCCAAACGTTGATCCAGTATAAACAGAGAATGGTTTAAGAGAGTCAAATGACCAAATAAATACGCTTTGAGCAACTATCCTGAGATAGAGACTGAACAAACAGAAAGAAGGAAGCTCGGATTTGAGGGAAGGCAGTTTTATGATTTCTCCAAAGTCTTTTGACGTAGAGCAGTGCTTGCTTTTAAGATTTGCCCTCAAGATAAAGCACATACTTCAAGTGTGTGAATGTGTGGTGCCAGATATGGAAATAAAAACTGATTAGAGATTATAAGTAATCTAAGATAGCTTAAGTCCAACTGTTATACCAAGAAGAAGAAACCGAAGGTTTAGGTTTTACGGGAACTCTACTCTCATATTATAATCTTTTACAATTGCATTACTAACAGAGCAGTTCTGGAGCACCATTGACCTCCATTGTATTATTTTTCCTTCTATTGAAGTCAATGGTGCCCCAAAACAGCCTGATTACAAACTTTCTTCAGAATATCTTCCTTTGTGTTCACAACAAACACAATCATATACATTCCAGTATACATTGTATCGTTATGTCTTTAAAAATCAATTGCAATGTGAATGAATGACCTGACATGCAAAACACTGATTTTAAATGTCTATGTAAACTTATTTATTTAAAGTGCAAAATTGTTCGTACTTTATTTTACAGTAGGTGCCCATACAGTGTAATTTACCAAAGTAATACTGATTAATAAAAGGCATCTATTATATAGTTAGGCTCATAGTTGGTGTACCTAGTTTCGGTTGTTGTTAATACTCAGTGATTACATGCAGAACAGAACAGCACAGTAAAATGAAGTGCTACCCTTGGCATTGCACCGTTTCTCTGTAATTGGATCTCTATTAAAGGCCGCTATAGTTGCAAATAGACGCTGTCTCGCTGTTTTTACAGTTTAAATGTTCACTCAGGATCAGTGATTGAATACGCTTCATTCTCCTAGATGCACCTGAAGAGATGAGCTGTGAAACCACTGATCAACACAATGAGATCAGACAAAACAGGACTGAAGCACACAATAAACGAGCACCTAAAGAAGACACAGGTGAAGGTAATGAGTAACTAAAACAACAAACACACACAGAACAAGAGGAACTAAACATGCAGGAAAAGAGAAACCAGGAACAACGGGACAAAATAAAGGTGTATTTATAGACGTGATCCTGGAGATCTGGATTAGCTGGTTCTCTGTAGTAGTGTGGATGGATGCATGCCCCTGTTCAACTCTTCAGCTGATGGAGAAGAAATAACTCATTCAGATATCATGCACCTTAGTTCAAATATTATATTGTGGAATCATAACTCAAATAAACAGACGATTCCAAGAGCTATGAATCCAAATATGACATATTGAGTCATTTTTAAGCATTAGAATATAACTAAAACCAAATGAAAGTTTTTGTTTATGAAAATGTTATGCATACAATATAACAGTACATTTATTTACCATAGTACACTGCAAATATGATATGATCAGTAAAACTCCTTTTAATAATGTATGTGAAATTCAACTCGATTTTTAAGTGTAATGTAATTTTAAATTGAATATAAGGCACTATGTTATTTTTACAGTATTGAATACAGAAAGCTGTGGTCGGCAGATTTGCTCAAGCTAGTATTTACGCCGTGGCAAACAGACCCTGATTCACATCCTCTCATGTGTATTGTACTTTGACAGGGACACAACAATGAATATAAACATGTTCTGCTGAAACAGATTAATCATCACTTTCCTGATGATAGATGTATACGAGCATAGCAGAGGAGGGTGGAGGAAACAATAATGTCACGTATTATCAGTGCTCAGAGAATGTGACGATAGGAAATAATCGGTCATTGTGCTACTAAACGCATGATTGTATCATCACTTACTGAGACGGAAGAAGGAAAAGAGCTAACACTTGACCCAGGCATAAGGGTCAACTTTCTGAAATTGAGATTTAGACTTAATAAACAAATAAATATGCGTTCCATTGATTTATGGTTTGTTATGATCGGACAATATTTGTATATCTAGAATCTGAGGGTGCAAAAAAATAGAAGAGACTCTTTTCATGGATTCTGTGCACTGTGTCGCAAGAAGAAATTAAGAAGTTACATTTACTTAATTTGTATTTGGCAATTTTTGCACGCATATTTTTAAATACGGAATTAAGTCAATCTGCTTAACTAAGTTATCTAAAATTAGTAAAGGAAATGAGTCAATTTAACATGGCCAGGTAGAGTTTGATGAGTAATTTCTACTTAATTATTTGAAGTTTACCGTGCAATACTTAAGTACATTTCACTCGGTCACATTGTGTAAACTATAATCAAACATCATAGCATTGAATAAAAGCCTACAAAGCATGTGGTTGAGATACAAGCACGCATGTAATCAAGTAGATTGTTATTATTTTAAGGTAATATGTTGACTCAATGTAATTATTATCTGTATGAACACATGATACACAACGATGGGGACAGTCAGTGAATAGTGTTCGAGTATGAATGGGTCATTTTGAGTAAAACATGACCTCTAGATGTCATAAAACAGCCATTTACTAAACCTAACAACAAACAGTGTGAATACATCTCAACAACAGCACAAAAACTACTCCTGCCCAAGTGCCCAAAATATACTTAGAAGTTCAAACTTTAAATTCTACATGCTTAAATTGAGTACTAATATTGAATTTACTCTTTTATTTAAATTCTTGCCTAAATTATTTAATGTAGAATTTACATTTGTACTTCACCACAAAATCATTTTATCAGTGTATTCTTGCCTCACTGAATGCTGCAGTGTCCTTCGTTTTGGTGTTATGGAAATGCCCCCCCCCCCCAGGATGGCTACATCTGCACCCCCCCAGAAACCTCTTCAGGACAACGCTTGAAGTCCTTCTCATTCAGAGCATGTTTGAATGTTTCATACCGCGGCAGCCACATTAAAGAAGTTACACAAATAAGGGAATGTTAGCTCAGCTGAAAGCACAAGTGAAACAACTTTGGTGTTTTTACTATTATTATTTATTACATTAAAAACATCATTGGGAAGGCATCTGAGGACATGTTCATCTTCATCTTAAGGCACGGATGATGCAGCGCCCCTGCTGGCTACTGCTGGTAATTAGAGACTTCAATCAAGTTGTGGTCAGGGTCACGGAAGTAGAGGGACCGGATGGGCCCCACGGCGCCGGTCCTGTCCACGGGCCCCTCCTCTATCACCACTCCACACACCTGCAACACAGCAGCAGACCATCACCTGCAGGCTTCAGGGGTGATCTGTGAACCGCACAGCGCTCGTAAAGGTCAAGTCTTTCGTGTAAACTGAGATAGGGAACAGGATGATGATCATTTCAATTGAGACTCTAAGAAATTCATTTACTGCTGTACTGTGTGTCTAACATTTTAATTACATATTTTATTTTCACTACACGAAACATGCAGGGTGTTTTAGTTTGGTGACATTAGTAATGTTAGCTATAGAAATATTCTCAAATTGTATTTATTATAATCAACTTCACTTTATTTAATAATTCGCTTTGCCACCTGATTGTGATTGGCAGAGTTCAAGACCAGGAAAAACATTCGGAAATAAACAGCTGCTCTGATATATATATATATATATACATACATATTTCTTTCTGTAAAAATAGACAAAATAACTGGTAATATTGTGTTTCAAATGTAAGCTCATATTTCTACATTTGCAGAGTATTTATGAAAACCCAGCTAAAGTCATTTTTTTATGATTTGCTGTTTTCTACACAAAAAAGAATCATTCATATGATAAAGAACATTCTGTGGAAATTAAACCTTTATATCTTTAATATTGACAGCGTAAGGTCATGTCAAAGATTGAAATTATATAAATATGGTAGAAATCAAACTTTGATGCTCGTTATCTCATAATTAGATTTTGAGCCTGGATTTCACAGAGAGGGTCACATTTGTATATGTCTGCTTTTTAATAAACTATTAGTATTATTATTTTTAATAGTACTACAGTGTTTCTATACTTATAATCAACCACTCAAAGTCAATAGGTTTATGCTCTTTATAGTTTTAATTGTATTAAATTGCTCACAGTGCTTTATATAATTGTGGTTTATTCTATGTTTACATAAGCTTGTATCTTTGTCTGATTATTAATTGTTTTAATTGTTTAGTGACTCACCTCGGAGTGGATTGGTTTGAAGTAACAGGTAATATCGCGTCTCAAATATAAGCTACTCAACATGAACTTCTTGTTTATAGAACTGCATGGTATTTTACTGAATTACAGCCTGTGATTAGCATATTGCTTTAATTATGAAGCATGCAGGAAGAACTTAAAAATACTAATTATCAGAGAATTACGACGAGAATAGACATTCTGTGGCACTCTATGGCAAAGTTAATAAATATGCATAAATAGTCAAAAACTAATAGCTGTTATTTTATTAGATAAATTTGTATTAGACCACTCAATTTATCTGTTACATGACTTTATTTTTAATTTTAATTCCATTGCAATTCTACACCCTGTGGCCGATTCCAAACAACCCCTCTCATACACACAAAGCTTCGCTCCAGTTCTGTCCGAAGCAGAATACGTCACCTTGAGGTGTGCAGCGACGGCTGTCAGGGGGGTTCTGGTAATGAGGCACAGGTCAGCTGACCCCGGGGTCGGGGTTCGGGCTTTGGGCTCAAACTCCTCCCCAGCCTGATGCAGGTTCAGCTTCTGCTCTCCAAAGCTCAGAGCTTTGCGGTCGCCCTGAAGAGACAGGATTGCTTAGCCTCTGCCGCCACCGTGTGGTGTTGTATTGCGTGACAGTCTACCTTGAACGTGATGACCTCCATCCCCAAAACCTTGGAGTAAAACTGCGTGGTTCTGTTCAGGTCTCGGACCGTGAGCACCAGGTGGTCCAGATGACTGATGTCAACGGGACAGGAACCTTTGAGCCGGACTGATGCGAGTCCACCCAGAACTGACTGAGGGAGAAAAACAGAGATAATCATGCAAGCAAAGAAGTGTTAGTGATGAACGTACAACGAACCAGTACCCACACTTCATATTTTACTTTACGTCAACCACATTGTTTCTATGCGTATCTTAAAATCAATACATGCTCTTCATAGATGTTTTATTTATTAATACAGTCATTTATTATAATACTCACAATGATTTATGCAAATGTAGTCGTGCATATTTGGCTTTTTCCTCAAATATTGTGATTCTTACGCCACCATTCAAAAGTAAGATATTTTTAAAGACACTTTTATTAAGCAAGAATGCATTGAATTGATAAAAAAATAAAGTAAAGATATTTATAATGCTATTTATATTTATATAAATAAATATTTATAATTTCGATTTCAAAAAAGTGAACTTTCTATTCAAGTTTTCCACAATTTTTTATTTAAAATTGTAATAATATTTCACGATATTACTGTTTAGCTGTATTTTTTATTTTAAAAAATGCATTCTTGGTAAACATAAGAGTAAACATCAAAACCATAAAAAATATGAATTATTCCAAACTTATCTCTCCGTCTTAAAGAACTGTATTAATTCGTTAAGATATATGGAACGTTGTCTGTCACAGCCAATCAAATTATCAGGAAATGAACTTACGTCAATATTTATCTCATGAATATTAACAACTCCAACTCTCTAAGTAACTTTCATACAGCGTCCAACATGTTCTGGCTTCTTGATTAAAATATCTGAAGCATGTATTTTCTGTAAAGCTGCATTGAATTGATTCGCATTGTGAAAAGCGCTGTAAATGTGAACCGAACTGAAACCCTAAGAACCAGGTAGAGTCTAACAGACGCATGACTTTGAGCCTATCAGTGGCCGAGCGTCAAGTTCCCTAATTAATATTCATGAGCCAAGCCTTCATCGTAGTACGATTCATAAATTCGCTTCCAGGAAATCTCTCACATTTTTACAGTAATGAAACGGCATTAATCTGCAAGTTGTAACTTCATACAAACTTTTCTATAATATATATAAATATATGTTTTGCCATACACTACGTTAGCGCTTTCTATCCGAGGATAATTATCAAACTACACAGAGAGAGAGAGACTTTGTTACCTTGCCATGGGTCGAGTAAGAACGGAGAAAAGTGCTGCATACGCGTAGAGCCATGTTATCACCGACGATATCACCTGTGCTAACCTGCCTGAACTTACAAGATCACAGAAACCAGTTTAACTGGAGAATAATAAGCGCTGGTCACCTGCCGTAATCACTCTATTACACACAGCCACATATCACAGACACACAATAACTATTAGACGGCGCAAATCAATGTATTTTTAATTCAGTCTGTCAAAGTTGATCGGTGTCGTTAGCCTACTGTAAATTGATCGTCCTACTACGGAGCAGCATATTTACGGTTGTCGCGTGGAAGCTGTTACTTTTCTCAGCGCTTGTCAAAATGAACCAATCGCTTGTCAGAATGAACCAATCGCTTGTCAGGATGAACCAATCACGGCCGCTTGAGTGGTTAAAAGTAAGGAATATTTGATTCTTAAATCAAAGGGGGAAAACAACAAAATACAGTACAGTAAAACAAACCGCAGTGTTTGCAGTTTAACTGCCTCACCTAGCGTAGAGTATATCATGATATCTAGTCAAACCAAAATGCCCCTGGTGTCAATGGATCTTATCCTCAAAGTTTTAATAATCTAAATATATAATAGTTAATCAGTTTCCATAAAACGATGCATTAAGATTAATACAAGCTACTTATTTCCAAGCAGTCTTTTCAATTGACAGATCCGTGTGATGCAATAAGAGTCGTGTGCAGATATTGACATTTTGAACATGATTTAGTTCAATGAACAAATCATCTTATGTTTATGTTTACCATATAAATTCAAAACTGCATCAAGGTACTTATATTAGTGTTTGCAAAAACTAAAAACAGTAGTACTGGGTTAAAAAAATACACAAGTGAAATCACATCAAAAATAATAAAATATGCAACTTGTTTGTTTTTTCAAAACAAACAATCGCAGTCACGTTGCTGTACATGGTTTTTTATTGTAATATACAAATAACATGGCTTGATGAAGCCAGAACAGACTGATCAATATTTAGTAGTTGTCTATCATCCGAGCAGAAAGTGTGAGACGTCTCTGTGCAGTAAGCACTGGTGTGACAAGCCAATGTCACCAAAAGAATAATTCAAAATAATGCTGAACATTTGTGGAAAACCAATATCATTGGTGAATACAAACCTTGAATGCAGAACCAATAAAACCTTTCACAGCATTTTATGCATGTATTGCTAAATTAGACGGGCTGATAGCAGGGCTGAGATTCACTGTAAGCTCCTTTCTTCCACAGCAGCACTAAACGTGATGGCGAGGCCACAGAGAAACGGTCAAGTGAGGAAATCAATTTATTCATTTTAAACACAGCAAACTGGAAGCTAGTCAAAAGATGACTCAAAATATAAGCTATAAATATGCTGACAAAATTCTATCGAGTAACTTGCTCTTATAATACATGACCTCTGAACACAAGAATATGCATTTTTAACAATGGTTGGCTTGCTTATGATACATGAAATATTGATGCAACTCATGGTGGAGAACATTATGTTTAGGGTTAGTATCCCAAGGCAACACAGAAACAATATAGACCGATATTTCATCTATTGTTTCTAAATAACACTGCACTTGTTCTACTAGCATTGGACGAGAGGACCTTAGCTCCCAACCATTACATAATGAGAAAAATAATTTCCTCCTCGGAGTAGGATAAACGAAGCTATTCTCAATGTACAGAACTGTTAGAAAAACTTCCATTTAGGTCTTCATTTTAAATGTTAATATTTACAGACTACAACATACAAGTCAATGTCAAAACGTCCTTTACATTTTCCTCATTGCACAATATTCCCAATTTTTTTCTTGAGATAATATGAAGTAAATTTGAGTCAGTCAACTGATGCATCCTCGACATTTGGGAAGACGGGCAGAAATACCACCTGATGTGTCCATGTAGCATATTTACAGCCTTTTGTGTTTGTAACTGGGAAACTGGCCAAATGTTTTTCAAAACCAGTATTACTGAACACCTTAAAAAGCCAAATCAAAGTCTATTCTATACAGGATGACGAATTCACTCAGAACTACGGTGAAATGTCCTAGTATTTATCTGTATTTAGTCATTTATGATAACGGTGCAACTGGTACATCACACACTATGCATGTATGAAACCAAAATCATGTTAGATGCAGCAGTTTCAATGCATTTTCCAATTGAAATGTATTTGTGCATGAGCAGATTACACTTTTCTCGATCCTTAATGCTATTCTTGATGCTCAAATTATTCATTTTTATTAAAACACAAACTTTGTTATAATCTCAAATCTCTCTTTTAGTAAGAAAGTGTGTACCACTTTGCCCTTCAACCTATAATTTTGCTGAATGTTGATGTTCAGTACAAGTAAATGATCAGGGCTCCATCTTGAAACCAATATTTATTCCATTGTAAGATTTGTCAAAATACACTGATGTGTAAATTGGGGGAAACCAGCAAATCTGATAATTTATTGATGACTTCATATAGGATGCATGGGGAAAAAAATCTCAATTCGAGTTCTCACTTGACTAGGTAATAAAATGTAAAGGGAGGAATTGATGTCGAAGTGCCATAAAACCAACTTTGGCTAGACGACACTCTCTCGGTTGGTGGAAACCAGAACCGCCCTGCGGCAAATAGGGCAGGTTGAGTTCTCTGAGAGCCAGCGGTCGATACAGTGCACGTGGTATTCGTGAGAGCAGGGCAGCTTCCGTAATTTGTTGCCTTCGGCGTACTCCGTAATACAGACGCTGCAGGTTTTGAACGCATCGCTCTCGCCGAAGTTTCGCATAGACAGGTTGTCGATCTGCTCTTTGGTGAGACCTCTGGGCTGGTCGTCATCTTCCTCGTTGAGCAAGAAGAAGTGCGCGAGTCGTAGAAAGGGCAGAGATCCGGTTTCATCCAAGCTAATGGGCGCCCGCTGTCTGCCTCGGTTCTCCCGAGGACTGTCAGCACCGGACACTCCCCCCTCCACTTCCCTCTCTTCTGTCCGTGCCTCTAAACCACCCGGGTTAGAGCCTCCATTCCCAGGAAGGTAGGAGTCCGCTTCACCTGCAGCGGCTCCGGTAGAAGCATCAGGGTTACCCAGTTCATCAGCAAGGACTGCAGCTGGGCTGTCTTCACGGTTCGAGTCTGGATAGTCTGAGTCCATAAAGTAGCTAAGTTCACCGAAGCCAGTCATGATCTGACGAATCATAGACTGTAGAGCCAAAGAAGTGGCTTCCCCGAGTCCAGTGTCCGAGATCCTGCGAATAGGAATGCGGATAGTGCTGACGTACGTTCTCACTCCTGCCCGCTCCGAACGGGAGAAGGTCCGGCGGAAACCTCCACGCTCAGTCTCATACAGTAAAGTGTTGTTGGAGGTCTGCGAACGAGACCTGGTACGGTTGGCGATGCTGTCTCTCTGGCGGTACTCTCCGGGACGTACCCTGCGTACCTGCAAATCCAGCATTATAGTTGGAGGACGACGACCCGAGGCTCCTGCTTCTCCAGCATTTGCCTCCCTCTCCTGAGGTGCTACGGGTACCTCAGGAGCTGCTTCCGATTCTTGAGTTTCCATTTCTACTGTGCTCTGCCTAGATAGGAACAACTGCCGAGTCCGCGAGCTTCCCTCAACCTGGGGCTCTGGAAGGATCTCAGGATTGCGAGAAGGCAGGCCGTGCTCCGTTGGCGGAAGTCCGTCCAATCTTTCGAGGTTGAGCGGCGAGCGACCTCTTGCAGTGCGAGCCCTTGTCCGTCGCTGTTCTGGGCTTCTACTGCGAGCCCTAATTTGACCCCTACGTGGTTGCTCTACTGGGGGCAAAGTCGGGGGAGCTGGAGTTTGAGGTTCTGGAGTTGGTGGTTCTGGAGTTAGTGGATCTAGACTTGGTGGCTCCAGAGTGGATGATCTAGAGTTGGATGACCTAGAGTTGGTGGATCTAGAGTTGGAGGATCTAGAGTTGGTGGATCTAGAGTTGGAGGATCTAGAGTTGGCGGATCTACAGTTGGCGGATCTACAGTTGGCGGATCTACAGTTGGCGGATCTATAGTTGGCGGATCTATAGTTGGCGGATCTACAGTTGGCGGATCTACAGTTGGCGGATCTACAGTTGGCGGATCTGGAGTTGGTGGATCTGGTGCAATAACTTCCGTGTTTTGGTACGGGGTACTAGGAACTGGAAGCTCTGGCTCTACTATAACCGCCAGCTCATCCACCACTGGTTCCTCAACCACCTCTGCAGTCTCCATAAGACTCTCCGGCTCAGACACAGGGCCATCTGGTCTTTCCTGGCCCTCTTCCAGCCTTTCCGTCTGCGTTTGCTGCTCAGCAATGTTGCGATTGACATTGATCTCCAAGCTGAAACGGAAATCACCGCTGTTGGGATTGGTTTGGCTCACGGCCCGCCACGATTGGTTACCCCGGTATCCGCTCCTTGTTGTATTCCCTGTCTGTCGTACGGTGTTGAGCCAGTCAAGAAGGGTCTCCCCACTGGGGTTTTCCTCAGTGCCCTCCATCTCTGTTGCTGAGAATGACAAGAAAATTATTTAAGAAATTATTGAAATGGCAGAATTATAGGGAAAGTAATTTGGATGATATGGATTCTGTATAAATAGAAAAACAGTTGAATTACCAGCAGGTTCTTCCCTTCTCTCCTCAGTGGAGCCATTGCTGGGCGACTCAGGGCCATCTTTGACCTGCTGAAGGCGGCTTAACAGTTCATCTGCCGTAATTTCACCTTAACAAGAAACGAATGGGTTAGAATTGAGATGCCAGAGAAAAAGTGGGGATTTTTCAGAAATTCAATCATTGTGGTCAAATCTGGACAATTACATGCATGTAATTGTTCAATGGTTCTCCAGTTCGACCTTCTCCTAAAGACTCCATGAAACTAGACTTATATGGCTTTTAGTTTGAGGTCATCTAAAATTCAGTTCACTTCTATAAGATAAATCAACAAAATTAACTTTTAGAAGCGAAGCACACTTAAAATGTATAGTCTTGTTCTTCAGAGATAAAGGTCCAAAAACTGATGCACGGAGGGGAAACTCCAAATGCTCACGTAATAAAATGCTCTCTAGAATAGTTTCCCTTTCATACCACCTGCCTCTGACAAGCATCATCAACCTGAAAATCACACTTCCCTGGTGTGCCGAGACGGCGTCTATAAAAAAGTTGCAGTCAAACTCGCTGTTTCAAGAGGAAATGTCAACACGGTAAAGCAAAGCTTGTCAATGCCAATGGTGGCTGATAGGGTGAAATGTGAATGAAAGCAACAAGACTAAAAATTGTTTATTAATAATTGCATGGCTGGCAAAACAAAACATCCTGATAAACGAGATGTGGTTAAAAGTTTAAAAATTAATAAAGCAAAACACTGCATATTCAACTGCAGTAAGCTGTTCAATGTCCATGTTGATACACAATGAAACAAGTTGGAACACAGTAGATATGTATAATAACATATATAGTAAGTAAAAAAAAAAATAAGAGCAATAGTGTGTTCTGAAGAACGTGTTAAGATTACTGAACAAAATCAAAATAGCCATAACAATACTTTCAAAAAGAAATAATGCACAAGTATTCAGGAAGGAGTAATTACATTACATGTCATGCAGCTTTACTATGAGTTATCGCAAGAACACATTTTAATAAATACGAGCAATAAATCTAAACGCGTATGGATATTCATAAGCTGACGTTTCATACTGTACATTTCTAAACCAACATTTGTATTTGAATATTTGAGGCGTCACGGTCATTGACTGGATGAACTGTGTGCTTCTCTGTTACTAATCCCTCTCCATAATTTATATTGCAACAGTAATATGCATTACGAGTGAAGAAAAGGGGAAATATTCATATAGAAATATTAGAAACAAGTTTCAGATGTAATACAGTGAAATAATTATATGGTAAATAACTAGATAGTTGTTTTTTACATTGTGAGTCCAGAATAAAAAGAAAAAGCCATGAAACCACAAAAGTATGCTTTATTGGTTCAGTCCATAAAAAGTGACATTGATTATTTGCAGCAATATTATGTGGCTTCAGTGATCTGAGCACAGTCTGTTGATAATGCATTTGGGTGCATTTACATCTGTCATTTAAAATGTGTTCAAGTGATATTTAACGTTAATGCCAAGTGTAAAAATGCAGATTACAAGATCCAGACGTTTCAAATGACATGACGCATGTTTTTTTTTGATACAACATATCCAAGGTGCTTTCCAGTAGTCTCATTTCTTGTTCTGACGAAGTTGGATAAGCAGATTTTCACCATCAGAGGTGAGTTTTCAAACGTTTATGAAGTCTAGTCTTTATGCAGTAGCTGTCCAGAAAGACTCATCATTAAACAGCAACAGAACAGGACAGTACTGAAAACCTTACCAGGACAAGAAATGTCCATTCAATGCCATCTCCTGGCAGCGCGCACGGCTAAAGGACGCTCCAAAATAACATTCCTTTCCACTGGGACATAAAAGGATTGGGTGTCTTCATAAGTTTCTGTTATGTTTGTTTAATTTATTTAGTAAAAGGCAAACCAATCAAATAAAATGCAACCCTAAATTGGAAAAAG